>JARQOC010000002.1:435218438-435383703 GCA_033576535.1 Allobates femoralis | reverse complement strand
GTGCCCACATGCATTGTTTGATGCTTTTTTTAATGTAGATTTTGAGAAGCTGCATCAAAATCTGTATGTCTATCCTGAGGCCAGCAAAGTTTATGACAGGTGCTGTGCCCACATTACTTTTTTCCCCTTGCTCATGTGGTTCACATTTCTTTTTTCTGCACCAAAATCTGCACTAAATCAACAAGGAAAAAGAAACAAGTAGGCATACCATTTCTGAACTCTCAGACTTTGCTGGGTTCATGATAGACATGCAGATTTTGATGCAGATTCTCAAAATCTGCTTCAAAAGAAGCATCAAACAACATACCATGCAGAAGTATTAAAAAACACTAGTAGGTAATCCTAGGACTGCTTGTTTCAAAGACAGCAGTGATAGACACAGTGCACATCACTGTTCTCAAAGTGCACGATGGATCTCAAAGTTGGACAACCCAGTAATCGGCACTATTTCTAATTCTATCAATATGGGCATTATGTTGCTGATAGTGCAGAGAGAAGGTGCTCATGAGATGGTTGCATCCATTAGACCCAAGTCCTTGTGTTGGTGGCAGGGTAACAATTGGGCTTATTTCCTCCATTCTCTTCCACCAATCACTGACAACAGAAAAGGGATTAATTTCTTCTTTATCTCCTGACTGTTCCCTGCCAATCACCTCTTCCTCCTTGTCCTCCTCCATTTCTTTCTCATCTCCTGCATCTTGACTAACAGCTTGTCTGGTATGATGAGCCCCCCCCTTGGTCTCTGTATTTCACTCTACCATGCCACCCACCTCTGTGACTACTATGGTCTGGACCTCAGGGATGTGGTATCCCTTATGCATCTTCCTCCTCTGCTTCCTCCTCTTCCTCTGAGACCACCACCTTCTCCTGCAGACTACTGTCATGCCGGCTTCAGACTCTGTTCACACTGAGGAGTCTGATGTGCAGCCTTGGACCTTCCTGTTGCTCAGCCTGAGTTTGGGCATCGGCTGTGGTTTGTTCTCTGATGTTCAGCTGGGCAGGAGTTAACTTTTTGATTAGTGTCAATTGAGGATTGAGGATGCTGGCATGCTATCTCACTTTAAGTAAGGCTCAGAACATTCCTGGATGCCAACTGTAGCATTTGTGTGTCTCTTGTATACTGGTCCTGTGTTGGAGTTGCTGATAAAACTCAAATCTTTGGTGTCTGGTGAAGTATACCTTGTTGTTTTTTAATTTCGTTTTTGTATTGTGTTCTCCCTACACACATATTGTATCTTGAAAAAAAAACGTGAAAAAAAACAAATGCAAAAACCGTATAAGTGTCACACAAAAGACGCTCTGCTGTAAAAATTATAAATAGCAAGTGTCGTGACAAAAAACAGGGTCTTTTGGTTTATACGTTTTTGCAAGAAAACGTACAATAAGCTGCCTCACCAACTTCACGATGGGCCCTGGTAGAGACAGTCCTAACTCTGTCCCTAGTACTACGTTAAAAACCTGCCAATGTGTACATACCTCTAGGCAGGACGCGGGAGAGCACAGGAAAATCTCACCTTGTAAGGGTGTGTGGCAGGCAGCTCTGTGTGCAGACTTCATAGGGGAGGGGCAGGTGCCTCCAATTTCTGCTGTACCAGCAGGGTTAAACATGAAGCCAAAGAATATGAGTCTGCACACATTGGAAGCAGCAGTGTGAACTGCGACCAATCCCCACCAAAAACATGAAAAAAAACAAATGCAAAAACCGTATAAGTGTCACACAAAAGGCGCTCTGCTGTAAAAATTATAAATAGCAAGTGCCGTGACAAAAAACAGGGCCTTTTGGTTTATACGTTTTTGCAAGAAAACGTACAATAAGCTGCCTCACCAACTTCACGGTGGGTCCTGGTAGAGACAGTCCTAACTCTGTCCCTAGTACATATTGTATCTTCCTGATTGTTTGCCTTGTGGCCCTGTTTACTTTATTCCTGTCTTTATCAGTGGGTTCCATTACGGTTCACCTCCTGGATGGGGGTAGGGAGTTTAGCTCAGAGCTGTGCTCCAGCATGTAGATGACCAGAATAGTGATGCTGATCATGTCATTGTCAGTGTTAACCTCTTAATAGCCATTTTGAAACTGGGCAGAAGGGTGCAGAGGTCCTTGATCTGGGATCTCTCCATATTTGTGAAATCCCCAAACTCCAAATTGCTTTGGAGATACAGTAGGAAGTACTGCACCACAGCTCATCAATGCTTTCACAGTCACTGCAATATATGCAGAGTGCAATTCCATTGTGCAGCTCATTGCATATCAGCTGCTTAACTGGTAGGTTCAAAGACCTCTAGCAATGTAAGTTGATGAGTCGTGCGGTGCGAACAGTGGAAGTGAACACACATTGTCAATGCATCTTTCAGCAGTGCAGGCAGGTCAGGATGTTGGCATAGAAATTGCTGTACAGAACATCAGCCATGCAAGGCACGTGTGTGAAGTGGCACCAGCGTAGGGCTGCCACCAAGTTTGTACCGTTATCGCACACTGCCTTCCCTGGTTTCAGTGGATGTGGCCATTGCTCAAACTCGTCCTGCATATCTATCCACAAGTCGTCATGTGTGTGACTTATGTCTCTGAGGCATTTTAATTTCAACATTGACTGATAGAGGTGAGCCCTGGCAGCGTAGTACATAGGTGCGGGGGATTTTCTCTGCACTGTTGGAACATTAAGAAAATGTTTGGCTAGGGTCACACCAATGCTATTGCCTGCGGAAGCACGCGTCATGTGATGTGCCTGGAAACAGCGCGAGGTTTCAAACACCAGCACTTAGTGTTAGGACTCATCAGACCTGAAGTCACTTTGTCGCATTTGATGAGCAAACAGACATTGGCCAATGTATGTACCAAGAACTCCAGAAATAAAAAAATAAGAATTTTGAGTTTTTTGAAAAAACATAAGTTTTTAAACTTTTTTCTCATATATATACAGATTGTTAGCATGTGTGCATCATTGGTAGTAGCTGAGTGCTGCAGAGAATTTTTTTCTTGTTATTTGACCCAGCGTCCCTGCTGGCACCAGTTCACATTATGTCTGTGAGTGCTGTGCAGTTTTTTTCTCTTTTGTATCGTGTGGAGTTGCTGGCTCCATGTCTGCAATTTGCACCCTCTTCACCTACAGGTGGTCTAGGGTCGAGATGGTGTCCGCCCACTTAGCAGTGGGATAGGGAGGACAAGGAAGGCAGGGACCTGGCCGTCCAGCCCAACTGAGCAATCAATGGAGAAGAGCCTAGCTGAGAGAGGTAAAGAACCCCAAAATCACTGTTGCTGACCTCCATAGATGCATTAGAGAGATGTGAGAAAGTTCCACAATGTCAACTATCACTGCAGCCCTCCTCCAGTCGGGCCTTTATTGGAGAGTGGCCTGATAGAAGCCTCTCCTCAGTTCAAGACATATGAAAGCCTGCATAGAGTTTTCAAGAAAACACATGAAGGAGTCCTAGATTATGAAAATAGGATTCTTTGGTCTGATGAGACGAAGATAGAACTTTTTGGTGATAATTCTAAGCAGTATGTGTGGAGAAAACCAGGCACTGCTCATAACCTACCCAATGCAATTCCAAAAGTGAAACATGGTAGTGGCAGCATCATGCTATGGAGTGTTTCTCAGCTGCAAGGACAGAACAACTGGTTGCAATTGAAGAAAATATGAATGCAGCAAAGTACAGAGATATCCTGGAGAAAATCTCTTTCAGAGTGCTCTGGACTTTAAACTTGGCCGAAGTTTCACTTTCCAAAAAGACAATGACCCTATGCACACAGCTAAAATAACAAAGGAGAGGCTTCAGAACAACTTGTTGCTTCATTCCCAAGAAGACTCAGGGCTGTACTAGCTCTAAAGGGTTCTTCTACTCAATACTGAGCAAAGGGTCTGAATTCTTATGACATGTGATATTTCAGTTTTTCTTTTTTGATAAATTTGCAAACATTTTTTCATTTCTGTTTTTTCAGTCAAGATGGGATGTAGAGTTTATACCGTGTTTCCCCGAAAATAGGGCTCCCCCCGAAAGTAAGACATGCTTCTAATATAAGGCACCCCCCGATTATAAGGCGTACCTTGCGGTGGCCCCCGCTCTCCGGTGGTCCCCCGCTCTCCGGTGGTCCCCTGCTCTCCGGTGGTCCCTGGCTCTCCGATGGTCCCCCGATCTCTGGTGCCCCCCCCGCTCTCCAGCGGCCCCCCGTTCTCCTGATTCCTGCTGTAGTTGCTGATCTCATATACACACACACATAACCATACACACACACATACCCATATACACAAACCGTTTTTTACCGGTCTGCGCTCTCCAGTGGCCCCCTCTCTCCGGTGTCCGCGCTCTCCCCGCTCCACGGTGGCCTCCGCTCTCCGGATTCCCGCTGTAGCTGCTGATCTCCGCCCAGGTCAGGAGCCCTGCACCAATTACAGCGCAGGAACCGTGAGCCAATCACAGCCCAGGAACCACAAGCCAATCCACGGCCAGCTGACGTCGTGCATGGCCTCTGAGTGGCTCGCGGTTCCTGGGCTGTGATTGGCTCACGGTTCCTGCGCTGTAATTGGCGCAGGGCTCCTGACCTGGGCGGAGATCGGCAGCTACAGCGGGAATCCGGAGAGCGGAGGCCACTGTGGAGCGGGGAGAGCGTGGACACCGGAGAGCGGAGGCCACCGGGAGCGGGAAGAGCGCGGACACCGGAGAACGGAGGCCACCGGGAGCGGGGAGAGTGCGGACACCGGAGAGCGGGGGCCACTGGAGAGCGCAGACCGGTAAAAAACGGTTTGTGTGTATGGGTATGTGTGTGTATGGTTATATGTGTGTGTGTATGGGTATGTATGGGTGTGTGGTGTGTATATGTGTGTGTATAGGTGTGTTGTGTGTGTATGGGAGGCTGCAGTGGGATGTAGGGTATATAAGACCCCCCCCCCCCCCCCCGAAAATAAGACATGGTCCATCTTTTGGACCAAAAAAAAAATATAAGACAGGGTCTTATTTTCGGGGAAACACGGTAGTAATGAGAAAAAAATGAACTTTTTTGAATTTACCAAATGGCTGCAATGAAACAAAGATTGAACAATTTAAATGAGTCTGACTACTTTCTGTACCTACTGTAGACCTTCGTATATAAACTCCATTCTGCTTTTACTTGTGTTATCTTTAATATTTAAATTTGTTTGGTGATCTGAAACATTTAAGTTTGAAAAACATGCGAAAGTATAAGAAATCAGGAAGGGGCAAATATTTTTTCACACCATTAAGAGACTGGAGAATGTTACTGATTAAAATTATGCCACTAAAGTGATGTAAATTTCAATCACCGTATATACTCGTGTATAAGCCGACCTGTGTAAGCCGACCCCCCTACTTTTGCCCCCAAAACCTGGGAAAACCTATTGACTCGTGTATAAGCCAAGGGTGGACCCCAGCACAGGTATACAGCCCCCAGCAGTGTGGTATACAGCAGCCTCCCCAGTGGTATATACAGGCCCCAGCAGTGTTACAGCAGCCTCCCCAGTGGTATAACGAGAGAAAAAAGGGGGGGGGACAAAGGCGCAATAGTGCCCCTATCACTAGACACTAGAACCGTAAGGTGAGACAAAAGCCACTCACCTATGTCAGTTGTGATCCCCACAACTGGTTAGTAAGCCTGGTAGGACAAATTCCTGGATGGCTGCTGCTGGACTTCCACCGGTTTCCACTTACGGAAACGACATCAAAATGCTTGAGGGAAGGAGGTGTATCACAGTCCGCGCTGCCAAGATTTCCGCGTGTAAAACATGCAAGGGAGCCGGTGTCAAAACAAACCTTTTCCTTTATTCATCCAACGCGTTTCAACGCCCTCCTGGCGTCTTCATCAGGGATACATCCACCCCTCTCAACAGCTCTTATTTATAGCCACACACAATTATCATAAACAGTGGGTGTTCCCAAACATGTGATGTAAAAAACGTCATCAAGGCGGGGAGGGTGCTGCATTTTGGCGCACAAAACATAAAAGTGCTCATAAATACATAAAAACACAGAAACAATGTCATTGAGCAAATCTAAAAAAACAGTACAATAATATCATTAAAAAACTCCCTTAAAAACAATGCGGAAAAGCTTCTAAAATCATGTCCTGCATATGTATATGTAAAAAAATAAAAAAAATGTCTCGGATGACGGATTGTATATGCGTGTTAAGCAAAGCATCATCTGTCACTACCAAGGATTGAACCCATACTTGTCAAGGTGTTACATTCTTATATATAGGGTATTAGAGCGTTGTGCTATCTGCATTGACAATATATGTGATCACTAAAACCCAAGTTTCATTTTAGAAACAAGTGCCCTCAACACTTTCTTTTTATTACACAGGAAAGCCTTGGTCGGAGCAAGAACCTACAAGGTAGACGTGATTTGAGAAAGAACAATAATAACTCCATATTATAAAGTGACTCATGAATTTTCATACAAAAAGCGCAATTGTTTTTGAAAAGCAATGATGGGGAACAGAAAAAAACCTTTTCTGCTGATATATCGATTCTCATGTATTTTGATGCCTCTTAATAAAAACTAAATAAAGGAATTTTCCGATATTGTTATTCTTACTGCCTAGGTGTAGGTGACAAAAAAACTGGCGAAGAACACTGGTAAGGTCTGGTAGCAGTGACTAATGAGTTTGTTCAGTCATTGCTAATGTAGTGGCGCTCCATGGGAGAGAGGTTTCACCAACACCACGCCTCAGCCGGTTCTATTCCCAACGGAAACCGAGTCAGGAAAAAAACCTTCAATAACATGGTGGGACATGAACCACATGTTTCAAAAACACAGTTTTTACTTATGACCCCCATACTGGGTTTCATGGGAAGGCTAAAAGAAGTGAGCAAATTCCATCGTGCCTTGTCATGCACAGGACCATATACTGGATGGCAGACAGATGGGATGCTGATGTCATGATGATATGGACGAAACAGCAAAGGCAATGCCAATGTACAAATATTACCCATTGGCCGCCAGCAGGGGCGCCCAGACAAACATGTACCAAAGAAAAGGGGGAGAGTGCGGACACCGGAGAGCGGGGGCCACTGGAGAGCGCAGACCGGTAAAAAACGGTTTGTGTGTATGGGTATGTGTGTGTATGGTTATATGTGTGTGTGTATGGGTATGTATGGGTGTGTGGTGTGTATATGTGTGTGTATAGGTGTGTTGTGTGTGTATGGGAGGCTGCAGTGGGATGTAGGGTATATAAGACCCCCCCCCCCCCCCGAAAATAAGACATGGTCCATCTTTTGGACCAAAAAAAAAATATAAGACAGGGTCTTATTTTCGGGGAAACACGGTAGTAATGAGAAAAAAATGAACTTTTTTGAATTTACCAAATGGCTGCAATGAAACAAAGATTGAACAATTTAAATGAGTCTGACTACTTTCTGTACCTACTGTAGACCTTCGTATATAAACTCCATTCTGCTTTTACTTGTGTTATCTTTAATATTTAAATTTGTTTGGTGATCTGAAACATTTAAGTTTGAAAAACATGCGAAAGTATAAGAAATCAGGAAGGGGCAAATATTTTTTCACACCATTAAGAGACTGGAGAATGTTACTGATTAAAATTATGCCACTAAAGTGATGTAAATTTCAATCACCGTATATACTCGTGTATAAGCCGACCTGTGTAAGCCGACCCCCCTACTTTTGCCCCCAAAACCTGGGAAAACCTATTGACTCGTGTATAAGCCAAGGGTGGACCCCAGCACAGGTATACAGCCCCCAGCAGTGTGGTATACAGCAGCCTCCCCAGTGGTATATACAGGCCCCAGCAGTGTTACAGCAGCCTCCCCAGTGGTATATACCTTCAGCTCGATTTGGAGCCATGGCTACTTGATGGATAAAATGCTCTGAAGGAAGATCGATCTTGTGCAAGCCTAGATATGTCCACCAAGGTCTTCTCCATCTCTATCTTGACAGTGTTAAGCCATTTGGTTGTTGGTATTCCTCTTCGCTTTCTACTTTCTATTCTTCCTACCATAATGTCCTTCTCAAGTGATTTATCTTTTCATATGATGTGTCCAAATTAGGTAAGTCATAGCTTGATGATCCCTGTTTCAAGTGACATATCTAGTTTGATTTTTTTCCAAAATGACTCTGTTTGTTCTTCTTGCCATTCATGGTAATGATTACATCCTTCTCCAGCACCACATTTCAATTAATTTAGTTGATTCTTCTTCTGTCTTATTTCTTTATTGTCCATGTTTCACTTTTATATGTTACTGCAGAAAAGACCAGACTATGTACAAGCCATATCTTTGTTGCCAATAAAATATTCCTTGATTTGAAGACCTTGTCCAGTGACTTCACTGTGGATTTTCTCATAGCTATTTTCCTTTTGACTTTCGGCATCGTCATTGCATCTTGAACAATTATTGATCTGAGTAGGTTGATGTACTTTACCACTTCTAGTTCGACGCTGTCCAGCTCAAATGTATTCTTCTTGTACCTGGCAGTAGTAAAAATCTTTGTCTTCAATCTTTGTCTTCTTTGTGTTGATTAGCACATCCATGTTTGAACTTTCCATCTTGAGACTTTGTATTAAGTCCTTCTTCCATCTACACTTGTTGCTATCATCTGCCAGACTCTGGAACTCCCTGCCCCAACACGTCAGACACTCTCCTACCCTGAGAAGCTTCAAGTGTCACCTGAAGACTCACCTATTCCATCAAGCCTACAACCTGCCATGATACCCAGGCGACCGCCCCATACCTGACATTCCCCCATCCTACTGTATCCCCACCCGCCCCTCATAGAATGTGAGCCCTTGTGCACAGGGTCCCTGGCCCTCCTGTACCTGTACGTCCCAATCGCCTAGATTTAGTGTACTTGTTCTTGTCTCCCTTATCCTCATGTAAAGCGCCATGGAACCTAATGGCGCTATATAAATAAATAAAAAATAAATAAATAAATCAGGCTTATATCATCTACGTATCTTAAATTGTTGCTGATTTTTCCACCAATTTTGATTCCTTCTTTTTTGGCAATTCCAGCCTTCCTGAAAATAGATTGTGCACATAAATTGAAGAGAAATTGTGACAGGATGCAACTTTGTCTGACGCCTTGCTCTACTTTGAACCATGTTGTGTCACCATATTCTGTTTGGACTGTTGCTTTTTGGTAGATGTAAAGGTTTCTAATGAGGCCGATCAGATGATTTGGCACACCCATATTCTTCATGGTACTTTAAAGTTTCTGGTTGATAAAACAGTTGAAGGCTGTGCTGTAGTCAATGAAGCAAAAATAGAGCTCCTTGTTGTATTCATTGACCTTTTCCATTATCAATCTTATGTTAGCAATTACATCTCTGTTACATCTATGTTTTTTCTGAATCCTGCTCGCTCCTCTGGTAACTCTTTGTCAATGTGAGGCTGAAGCCATCTTTGTAGGATATTCAGCAGTATTTTGCTGGCATTAGGTATGAGGGCAATACTTCAATAGTTTCCACAAATAATAGTATCTCTATTCTTCAGAATAGAAATAAATAAAAATCCTTCCAGTCCTTAGGCAATTTACTAGTAGTCCATATCGGTTGACACAGGCATGTTTTGACTCTTACTGATGCTTCAGAAGACTATATTAGCTCTATTGGAATATTTTCACATCCAAATGCTTTGTATTTTGACCAGTGTTTGATTGTAGCAAAGACTTCTTCTTTTAAGATGTTCAGTTTGCTATCATGTCCAGTCTCAGTTTCTTCTCGTATCAATGACTTATTTTATAGAGATGCTTTGTGTATTCTTTGCATCTTTCCTTGATCTGTTCTGGCTCGATTAGTATGTCTCCGTTGACAACTTTCAGTATTTCCACTCTTGGTTGAAACTTTCATTGTATCTTTTTGATCTTTTGGCATGCCTTCTTGGTCCTGCCCTTCAGATGTTCATTTTCTAACTTTGTACATATCTTTTGGTAATCAAGTTCTTTTTCTGCTCAAATTGCTCTCTTTAGTCTTTTACTGATGTTGTTGGTATCATGCTTGTTACATTTTGCTTTTGCCATTCTTCTTTCTTCAATGATCTTTAGGGTGTCTTCTGTTAACCATGGCTGCGGGGGTCTCTTCCGCCTCTTGTTTATTATCTTTCTGGCTTCTTCAGTAATGATAGTCTTGATATTTGTCCATAATTCCTCAGGCTTTCTTTTATTTGTGTCCAGTGATTTTTGCAGACCATTCCAAAAAAAGTCAGGTATATTGGTCAAATTGAAATTGGAAATGACCTGTTGTCTTCTCAATTGGCGTAGCTTGACTCTAATCATTGCTGTTAAAACTTCATAATCAGTTCTACAGTCAGCTCCTGGCCTTGATTTTGTGGTATTGATTGACAACTTCTATCTTTGGCGAAAACATATGTAGTCAATCCAATTGGTGATGGAGTCAAGCTAATTTGGTGATGTCTATGTGTAGAGTATTCGTTTGTGATGTTAGAAGACAATGTTCATAATGGACAGTTGATTTGTCGTACAGAAGTCAATGAATCTTCCTCCAGCCTTGTTTCACCAAGTCCAATGTGTCCAACAACAGTCCCATTTTTGCCATTACCCGCTTTGGCATTAAAGTTCCCAATGATAATAAGTAAGTCTTGTTTTGGCATCTTATCAATATCTTCTTGAACTTGATCATAAAATAGTTTGAAGAAATAAGTAGTAAACTGGACCATAAAATATCCATGCAAAGTTGCAAATAAAAGTAAGGAGTTATGCAGATTCCCTTCCAAATCCATCTCTACAAGGTAGTCTTGGCTTGTTTTACGAGAACAATTTAATAATATGCAAGAGTGAATGGAATATAATACATACTGTAATTCCAATAACAGTAAATAAACCATTTGAACGAAATGTTCACATTATTTTCCGTAGAAATTATTTCGGATAACTTATATAATCTTTCTGTTCATTTAGATTTTTTTTTACCTTTTGATTTAATATATGAATACTTGGTGTAAATTGTTTAGTTTCTTTTGAGTTATTTTTAATGGAGCTATAAAAATTGTATTCTGCTGGCCATCGATACACTCTAGATTAAAGGGCAAGGTGAATACAGATTCAAGCTTTTCACGTCAAGATTCCAGAATCATAATTTTAGAAACTCTTAAAATTGTCATTGACCTTCAAAGAACCCATTTTAAACAGCATTTCTTACAAGATAGCCCTCTATAGCTAAGCTTTTCCAATAAACTTCCACATTTCTTATTGATTTGATAACGGTGAACCTGACCTAAAGAAGCTACAGTATGTGTTAAGTGTTAACCATTTTGTGACTGGGGTGTCTTGCTGCTTAATGGCCATAGAAAGAAATATCACTTCTTGAAATATTGTAGCTTTCATTTTTTATTATCTTAGTCTAACAAAACATAAAAAAATATTTCTGAGGAATAAAAGGGCTTTAATATCATATTAAATTGGAGATGATGTAAATAATGAAAAGGATGAATAGACATTATTCTTTAGGACTATACCACCATTGCACATGATTCCAGATAATATAGTTGTTGCATATTTTTGTCATTGTTACTCACCTGTCTTGGCTTCAGTTTTTGCTTCTTTCTCTTAAAGCTAACACCCTCTATACTACTCTGTCATGTTACTAATGTCACCTATTGAGCACCTCAGACGTCTTTATCTGAGGCCTCTTAAGGTCGTTTCTACTGGTTTGCTCATCGTCTGAGTATTCAGGTAATAATAATATTCTCTTCTACTCTGGAGTTCAGGTCCACTTCTCACTTGGTTCTGCCTATGTCAAGTGTCCAACTTTTGTTAAGCTATAACTGTGAAACTTCTGTGAAAAATGTCATTACCAGCTAATTTTTGTATAGTGCACACCTTTTCATCTCTGCTATCAAGATATCTGATAACCAACTTTCCTCTGCAATCCTAATGGTTTTGCATATCTTCCTTTTGCATGATATGATTTGATATTAAATTGCAAGAATTTACAGAAATAATCCAACTCTTGATTGTTTTTTTAGAAATGGCTGCTTAAATAACAAAAATATAAATGGAATGTAGAGTGTCTATGAACAACAATCTTCAAGTCTTGCCACAGATTCTCAATGAGATTATGGTCTGAACTTGAAGGTGGGCAATTCAAACACATGAATATGCTTTGATCTAAACCATTCTATTGTAGCTGTGACAGTATGTTTTGGGTTGTTTTCCTGCTGGAAGGTGAACCTGTGCCCTAGTCTCAATTCTTTTCCAGCTTCTAATAGGTTTCCTCCCTGATTGCCCTATATTTAGCTCTGTTCATCTTCCCATCAACTCTGACAAGCTTGTCTGTCCCTGTTGAAAAAAGCATCCCCACAAAATGATGCTGTGATCACTATGTTTGACTTGGGGGATGGTGTTTTCAAAGAAATGTGCAGTGTTAGTTTGATGCCACACATAACGTTTTCCATTTAGCCTAAAAAATTCTACTTTAGTCTCATCTGACCAGAGTATCTTCTTCCACATGCTTATTCTGTCCCTCACAAATCTTTTAGCGAATAGCATATGATACTTATTAAGGCTTGCTTGTAAAAATGCCACTCTTCAGTTCCTTCTCAGTGACCATGTGCCACTTGTCTGCTCACCTATTTAGTGCTTCCTTTGCTTGGATATCAGTTTTGGTAGATGTCCCTGCCTAGCTAGGTTTGTAGTTGTACCATACCGCTTCCATTTTAGATGAAGGATTGAAAAGTGCATCATGAGAGGTTTGGTTATTTTCTTTATAACCACTCCATGCTTTTTTCTTCTCCACAACTGATACCTTACCTGTTTGGTATAAAAATTAACTTTCATTATGACATTGATCCCTTATGTTCTTAAAAAAACCCTCTGAGACCTTTGAAGTAAAGTTGTAGTTATACTGAGGATAAGCTACACACAGGACTCAATTTACTAATTAGGTGACTTCTAGAGCAATTGGTCATTCAGGATTATATTTAGGGGTATCAGATTACAGGAGGTTGATTACAAATGCACATCACAACGGTCAGATTTATATTTTTTAACTAGTTAGAAAACCATATATAATTTTATTACAGTATACAAATACTTCCTACTTTGTGGTATATCATATAAAAACCCAATAAAATACATTTAAATTCGGGGGTTTTACATGAAAAAGTGTGGAGATGTTTATGCAATGTTATATTTCAATTAGCTTTATACTTATGTTCCTCTGACAACCATGAAGGAAACTATTTTTGCTTAGATATTGGTTAACAAACTTGAGAAGTTGAGGAGCGTACTAATTAGATAAAATATTGCTTCTACTCTGTATTTTGTGACTAGTTCCGTAAAAGGATGTTTGTGATATGTAGAAAATTATCTAAATGAATTTGAAGCTTTGACTTTTGGGATACACAAAGGAAGCAGTTTTTGCTAATGGAATGTTATTAATTAGAAAGGAATTGTGACAGGCAGAGCAGTATCACATAGGAAGGTTCATTAGAGGCAGGAGACGTTTCAGTGTGATAGTGGTCAATTCAAAGTGTTAGCAGTTTAATTAATATCACTTTTATGGTGAAATTATCTTAAATCCTAAATTGTCCAAAAAGGAATTGCATAGTGCTCTATTAGGTATTTATTTCTAATTGTATATTGTTTGAAAGCTCTGATAAAATCTAATTTGTATGACACCAAATGGTAATGTATGTTGAATAATACTATTCAATGTGCTAATTATTTATTAGTACCTTAGTTTATTTGATCATGATGATCTTTAACTGTTGAAATGGTATTCAGAATAATTAACAAGGAATAACAAGATGATTTATTGTTTATGAAGTCATATAATATACAAATTATTACTGTGCCTCATCTGAGTCTACAAAATTGGAAAAAAATGACAGTGAATGAATTTACTTTAAATAAAGAACAGAATCAGTGATTTTTTATTTTTTTTACTATTATAATGCACTTTGCACATTCAAACTAAGGCCGCCTTCACATAGCGAGTCAGATCCAATCCGAGGCTGTCCGTGTAGCCCCGGACCGTATTTTGGCCCCATAGTATACTATGAGGTCGGATAGAATCCGGATGGCAGCTCTCTGACATCCAGTTTTTATCTGTCCGGGACAATCCGGGAGAATTCAGTATTCTCCCACGAACACAAAAACGTTGCTTGCAACGTTTTTGTGTCCGAGAGGAGAATATCTCCTCTAATTGCCTATTCCCGGATTGCCCCGGATTCGCCTGGATCCTCCCGGATCCGGGGCAATCCGGCACTCCCTATCATGGGAGCCTATGCGGTCGGATTGCACCAGTCCGGGAGAATCCGGGAACCGGACACCTGCGGCTGAACACCGCAGTTGATTCAGGACCGCGGCTAGCTCCCTACCAGCCGCGGTCCTGATTCATCAGTGGCGGCAGCTGCGTGCGGGTGCACACCGGACCAGAGGGCATATTATCCCTCTGGTTCTGTGTGCTGATCCAATCCGGGGCTGTCAGGTTCACCCTGACAGCCTTGGATTGGATCTGACTCGCAATGTGAAGCCAGCCTAAGAAGGTAATGCAGTCAAAGAAATGTAGTGCTGAAAAAGTTCTGAACAGAATGGTTGCTTAGTGGTTCCTTTGCAGGATTGGAGTCCTATGTTTGAATCTGACCAACATCTTTAGGAATTGGTATGCTCCTTTCACATGGGTTTCTTTCCATATTAGATCCTGAGCCCGACTAGGGAGAGTTAATGAGTGGACTATACAATCACTGTATAAATCCTTCTTTGTGACTTAAACTGACTTAAATATGATTAATTTCCTCATATGATAACAAAGACTGATACAGGTAATAAAACTGATGAAAAAAAGTTCTCTAGCGATAACTTGTCCATAATTGAAAGCACCATTTTATTAAAAGCGAAAATTGCCATGCAAACAATTTACTCTGCTGTTAAGAAAACCGACGCATTTTGGCAGCGTGCCTTAGGCTAGGGTCACACTTGGAGGGCGACCCACGCTTGGCTGCTGAAACCTGCCCGGTGAGTTGCTGCCATTCTCTGGATGAATGGTCTGACCCACGCTTGGCGCATCCGCTTATAATTTACAAATTCTAGCTGCAGCGCATGACGTTAACACTATGCACTGCCTGACAACGCTGCCCCACAGAAACCCGCTGTTTACCTTAGCAGAGGCTCCACACAAAGCATCAGGAAGTGTGCTTTTCGCAAGTGCACAGGAAACATGTCCAGCAACGATTTCCTGTGCACTGTTGTCTCCAAGTGTGACCCTTACTTTATTCTAGATACCTGATTCTTTCTATATGTCACGTCCTACTGACGGACCCCACACGTGGACCCACTGGACCGCGTAGTGCGGATGCTGATACCAGGATGACAGAGAGACGGACCAGTAAAGTAGAGTCAATAGGTTTATTAACAACACACACACCCACGCCCCAGGGGAGGGCCACACGGCCACAGCACCAGAACACCACCGAAGGAGGCCCCGGAGCGCTTAACCCCTATACAGGGATTCCGCCGGTACCAACCTCGGAGGGATCGATGAAGCAGACACGGGTGTTGAACCGACCCAAGGCAACGTGGTAAACGATACAGCAACCGGGTATAGGATCGGAAACGGGGAACCGGGAACACGGGGAATCCAGAGCCAGGCTTGAGACAGCGATCCGCTTGGAAGAGATCCGGGAAACCAGCCAGGAACACGGCGGTCAGCAAGTAGCCGGCTGGGCATGAATCTGTAGGAAGGAACACACAGAAATCAGGTAACAAGCCAAATAAGGAGCGACCTGACCAGACCAGAAATGGCAACTCCTCAAGGAGGAAGTTGCCCTGGCCCCGACTGACTGGAAACAGGAAGTTTATATCATAGCAGGGCAGTCCTGATTGGCAGGACACCGAAGCATGGTGATTGGCTGAGGGGAGGAGCATGCTCCCTGCAGTCTCTCCAGCAGAAACAGGTTTGGAGATGTAGTTTCATGTGCTCAAGCAGTAGCCCCGGAAAGGGAGGAGAAGAGCAGCGCTACTCCAGCAGAGGGCGCTGGAACCCTGCGGCAGACCCCCGAGGGGTAACAGTACCCCCGCCTCTACGCCCCCCCCCGGACGGAGACCGGCCAGGGACCCGCGCAGGGGGCTCGGGCCATCGGCGACCACCTCCCCGGTCCCGAGGGCAAAAGGGACCCGAGGGTGGTTGCTTGGGCGTCCCGCGTGGAGACACAGCTCTAGCCGGAGCTCCCGTTGGCAGCACGGAAACGGACCCTGGGCTTCCTGTCGTGCTCAGCAGGCCGGCAAGCCGATCATCCATAGAGGACATATGGGATGACATCCGATTCTGGCTCTCTCTCAGAAGGTCCAATTCCTGTCAGAGACTCAGTATCTGGGAAGAGAGAGCGGGATCAACAGTAGAGGGCACCCCCAAGCGGGCATCTAGAGACTGGATAAATGCCACAACCTGTTCGTGACTCTGGCGGAGTGCGGTCAGCTCTCTTTGGGCATCAAACTGGGTATTAGCGGGGTCCATGGCCAGGGCAAAATCTGTCACGTCCTACTGACGGACCCCACACGTGGACCCACTGGACCGCGTAGTGCAGATGCTGATACCGGGATGACAAAGAGACGGACCAGTAAAGTAGAGTCAATAGGTTTATTAACAACACACACACCCACGCCCCAGGGGAGGGCCACACGGCCACAGCACCAGAACACCACCGAAGGAGGCCCTGGAGCGCTTAACCCCTATACAGGGATTCCGCCGGTACCAACCTCGGAGGGACCGATGAAGCGGACACGGGTGTTGAACCGACCCAAGGCAACGTGGGAAACGATACAGCAACCGGGTATAGGATCGGAAACAGGGAACCGGGAACACGGGGAATCCGGAGCCAGGCTTGAGACAGCGATCCGCTTGGAAGAGATCCAGGAAACCAGCCAGGAACACGGCGGTCAGCAAGGAGCCGGCTGGGCAGGAATCTGTAGGAAGGAACACACAGAAATCAGGTAACAAGCCAAATAAGGAGCGACCTGACCAGACCAGAAATGGCAACTCCTCAAGGAGGAAGTTGCCCTGGCCCCGACTGACTGGAAACAGGAAGTTTATATCATAGCAGGGCAGTCCTGATTGGCAGGACACAGAAGCATGGTGATTGGCTGAGGGGAGGAGCATGCTCCCTGCAGTCTCTCCAGCAGAAACAGGTTTGGAGATGTAGTTTCATGTGCTTAAGCAGTAGCCCCGGAAAGGGAGGAAAAGAGCAGCGCTACTCCAGCAGAGGGCGCTGGAACCCTGCGGCAGACCCCCGAGGGGTAACACTATACATAAGTAATCTCCCTGAGCAGATCTGCTTCATTAAAGAAATCTCATCCATAAGGTAAGTATACTGTGATGAAATGGACTCCATTAATTTATAACATGGACTCTGTTAGTATATAACATAGGATGATTTCTTATGTAAGCCAGACAGTATTGTATTTTGTTTGTTACATTGTGATAAATAACTCATTGTTCCTAGAGTCTTGTAGATGCTGGTGATGTTTAACACTAGGACTACCGGACTGGTCACCCCCTGCCCCCTAGAATTACCGAATTAACTCATTTTTACTCCTGGCTTGTTTTCATTGATTTTTAGAGTTTCATTTGTGGTTTTTAACCCCTTAGTGACGGAGCCAATTTCCACCTTGATGACCAGACCGTTTTTTGTAATTCTGACCAGTGTCCCTTTATGAGGTAATATCTCTGAAACGCTTCAACGGATCCTAGCGATTCTGAGATTGTTTTTTCGTGACATATTGGGCTTCATGTTAGTGGTAAATTTAGGTCAATAATTTTTGCGTTTATTTGTGAAAATATTAAAAAATTGGCAAACATTTTGAAAATTTCTCAATTTTCAAATTTTGAATTTTTATTCTGTTAAACCGGAGCGTTATGTGACACAAAATAGTTAATAAATAACATTTCCCACATGTCTACTTTACATCAGCACAATTTTGGGAAAAACATTTTTTGGGTTAGGACGTTATAAGGGTTCAAAGTTCATCAGCAATTTCTCATTTTTCCAGCAAAATTTACAAACCCATTTTTTTAAAGACCACATCAGATTTGAAGTCCCTTTGAGGGGCAAAGATGACAGAAAACACCCAAAAGTGACACCATTCCAAAAACTGCACCCCTCAAGCTACTCAAAACTACATTCAAGAAGATTATTAATCCTTCAGGTGCTTTACAGGAACTAAAGCAAAGTGGAAGCAAAAAATTGACATTTTAATTTTTCCAACAAAAATGTTCTTTTAGCCTCAATTTTTTAATTTTCACATGGGCAACAGGATAAAATGCAACGTAAAATTTGTTGGGCAATTTCTCCTGAGTACACCGATGCCTCATATGTGGTCATAAACCACTGTTTGGGCGCACGGCAGAGCTCAGAAGGGAGGGAGCGCAATTTGATTTATGGAGCTAATTTTCCATTCAAAAAGTCAAATGGCGCTCCTTCCTTTCTAGTCCTGCCGTGCACCCAAACAGTGGCTTATGACCGCATATGAGGTATCGATGTGCTCAGGAGAAATTGCCCAAATTGCTACTTCACAGAGTTTGATAACGTCATATTGAACATTTTCTTTTTTTCACACAATTTCTCACTTTTAGAGCATGTGCACAAGATCCGGAGACACCGTGTCCTGGTCGTCTCCTCTCCTGCATTTTTTTTTTAGTATTTCTTTATTAAATTTAAAAAAAAAAATGACGTGGGGCTTCGCCATTCTTTTGGTCTAGCCAGGTACAGCAGGCAGCTACGGGCTGCCACCAACCCCTTCTGCCTAGTTTTACCTGGCTTGAAACCAAAAATATAGGGAAGCCCTTTTTTTCTTTAATTATTTCATGACATAATTAAAAAAAAAAATGGCATGGGCTTCGCCATATTTTTGGGCCAGCCAGGTACAACTAGGCAGCTGGGGGCTGGAATCCACAGCGTAGGGAGGCCCAAACTTTCTGGACCCCCACCCCCTGCTGCGAATTGCAGTCCACAGCCGCCCCAGAAAATGGCGCATTCATAGAAGAGCCATTTTCTGGCGCTGTATCCAGCTCTTCCAGCTGCCGTGTAAGGGTGGCAGACTGGGTAATAAGGGATTAATGCCAGCTTTTTTGCCCGAGATTCTTAATGTCTGGCCAATATAAGACCGGGCCATTAAGAATCCCTAGTAAATTGTAAAGCAGACACAAGACAGAAAAAAATATTTTTATTAGAAAAAAAACACAGACACTATTTAGACCCCATCTTTATTATTCTTTGGCATCCGACGTAGTCCAGTAGGAAGGTCCGACGACATATCGCCACCAAATTCCCAAATTAAACGGCGCAATTAGGAGGCAATTTGACGGTGATAATTCCAGGGCGACATATCGCCGTCAAAAATGCCGTCACGGTTGACACTGTTGTACCCTCGGACTGCAGGGCAGCTTGAACTTGTTTGGATGTTAGTCAAGGTTCTTTATCCACCATCCGCACAATCATGCGTTGAAATCTCTCGTCAGTTTTTCTTTTCCGTCCACATCTAGGAAGATTAGCCACAGTGCCATGGGCTTTAAACTTCTTGATGACACTGCACACGGTAGACACAGGTCTGTAAGATAATTCCCTTTGAGAGTTCCTTGCTACCTAGTGCTCCTAATATGACCACTCAGTTCATGTATCTTTAATTTCATTGTTCTCATCCCTGGGATTGTGGCCAGAGCAGATTGGAGCCATCAGGAAAGCTCTCAACAGCCTTTCAGAACCTTGCATGACGAAGTACCGGTGACGCGGACATCAGGTGATTAGGATCTCACATGTAACTGCAACAGGAAGGATGATGCCTCGGAGAGGTCTCGCAGCAGCCCACTGTCCTCCACCACCATGCGAAATACCGGTGTTGTGCAAGGGTGCACAACTGGAATAGGTGAGAGACAAACCCCCCACTTATAAAAGTTTCCCCTATTAGACCACCATGTCCTTTTCAAGGTGCGCCTCTCTATTTTTATTTTTGCATGTCTGTCTCTCTGTCTCTCTGACTGTCTCTCTGTCTGTCTCTCTGTCTCTCTGTCTGTCTGTCTCTCTCTCTGTCTATCTCTCTCAGTCTGTCTATCTGTCTCTGTCTGTCTCTGTCTGTGTCTCTGTCTGTCTTTCTGTCTGTATCTGTCTGTCTCTGTCTGTCTGTCTCTCTCTGTCTGTCTGCCTCTGTCTGTCTCTACACTATACTCTATATACAGCACTATACTCTATATACAGGTCCACACTGGATGGTGAATTTGTGTATCTATATATTGTATGTATGTAGTGTGGACCTGTATATACAGTAGAGTGCTGTCTGTGAATACAAGATATACAACCAGCAGTCTATGCATACGGCCAGCAGTCTCTGTGTATACGTCCTGCACAGTCTCCATTGTGTATACATCCCGCAGCAGTCACTAATGTGCATACAACCCACTGCAGTCTCTAATGCCGTTGCCATTGTGCATTTGTCCCACAGTCATCTCCATTGTGTATATGGGAAGGAGCAGTCTCGATTTTGTATTCTCCATTGTGTGTATAGCCTGCAGCCGTCTCCATTGTCTATACGGCCCGCAGCCATCTCTAATGGGTATACAGGTAGCAGTGGTCTCTATTGTGTATTCTCTATTGTGTATACAGTTATTGTGTATTCAGCCCACAGCAGTCTCAAGTGTGTGTGTGTGTAATATATAATAGAGAGAGTGTAAAAAAAAAAAGGAAAAACAGCACAAAAATGTAGAAAAAAGAGGACTTTATTGCCCAATGTGTGGCCATGGCATTGGGCAATAATGTAGTGGCCATGCATTGGGCAATAAAGTCCACTTTTTTCAATTTTTTTTGTGCTGTTTTTCCTTTTTTTTTACTCTATTGTAAGGAACCATCTGGATTGCTAGTTGGGAAAGCTTTGCACATAAATTGAGATAATTTTTGGTGCTGTTCCAATTTTTCACTGTAAATATAATGTATGTTTGGGTGGAGGCGGAGCATGGGTGGAGGTGGAGCTGGGCGGAGTCTCAGGGGGCCCCAAAATTTTGGCAGTAGGGGGCCCCGAAATTCCTATTGGCAGCCCTGCCTGCAACCAATTTATGTCTCAAGTATATAGCGTACACACAAAGCTGCTGTTTAGAAAATCCCTGTGTGGTATCCTGTAGAAATAGGCATCACAAATATCTGAAAATATCTGTAAACTGTTAGTGTGGGAAATCAGTTTCTCCACTCCACTAAACTCTCAACAAAATCCCTCTAGAAACTCTTGAAATTTTGATGCCAAACCTGGACCTCTCTCTCTGGAGGGATAAGGAGATTCTTTATGTTAATGATCTGCTTTCAGGAAACTCTATCCTCCCCTTCCACATCCTCCAAGACAAATTCCCCCTCACCAGGGAAGACCGAACTAACTGGAGAGTCATAGCCAACTACCTCAGCACTCACAATCTCAAACTCACAGTTCCGCAAGTAATTGACGAACTTATAAACACCCCGCGGAAAGCCTCCCTTTGGGGAACGAGCTCTCTCTATAGAATCTTCAACGAAGAAGTCGAATTACTAAACCTCTCATTCTTTGGAGCTTGGGAGGAGGAGTTGGGTATCCATGTGGACCTTGGGAAAATGGCTAAAACTATTAAGACCGTGTATTCCAGCTCATCTTGTGCCACCCTCCACGAGTCTTACTATAAGGTCCTCTCACGATGGTACTATACCCCTATCAAACTATATCATATGAACCCTAATCAGGACCCATCTTGCTGGAGAGGCTGTGGAAACCTGGGAACCCTCTCACATATTTTCTGGCACTGTCCCGTCCTGAACAATTACTGGAGAGATGTCAAATCTCTAATTAGCAACGTCACTGGGATTCAAATAAAATTCACCCCAGAATTAATATTACTACTGATTGGCACAGAGGAACTCCCTCACCACATACGCTTTTTAACATCCTACATTATTTTGACTGCTATAGTTCTGATAGCCTCGAGGTGGAACAAACCAGAACCCCCCACAGTGGATGACCTGATTGAAAGAGTGTCGACTCACTGTACTTTCGAGTACAACTTCGCTATACGCGCAAACAGGTTCCCAAAATTCCTAGGGCGTTGGGAGGCAAGGTTGACAACCTTTTCCCCATCCCTCCTGCAATAGGCCGCTAACGTAAAAATTTGATGATTTGACTGTATCTTCCCCACAATGCTTTCAAGCTTGCATTACGATTTGCGACAAAATGCACAGAGTGTGTTCGGACTATTCAGTATTCGGATATTCATTTGTACCTTTCCAATTTTCTCTCTTTTTGTAGGAGCGCTATATTTGAATTTGCATATGCACTTACGACTTGTACCGTTCATGTTATTTGTTGGTTTGTTTACTTGTAATGTTTATTACTCTTTCCCCTCCCCTCCACCCCCTCCCTCTTTATTTATGTATTTAATTCCCTCCCCTCCCCCCTCCCTTGAAATTTCAATAAAGATATTTGGACAACTATGGCTTTCCTGCTGCATGAGGTACAAATTAAATTGGTGTCCCTCCCCAAAGTGTAATATAAACCTCCAATAAATAATCAAAATTCTCCCATAGTTTTTGGGTTTGCTTTTAAGGCTTTCGTGGTATGGTAAAAAGACCTGATAGAACTATACTTCAGGTTAGTGATATCATGCTGACACTAAAGTTACATAGTTTGTTTTCTTATTTTCTTCATGAAAACATTTTTAGAATTCATAAAAAAATCAGTTTGTGTTGCCATTTTCTAATACACATATTTTTTTTCAATCAACGGAATTGTGTGTAAACCTGTTTTTGCATGGTTAGCTAAGGCTGCCTTCCCACTGCATAATTTTCACATCCGTGTGGTTCCTTGAATTTCAAGGACCACACAAACAGGCCTTGATCTGTGCCAACAAATGGCAACTGATTTTTTTTAACAGATCCGTCATCAGTTAGCAGAGATAGGGGTGGGACGAGCTGTACCTTGCTTCTGATCAATACTCAGTATAGCAAAATGGATCAGTTTCAAGGATCCATACAGATCTGTCTCCATAGACATCCATGTTATTTGAAGCGGACAGCTACGGATCCATGTCTGTCTGTTGGTGTAAGTGATTTCCAAGGCAGCCCAAAATCAGAGCAGTCTCCGATTCTGGGTGCATGAAAAAAAACTGACACAAGCGGATCAGTGACAAAACGGACACACATGGAAGGTCACTTAGGACCAATCCGTGCCCATAGGGATACATGGGAGGCCAAAACTGATCCATGGCTTTCTGTTTTAAAATGGGTAGATACGGATCAGAAATTATGCAGTGTGAAGACAGCCTAATGGTTTTATTTATACCAATTAGGGGTACATACAATATTTTAGTCTCTTTTAGTTGTATTTTGTTTAGAGAAACAACTTATTTCTTGTGTCTTCAATTTTTTTCTCTTTATCGCATTTACCATATGGGCTAGTTTTTGATAGAGCACACTTCTTGCTGATATAGCAGTACAAAACATGTTTATTTTTTAGTTTTTTTTTGTTTTAAATGGTAGAAAGGGGGGTGATAAAAATGTAATTCTTATATCTCTTAAACCATTTTAATGTATTACCATATTCTTTTGTCTGCTTAAGGCATATGAACCTGCAATTTTCAGATTTTTATTCTATGTAACTTTAATACTACAGCATTGCAGTGTATAGAACAAATCACTATCTGTTATGGATAAGCTTAACAAAATGGCAGCAAATGTGGCTTTTAGGCCTCATTCTGATGTCCATTTGATATGTACAGTATGTATTGTTTCCATTTTTCTAACTTTTAAAGCAAGTACCCATTACAATTCATGGTGCTATTTACATGTCTGTGTTTTAAAACGAATTGTGTGTCCGTGCAACACGCATGAAGAAATTTCCATTTTTTTACAGCAGCACAGATGACTAGGGCTAATAAAGGTCTATGGGTATGTGAAAAATATGTTCAGCACACAAATTTCATCCCAGTGCCATCCCTGTGCTGTATGCGTTAAACATTACACAATATGGGAGAAGCTTTGTAATTTATTTACACGCCATGGCCAAAGGTTTTGCCACCTTTGAAATTGTTCCAGAAAATGAAGTACTTTCCCAAAAAAATTATTGCAATTACACATGTTTTGTTACACGTATGTATATTTACTTTGTATGTTTGGGAACAACACAAAAAAAACTAGAAAAAAAATTATCACATTTAACACAATACCCTCAAAAACTGTCTGGAATCATGTTTTGCCACCTTTCCAAAATTATGGGTAAACAAGTTTGCTTCAAGCATGTGATGCTCATTCAAACTTACCTGTGGTGAGTAACAAGTGTGGGCAATATGAAAACCACACCTGAAACCAAATAAAAAGGAAAAAAGTTGACTCAATCACTGCTTTGTGTGTCTGTGTGGACAAAACTAAGCATAGAGAACACGAAGTGGAGAACAGAATTGTCTGAGGGCTTGAGATCCAAAATTGTTGAAAAATATCAACAATTTCAAGGTTACAAGTCCATCTACAGATATCTTGATGTTTCTTTGTCTGCAGTATGCAACATAATCAAGAAGTTTAGAACCCATGGCACTGTAGTTAATCATCCTTGATGTGGACAGCAAAGAAAAATTGATAAAAGGGTAGTCCAGGTGGTGAATAAACAGCCCAAATCAAGTTCCAAAAAATGTAAGCTGTCGTGCAGGTTCAGGGTGCATTTGGCTAGGGTCACACTTGAGGCTGACGGAGCCGCTAAAATCTCTGAATTTCTGCTGCAGCGCATAGTGTTATCGCAATGCGCTGCCAGTGGAACGCAGCCCCATAGCAACCCAGTGTTTGCCTTAGCAGCAGACACACAGGATGTGCGCTTTATCACAGCGCACAGGAAACGCTGTCTGCAGCATTTTCCTGTGTGCTGTGGTAAAGCGCACATCTTGCAGCTTTGTGTGTGACCACTGCTAAGGTAAACACTGGGTTGCTATGGGGCTGTGATCCACTGGCAGCGCATAGCGTTAACGCTATGCACTGCCGCAGAATTTCAGAGATTTTAGCGGCTCCATTGGCCTCACGTGTGACCCTAGCCTTAGTGTTAGCGCCAACTATCTGTTGACATTTGAAAAAAATGAAACACTATGGCAGGAGACCAACAAGGACCCCACTGCTAACATAGAGACCTAAAAAATCTAAACTGTGGTTTGTCAAAATGTACTTTAGTAATCCAAAATCCATATAGAAGAGCATTTTGTGGACCAATGAGACCAATATACAGCTTTTTGGTAAAGCACATAATTCTGTTTACTGAAAATGGAATGATAAACAGCGGCACACTGTATCCATAAACGCCTAGGTTTATTTAAACATTTAAAACAATGTCAAGGGAGGAAGCAAGGTGTGTAGGGTGCTACAGCCTGTTTACATTTGCACTGCTCCACCAGTCCCACCTGTCAAGTGACGTGAAACTACTTCCTTAAATAATTACTACGAATCACAGTAATCACACTTTCCAAACATAAAATCACAAAAAATACATACTTTACAAAAAAATTGAAAGATCATTCTTTTGATTAAATCTTATTGGTCCTAGAACTTTCAAGCATCAGATCCATCTAGCTTCATGCTGAATAATAGCTTATGTAGAACTCCACTACAATCAGATAAAGACATCTGTTCCAAACCTGTGAACATTAAAGATTCAGGACTTGAATGTTAATGTGAATATGACTAAAGAGTCTAGTGGCACCTTTACTGTAGCATAAGATCTAACATGTTCTCTAAAGCGCTGATTGTTTTTCCGATATAATAACACTCACATGTGAAGAACACTACATATACAACAAACCTTATTCTACAAGAAATAAAGTCCTTTACCATGTGTGTGAAGCCTCGAATTTTTATTGGGTTGTCAGTAATATGACTCTTACAAAAAGAGCAATTTCTGCAGCGGTAATTTCCTGAAGGTATTGCTGTTTTAAACAGTTCTGTTTGTAAGAAGAAACTCTACAATATTTTTATCTATCTCATCTTTTACGTTCCCACATCTCTTAGGCCCTTTTTACATCTATGCACTGCTGGGTTTGCCTGCGTTTGCCCGCCCTGCGCTAGCGCAAATGCAAGCGCAGCTGCATTTACAGGCAATCGCTTAAGCGCATAGATGCACAGCCCTTGCGCTCGCCTGCGCTCACTGCCCCCTTTGCCTACTATGGCCGAGCACAGCCGAGCGCATGGGCCCAAAACCCACAAGTGCGAGTGTGAATGTGCCGACGTCACATTCGTATTATGACGTTTCCGGGTGCATCTGGCCCAGCACATGCGCTATGACGTCGACACATTCACACTCGCACTTCCGGTGTTTCGGCCCCTGCGCTCAGCTGTGCTCGGCCATAGCAGGTAATGGGGCATCGAGCACAGGCGAGCACAAGGGCTGTGCATTTATAATGCATTTTATAGTGGAGCCCCATTGATTTGGCACAGACATTATCCTCCTACAACATTACTTAGCATGCTTTAGCGCCACTGTCATACTCACCATCCCTACGGGCCTGCTCAAGAACCTCAGACATCCACTGTGACTTCTCTGAGGTTGTTTCAGGTTACACAGTAGGTATCATGCAGCAGGGAATCCTGTTGTTACGATGGTACATTGTTTGATGCTTCTCTTTAAGTAGATTTTGAGAATATGCATCAAAATCTGCATTTTTATCCTGAGGCCAGCAAAGTCTATGAGGGTCTATAAGGGCTGTACCAACATGTTTTTTTCCCTGCTGATTTGGTGCAGATTTGGGGGCAGAAAAAAGAAATCTGAACCACATGTGCAAAAAACAAAAATAATGTGGGCACAGTACTTCGGACATATCCCTGACTTTGCAGGGCTTGTGATATATGTGCAGATTTTTATGCAGATTATTAATATCTGCATCAAAAAAGCATCAAACAATGAACCAGTTTCACAGGGCCTAAGAAGGTCCAGAGAGAGCAGCAGTTTTGGTGAAAAAGCTTTAGGATTCCTCTTGCCCCATGGCTACTTCCACAGAGATTTCTAGGGCTGGGATGGCCAAGCAAGAGTCCTCACAGACTGAACATAGTTTTCAGGATTTCCTTAGCATTGTGCAGGTGCTACTTTCATCACCTGCAGAGGTGATGATTCCGACTCCTTGTGCAACGCTAAGGAAATCCTGGAAATATGCATGGTTTGTGGACCTTGACAATTGCACTTAGCCATCCCTGTTCTACCAGGGGGTGTGTAGTGTCTTCCATACCTCAGACTGGCAGGCAAAAGCCTGAAGCTTGCTTACGAGTCTCTCTAGGGTATTATCAATTCAACTGTTTGCAGAAACAGTCCAGCACACAAGGAGCAAACTCAAAAAACTCTTTTTTAACACAGACTATACCAATATTACACAGTGTACAAATGTAACGAAAGTCCCACAGGGGTTAGCAATAGACAGAATGTTAAAGTGATAGGGCATTAAAATCTTTGAATTAGAACCCAAAGGCTGCATGCATGCTCAGATGGGGGATGCACAAACAGTGCAAAACGTGGGAAGGGAGTTATACTTTAACTTTAATGAAAACATAGACCTCGGTAAAGGAATAACTGAAAAAAAAACAACTAAAAAAAGTCCTTCTCTAGCCAAAATTCCAACCAACGTATGGGTCATCAACCAAAAAAGATGCCTTTTTTAAGAAAGTCCACTGTACTTATCCTATAAACTCTCTTTTTACTTTTAAGTCTTTGTAAATATTAATTGTTTGTTCTTTATTGTTCCACAGTCCCGGAGTACTGTCTTTAACAAAGGGGGAACCCTTTGTTAAAGACAGTACTCCGGGACTGTGGAACAATAAAGAACAAACAATTAATACAATTAATATTTACAAAGACTTAAAATTAAAAATCACAAAAATCACTAAACTTCAAAAACAGTCCAAAAATTCAAAAAGCAGTCTTTCCGGGGGTTTAGTCTTTTGCCTCCGGGCTGATGAATATATAAGAAAGTTTATACCACAACCAGTCCGTGGTAGTATGGTCCATAAAAATAAAATAAAAAGGAAAAAGTTTGAAGAATATGCAAGAAGTTCATACAGGATAGTCTCTGTAGGTACTGGGCTTTTTTAACGTTGCATTAACTATGTACATTTGTTTACCGGGTTCAATCTATATTTACACAAACATATTTATATTTTACAGTTAACTTGACCTTTTAATCCCTGTACCTAGCTGGTAACTGACCTCTAGTACTACGCTCGGATCTGCGTAAAACGGGTATACTACTTGCATGTAGCCTATTGGTGCTGGTAGGCATGTACCTATTTGTAGTGTTTGGTACTATGTTAGATGAAAATCTGACTGTAGGACTGGCAAGCTCACTGGGACCAGGAATTTGTTCTTCCTCTTCGGATTCTACTTCCAGTTCTTCAGGCCTTGGGACTTCTTCAGGTAACACAGGTTCTGGTGTTGGTTCCACCATTGAAGGGAATGCAATCATTGGTACGACAACTGCTCCATGGTAATTTGGCCATGTTTTAGGGAAATCTCCTAGTACCGTGTGGAATACTTCTTTTTCTTTAATAGGTTGGACCTGTACGGGTTCTGTTACTTCAGGTGTCTTCAGTGTTTCAGGACACAATTTTAGCTGATCACGAGATACGACTTGTGACGTTTTTCCTTCATCTTTGCTTATCAAACAGGTTTTAACATTGTCTAGGTTAGATGGTAAGACTGTGTATGGGACGGTTTCCCACTGATTATCCAGTTTGTCTGTGCGTCTCTTTCTCTTGAGAACTTGATCACCTTCTTGTAATGGCATTGCTTGAGCATGTTTGTTAAAAGTTTTCTCTTGTCTTGCTCTTGCTTGCTGAAGATTTCTCTCTACACATTCTTGAACTTGTTGATATTGTTTCTGACGTTGGGAATCCCAATCTGATTCTTCTTCTACTTCTGTATCTGGTTTTACGATTCCCATTTCTAGATCAATTGGTAATTTACCGGGTCTTGCACGCATAAGGTATGCTGGAGTGCAGTTTGTAGAACTCACGGGTACATGGTTGTATAAGTCTACCAAGTCAGGTAATTTATCTGGCCACTGGTTTCTTTCTGATTCTGGTATGGTCTTTAACAGTTCAATTACAATATGATTCATTTTCTCGCCTAAACCATTTGTTTGAGGATGATACGTTGTTGTGTGTCTGATTTCAGGTATGAAAAGCTGTCAGTTCTCCATCTAGCCCCGTCAGGAGCCATCTCCACTTCATTCCTTTCTTCTGCAAAGCCTACAATTACCATCACTGACTTTTACTACCACTGCCCCGGGGGACCCAGTTCTGGCCACAGGAACTGTTCTATCCTAGCTGCCAAAACACCACCCCCGGAGGTTCTGCAGCAGCGGTGGTCCCCATTATTGACCACATAATGTGGGTGGCATCACGAGTGACAAATCCCCTGTAAATAACCCCCCATTTTATTGTGCGGGCCCGGGACACGGTCCGGACCAGGACCGCCGTGACATCCCCCAGCAGTACCCCGGTTCGGCACCGAGTACCCCGTTCCAGTGGGCTCCACATAAGGAAGCAAGTGGTGATTTACTTTTGGCGTCAGATGGGTTGACACGGCTGATGACTTTGCAAGAGGACGCCAACCTGAAGAGATTGTGGCACAGGGTGCAGCCAAGGTCTCTCTTGGTTGGCCAGTCAGCTTCCCCCAAGCCCAGAGGGCCTGTCGGTGTTAACTAAGCTGGTCCTGTCTGTCCTAGAGGGAGTGGTCATCCCCTAATTCTTCCATTATCTTCTCCAGTGTTGGCCATGATGGAGTGTGCTAGGGGCAAGTAATAGCAGAGAATGCACTGGCAGGGGTAGCCAATGCGACCCCCCAAGACTGTTTGGTAGTGGAGTAGCACTACACACCCCGACCTTCAATGCTGAGAAATCTGTAAGAGAGTTTATACGATAAGTACAGTGGACTTTCTTAAAAAAGGCATCTTTTTTGGTTGATGACCCATACCTTGGTTGGAATTTTGGCTAGAGAAGGACTTTTTTTAGTTGTTTTTTTTTCAGTTATTCCTTTACCGAGGTCTATGTTTTCATTAAAGTTAAAGTATAACTCCCCTTCCCACGTTTTGCACTGTTTGTGCATCCCCCATCTGAGCATGCATGCAGCCTTTGGGTTCTAATTCAAAGACCGGGGTACTGCTGGGGGATGTCACGGCGTTCCTGGTCCGGACCGTGTCCCGGGCCCGCACAATAAAATGGGGGGTTATTTACAGGGGATTTGTCACTCGTGACGCTACCCACTATATGCGGCCAGTAATAGGGCCGCCGGTGCTGCAGAACCTCCGGGGATGATGGGATAGCAGCTTGGATAGAATAGTTCCTGTGGGCAGAACTGGGTTCCCCGGGGCAGTGGTAGTAGTAGTTAAAGTCTGTGAGGATAGTTATTGATGCTGCAGGAGAGTAGGGGTAGCAGTAGAGATGATGAGAGTAAAGGTAATCGCAGTATATGAGGGCAAGTTGGGCTTCAGTATAAGGATCACACACACTCACGATTTCTGTTGTTTTCCAAGTCTTTACTTGCAGATGGTATATCACAAAATTGTCCACGGAGTCTGTACCAGGTTGCCCCCACCCTGACCGGGTCCTTGGCTTCCCACTTAAGCGCTGTGTGTGGCCCTGCTGCTGCTTGTAGCTGTACTGCTGGCCCTGTCTCTGCTCACGGGTACCAATCTGCTGGGCAACTTGAGTCCTCTGTGTCACTGACTCCTCCGTGTTGCTTTGCTATGGTGCTGTGAAGATGGTGGACCTTCACTATGCCGGTGTTTACTGTCCTGTCTGTCTCAGGCACAGCCTCGGATCCGGTATCCGTCTTAAGCGCCTCCCCGGGGTCAAGTTTTTGGGGTAACTCTTTATCCCGGGTATGTTCCTCTGTTACTCTGTCTCCTTTCCTCAGACCTCTCAGGACCTCCACTTCTACTTGACTCTGCTCCTGCTCCAGACTCAAACTAAACTGAACTAACTGTCACTCCTGCTCTGTGGTAAACAACTTAGCTCCTCTCACTAGTGTTGGTGCCACCTAAACTCCTCCCGCTTTCTAGTGTAGTGTTGTGTGGGGATTTAACCTGTGTTGATGTTTCTGTGGCACATTAATCCTTGGGGTGCCACACTTACACCTTCATAAAAGTGACCTCCTCCCTGAAAAAGAAGGTGTGTAGTCTTTGAGGAAGATTGTCACACAGTAGGATGGACCATTTGATATAGAACTGATGCTCAGTACCTTGTTCCACTATCAAAGCAAACCTCTTAGGCTAGGGTCACACTTGCATTTTGTTTTGTTTTTAAACCTGATCCGGTTTTGAGCTTTTAAAATGCTCAAAACCGGAGCAGGAAACACTCCTCATAGGAGCCTATTATAAAAACCGGATTGCTTCACAAGAAATCCGGTTACCGCCTACGGCTCTGCAGTGTGCGTGAAAAATCATGCAGGCTGCAGTTTTTGGAGCGGTTCTGTTCCTCGCAATGCGGTTACCGGATTGCTCTGGATGTGTAATCCTGAGCAATGCGGTAACCGAATATACTTTGCTTATCCCGGCTGCCATCGGGTTAAGCAAAGTGTTATCAGTGTTTAAAAATAATAAATATTATTAATAATTGTGGCCATAATGTCTCTAGGGGGTGCCCATGTACATTACGTATAGTATGAGCACTGCTCACAGGGAAGCCGGCGGCTTCATTCATAAAAATGTACAGAGCCGACAGGAGTCGGCTTACTGTACATCAGGAATTAACTCATTATATGCCCACCTGAGTGGTTGCTATGTCTCTGGGGGGGTGGGCACCCCCTAGAGACATTATGGCCACAATTATTAATAATATTTATTCTTTTTCAACACTGGTAACACTTTGTGGCAGCAGGGATGAGCAAACTGTGCGGTAACCGGATTTCTCCGAATTACACATCCGGAGCAATCCAGTTACCGCACTGCGGTTCCCTCCCCACATTTTTGTTAAAAAATGTATGGGACCACAATTGCGTTCACTGCATCCAGAACTGGATGCGGTGAAGGCAATTCTATGAAAAGGTGTGACTCTAGCCTAATCCTGCAAAAATCCCACCAACTTGGGTACACTATTCTTTAACCTAAATACATCAGAACTGTGGCATAGTTTGTACAAAACATACTGTTTTTCATGACTTGTATCATATTTATTGTGTGTTTTCAAAGCCCTGTCTGACAAGGGGATGTGACCTTGCTGAAGAGGGGCATGATTTGTATGACAAGGGTCATGATTTGTAGGAAAAGACGCATGACCTAAAATATAACATACGCCAATAAATTCACCAGAATTTTGGCAAATAGTAAGCCAACTAATAGATTTTGGAATTTTAGACAAGACAGTCTTAAATTATACCAAATTTAGCAAACAACACGAATCAATATAATAAATCTGGCTGATTGTAAAGATATTTAGTCAAAGACTACACCTTCTAATAGGCCATACTAGTAGATATTTAAACTAATTAATTTGATCATAAATTAACTTGCCACATTCTCCCCCCCCATTAACTCTGTCCGCTTTTCTTTCAATTGCAATAGGAAGAAAATCACAAATTTTGTACAATTTGAATACATTTTTGTACAAATATCAAGTAGAATGCTGTAGACAAACAAGTGTTGGGTTAACGCAACAAAAAAGGAATAACACACAGAGCAAGTTGTTCACCCGGGAGGGTTGTGTCACTCACAACCCGTAATAAATTTGATATGCAGCTGTCTCACAGTCTTCAAGCCCTAAGACAAAAGGCAGTATATAGGAACCAGGAGAATTGTGGTTGAATCTGTGCTGCCATAGGTAGACAAAAAATCCAGTATGCTACATTGTAAATGAAGGGTGCTTTTTCTGCGCATTTCAAAGGGATAATCCCACTTCTTCAGGAAAGGCACCAAATTCCAAATCATTAGCATTGATCTGATTTTAAATAAGACAGGTGTTATTAAAAATATATCTATATTAAAGCATCAACACATGTCTGAGCTACACATCAGTTACAATATAGTATTTTTCATTTTTAAAATCAGCCGTTTTCATCGAAGATTGTGACAAAACATTATTGTGCAATGTTTTCAGTGAAATACGAGATCTGGAAGCAGTCCTATTGTATAAATACATTCATATATCAAAAGCCTACTACTTCACTCACTCATTTCCAAATTCACACACTGAATCTTAATTATCATTTCTACTGTACGAAAGGTTGTTTATGGAAATCTACAGTTTACCAAGTCTTTATATTATAAAGACAACACTGTTATTTCCCGCTGAGAAGCTTTGCTTATCGAGCCCGGAGAAGGGAGCCAAGCTCTTTCCTAATTCCAGCCTACAGCAGGTAATAAATAACTTCAGCTGGCGTTCTCACACAGTATCATATAAACACAAGTACTTGAGAGCTCAACTATTGAATTGACAACTCACTTTTTAATTGTTTTAATTATGTATTTATTTATCATTTAAACATATATATAGATCATGTCACAAAAGAGACAAAAAGATCAGCGGCACTCACCAATAACGATCTTCTTCTTTATTTACGGTTCCAAACAAACATTATAGGAATCGTGCAATGGGGAAGGGAGGTGCGGAGACGGCGGACGACGGTGACCGTTTCGCGGCTGGCAGCCGCTTCTACTGGTCCTGACTCAGTCACCCACTGCACAATTCCTATAATGTTTGTTTGGAACCGTAAATAAAGAAGAAGATCGTTATTGGTGAGTGCCACTGATCTTTTGTCTCTTTTGTGACATGTTTGTACGACCTTAATACTGCTGCCTGCGATCATACAAATTGTACTAGTAACAGTCTTATCCACGGATAGTGCCCGGGTTTCGTTTTCTGGATTAATTTGAAATATATAGATCATGATTACTCAACACTAGTGTTTTCGATGAATAGCCCACTGTAGTAATTTGTACCAAATTCATTAGGATTCCCTTGGACGAAGTGCCTCTCTGTCAGCGCTGCTGCTCCAGAAACGAAGGAACCAAGACACGGGGATGTCTGGATCAACTTATGCTTTTATTGTCTTACGAGATTCAGAGCCACTAACCGAGCTCCTTCCTCAGTGAACAACATGTTCCCTCAGGAAGGAGCTTGGTTTGTGGCTCCGAGCTGCGTAGGACAATATAAGCATAAGTTGATCCAGACATCCCCGTGTCTTGGTTCCTTCGTTCCTGGAGCAGCAGCGGGGACAGAGAGGCACTTCGTCCAAGGAAATCGACGTTGTGACCACGGTTATCTGTGGGAGTGCGGTCCCTGCAACAGCTGCTTTAACGCTTTTCAACCAGTTGTTGGTTTCACAACTGGACAAGGTGAGCAATTCCACATTGCAAGCTTACAGTGTTTAATTAAGATAAGACCCTATTTGCGCATTCTTATTTTTACAAATTCATGAGGAGGCGTACATGTCTTCAGCGTTTGTCTTGAGATGAATCTTCAGGAGCACAACTGGAAAGGTGTAGAGCTCACCATGCCTATTGCACAAAGTAACATACTTTCTATCGATGGTTATGTGTGCTGAACCCTGTTTGTGATGCACAGCCAGAATAAACATAATAGTGGAGAAAAACTCACATCCATCCAGTAAAATAAATGTTCTTTATTCAAATCCCATTAAAACAAGAAGAAACATACAGATATGTAAAAATCTGATGCATTTTTAGTGTGACAATGCCCTTAATCATAGGATGGAGCACACAGCTCGGGGACCAAGGCTTCCTGCCTTGCCAGGGGATAGGATACTACTGGAACTTGACAGATCAGACCAACAGAATACTTGGGCCACTCATCCGAACTGTACACTCTCCCTAGCTGCTAACAAAGATAACATTGCTTCTGCAGCATGGGAAACACACTAGTATTCGGAACAGCTGGATCCAGACAAATTCATGGTTGTAGAAGCAAAATGTAAATCATAGCCTGCTTTTGCCGAGCATTATCTTCTAAGTTAATCAGCCAGGCTAGGACTCCAATGTGGCCGGTAATCAAGACAACAAATTATACACTGTGGAATTAAAATTCTCTTTATTCTAGAGAGTGAAGAAGGTTTTTAATAAAAGTTAAATTGAAAAGTTGCTTGATTTTACAAGCACTTATTAATTGTACCCATTTATGAACTTCAGTCAACCGCTTTAATAACTTTGGGTCATCATTCTGCTGCCGTTCACCACACAAGAAATGTATACCAGTCAGAAAATAAAATACATTTCTGATGTAATTTGGGCCACTTTTTTTATTGAATGCATTGTGATACATTTTCCCACCATGCTTGGCTATGCTTCCACAGTAATCTCCGCACACTTTTCAATCATTTTACAGAGCTAGTCAGGACTGATGTAAAATATGAAAAGTTACTAAATATACCAGGAAATTAGGTTTAAGCACTCCGTACACCTTAAACTGAAGTTAGTTGAGGCCTCTGATATTGCCAACTATCTAATATGTTGTGCCCTCATAACTCTCCCAAGCAGATGTTGTAGTGGAGGAAAGTATCCAGCTGATGTTGGGGCAAATAGCTGTCAGGTTAGGGCCGCTTCACACTGCGGCGTGATCCTGTCCGGTTCTGTTAGGGAGGACCCTGACAGCCGCGGACCGGATCTGCGCACAGGACTGGGGGGCTATTATGCCCTCCGATCCTGTGTGAAGCACACGCAGTTCCCGCTGCTGATAAGTCAGGATCGCGGGCGCCGTTTTGCAGGCTCCAGGATCCTCCCTCACTCTATCTGTTTGCTTTGCTTGTGCAGGCATTGCCCTCCCCCCTCTCTATCACTCACAGAATGCAAATCATTAGTCTTGCCTTCAGCTGCACATCACAGCAGCACAGACAGAGAGAGGGTGGATCCTCCAAGCTGCAAAACAGCCCGCCCTGGTGACTAAAGAATATAGCCCCTGCTAATTATAATCACTAATGAGTAAGTATTAAAATGTTTTTATGCACTTTCACAGGATGCTTTTAGGAGACAAAAGGAGTGTGAAATTAGTGAATAGATGCTGCAGGGACATGTTTTGCTAGCTTAGGAGGCATTCTGGAGGTGACAGGATCCTTGCTTTGTTAGAATAAACTGGCTTTTGCAATAATACCATTATCACATAAAAAAAATAATTTGGCATGTAGCAAACTTAAAATGAATCCTCAATTTATAGGTGTCATTCAGAAATTACACAGGGTGACCTCATATTTAAATTGTATTGGGCAACACAAAAGGGTTTGCCTATGGGGTGCCGCAATTCAACAAAGCCTGGCTATGTCCTGGAGCAACTCTGGAGGTTCACTATAAGGGCTCGGACACACTCTCCTAGTTACATCCGAGTTTGACGGACAAGACTCGAAACAGGCTGACGCAGTGACCCTGAACGGCCTCTCCCTCTCTGAATGGGGAATGACAGCTGCTTGTGTTTCTGTGCAGCATCGCATCCCCCGTCTAGAGAGAGAGAGGCCTTTCAGGGTCACTGCTCCAGCCTGTTCCGAATCTCGTCCGTCAAACTCGGATGTAACTAGGAGAGTGTGCCCGAGCCCTAACTAGCAGAGAGAAGTTAACAGGATGACTTTACCTATTATGGTACCTTTACACGCCGCTACTGAAAGGTATAAACCACCGGGTACGCGCGTGTTTCAACGGTTCCTAACGGTACCTGATACCGCAATTACACGCCGCCACAAGGTGCTCCACAGAAGGTATTTTCGATCCCTGGAAATACCGACGGGTGCCACAGGTTACCTTCTGTGGAGCACCTTCCCTGATTTACACGCCGCTACCACAAGGAAATATGGGCGGACCTGGGGCAGCAAGGACAACACATAGGCGTGCCACAGTCCGTCATGCCGCGCCCAAACGACAACCATTGGCCAACACAATAGTGTTCTGATTAGGCACGGCGCGAAGGGCAGATGGCGGAGACGTGACGTAGTAGTGTTTGGATTGTCACACGGAATAAGCGCTTGTGACATGGCAGAAACACTTCTGCGGCACCTACAGAACAATAACCCAGGGCATTGCGTATCGCAACCTTGTGCGCTGTGTACAGCAATATTCCTTTGTATGTGGTATGAGAATGTGCACACAATATAGTGCGCGCAGTGCGACATGGCAAAAACACTTCTGCGTTACCTAATAAAAAGACCCAGGCCGCTACGTACGGCATGCATGTGCGCTGTGTACAGCACTTCCTTTGTATGTGGTATGTGAATGTACACACTATATAGGACCATAACGCACTATACTTTGGCCTTCCGCAATTGTGTGGCCGCGTAATTGTACTAATGTATCTGATCGTGCATACAGCGCGTATCTCTAGTGCTGAAGTGACAGCTCATCCAAGATGGCACGCTGTGAAGATAGAGCCAATCGTAATGCAGGATCTTCCACCAATGAACGCTGATGGGGCGCGTTACCCGGAGGCTGTGTCACGCCCCAGGGAATTCACTAGGTGTCGAAAATACTTTCCTGTGCCCCGATTACACGCCACTAACATAGGGTTTATACCTGCTTGTTTTTGAGCACGGCTGAAAGACAGGTATCCAAAGAGACAGGACAGTGCTACCTGAATTACACGCCGCAACCTCGCGGTGTTTTGAAGGTAAAAGGTACAGCTGTCTCCGACACCGGGTGGTTTCTACCTTTTGGTAGCGGCATGTAAAGGTACCATTATGTATAAAATTGACATCTGTTTATTAATTTTGATGTAGTCTGTTCTATTTGCCTGGATCAGTGGATTTAGTTTTTTCATGCAAACATATGCTAGAGCAGAAATGTAAAATATTAATTTACATCAAAATACAATTCATGTGTTTCATGCAGTCACAATTCTAACTTCCTTTATCATCTTGTTAAAAACTTTGAGAGGATGTCTTTCTATGGCACGCCACTCAGCTTTCACCCAGGGACTCACTCATTACTTAGTAATACTTGAATTACTTCTCAGATGGTGAAACTTTTTCTATTGTGTATCTAGATTTTTTTAATCATGCATAGGAGATATTTGATTTCTGCATTCTTGATATGCATTATATATAGTCATTGAACAATAGCTAAAGTATTCACTGTGTGATCTGAAACGTTTTGTCACATATGTTTATATCTGTTCTGGCTCAGTTAAATGAAAAGCATTGCTTGAATGAAAACATCCAGATATAAGACAAACAATGGGCAGTTTTTGAACTTTGCTCATCAGTATTTTTATAATATTTTTTTATTGTATTGCCCAAAAGCATTATTAGATAAAGTGAGACCTGCTCCTGCAAAGCGTAGATCACTGACTTGTCTATACATGTTAGAAAACCATAAAAGAGAGGTGCTGTAGAGTCATCAAGTCAAATTATTAGTATTTTTTACAGTATTTTTTGTGTTACAATTTCATGATTGAAAACCAAATAAAGGCCCTGTGATTTTTATATGCTTTTCCTTTTGTTTTGTACTCTTGCTTTTACAGCTTAATTCCTTTTGTGAATATACTACTGTTGTGCTTCTCAATGAATTAGAATATGATCAAAAATCAATGTAATATTACCATGTTTTAGAGCGTTTCTGGGAGCCCTGAAACACGTTGACTAATAAATCAAATTATATTCACCCTTTGATGTCTCGTGAAATACAGCAGTGCAATGTTCAACCCTTCATCCTCCCTAGTTTAATTTTCTGACATAATGACCTTTGGGTTTTCATTGGCTGTAAGCCACAATCATCAACATTTACAGAAATAAATATCTGAAATAGATCACTCTGTTTGTAATGATTCTACAGTATATAGTATGTGTTTCACTTTTTGCATTGAATTACTGAAATAATATAACTTTTTGATGATATTCTAATTTATTGAGATGCACTAGTATTTGTCTGCTACTCTATTATACCCAAAGAGATGTATTATTCTTTAAAGCCATAAAAAAATGTAATATGTTACTGTTACAGAATGTTAAATGGTGGTTGGAAAGGTAATCTGTAGCAAATCAAGCATTGAGAAGTAGTGGTTTCAGATTATTTAGTAATAATCTTCAGTCTCATCTTAATGTTAATGAAGTTGGGTACTAGGCTATAAACTAAATTTATTTCTATTGACATATGAGTACGAACAGAAGTTAGCTCCTGTTGCTGTCACTGACACAACCAAAAATTATACTCCCATAGAGTGTAAAATTGTACATTTTTTTAAGTCCATGTTTATGTAGCAGAATGCCATCTTTGCTCCAAAACTATGCCATCAGATGTTAGTTAGGCTCCTTTCACATCAGCGGTATTGCAATTTAATGGTAGATCCAGCTAATGTCATCATGCCTGCCCGATCTACCGCATAACGGATGACTTGCAGAACCTATCCGGCAAGCCCCAATCATTCTCTACGGGGCTTGCAGTTGGGTGCGGTAAGTGTGGTATTGCCGAATCTGCCAGATTTGGCAATACCACACTTACCGCAGCCGACCACAAACCCCATAGAGAATGAATGGGGCTTCCCGGATTGGTGCCCCAAGTCGTCCGTTACGCGGTAGATCCAGTTGGTGCGGTGACATCTGCTGGATCTACCATTAAATTGCAATACCGCTGATATGAAAGCACCTTTACAAGAATCCGTCTTACCCTATTTGAGGTAAACCTGAACAAAAGAGAATTTGTAAACAGAAATAAGTCATTGAGTTTGGATGATGATGAATTTTGACAATTATCAGACAAGAACAATAGTCAATAGAGTTGAGCAAAAACATTTTCAGGACCCTTGTAGCAGAACCACGTCAGGAGTCTGTGACCAATGGACCAGAGTCCTGCAAACCTTCTATCTGCCAGCCCTCTCAGTGCCCCTTCTGATTAATATGCATAGCATAATGTAATATATGTGGTGGTCAGTCAGTAAGTCCCTTGAGTGCTAGGCACCAAAAAGTGAAATTGAAAAAAGACAAGAGGTAAATAAAGCGACCAAATGAATAGAACAGTGGTTGGGATGGGCAGCTGCAACAACAGGATATCTGTCTGTTGAGATGAATACATTGTTTTTTTTTTTCATTTTTGAACCTTGTCCTAATGTGAATCAATAAGCAAAATGGTAATAAGGATAAAGCAATTTTATTTAATTTGAAGGTATCAACTTTTCGAAACATTTGGTTCTGTCTAATTCCACATTTTTACGAAGTGTGACTACTTTTTTAGTCTTATAATCGATATTACCCTCTTTAACTTGTTCATACTCCTGTTCACAAATCCTCTGTGGACAAGTAAGGAGGAATTTTGTGTAACCCATGTAACTCTTTTGGTACCTTTACACGCCGCCACAACAGGATGGATACCAACGGCAACTTCACGTGCACGAGCACGGCCGAACGGTTACCAACGGGAACCGCACCCTCTATACACGCCGCCACAAGGTGCGCTACGCTACGCTACATCTACAGCTACATACATCGCCGGGTGTCGCAAGTAGCCGTCTGTAGCTCAGCGTACCAGCTTCACACACCGCCACCACAGAGTGATCTGGGAGCAACAAAGGCAGGACGTAAAACAAATAGGCGTGCCACAGACCTGTACGCCGCGCCCAAACCACAACCATTGGCCAACACTACGGAGTTGTGATTGGGCACGACGGAAAGGGCGGATGGCCGAGACGTGCCGTACTAGTGAGCGGAGTGTGGCACGGAATAAGCGCTTGTGACATGGCGGAGCCTGGCGAATGCATCCAAATCGATGGTAATGGGTCACGCTAGAGCGGTGGCCAGTCACATATCCCGTGTGTATGAAAGTAGCGGTCCGGGGCTATGTGTGCGTAGTACAAGTGTTTGCCGTGTCACGCACGATCAGCGCTTGTGACAGCCGCGTGTGCAGATTGAACTGAGGTGCGTTTGTGTGCCACACATTAGCGTCTTACAAAAGACAGTATGTGCGTTTTCTGTCAAAAATCTGTGACAACTGTGGCGAAGTATGTGTATGTATACAGGCTGAATGGGGTTTAATATATGTGCTGACAGATGTGAATGTAGTGGATCAGCTTCCAAGGCACCAAGTCAAAGATCTGTGTGACAGTGTATTAGCAAACACCTGACAAGAATATGTCCTGCATCAATGTGCTGTGTGCAGGGGACCCTCTGCCTACAACAAAATAAAGGATCATGTACGCACAATGGCCACAAACACTGTTGGGCAAAAGACTTTCAGAAAAACATGGCTACCCACACATATTGTGTGCACAATCCCAGCCAATAGGTGGCTATGACATCCCAGGCCCCCACCCAACCCTGCATCACATTGCCCTCCTCCACCAAGTAATCAGGCTCACACAGATTATGTTGGATCCAACAGAAAAAGGTTTAATATATTGCATGAATCTTGACCTTGTCTTGTGCAAACAAAATATACATAAAGTAAAAACATTGTAGAATTCAAGAGCAGGTGACATTAATCAGGCAAATTCAATGGATAAGCAAATCACCACACATTGCAAACTGTGCATGGAAAAAATACCAAAATAACCTAAACTAACTAACTAAATAACTACATAATGAAAACTCATGCACATAATGAAAACAAAGAGAATGGAAAAGGTCAACCAAACATTAAAGGGGTGCAGCTAACCTGCTGTCACCTTCATTGAAAACACAAAAAGCAACTCCCAGAGCCAGCCACATTATATGGCCTGGTCCTGCCAGCTCACTGCACCAGACCCATTGAAGTAGGAGCAGTAAGCTTCTCTACTGTCCCTGGCCTCCTGCCGAGTGCGGCCATGGCTCTGCGGCTGGAGTGGCACAATCACATGGGCCTCATCACGCCAAGACCCTGGACGGAGCTCCCCTGTTGTAGCGTCTGCATTATCTACATAACCTCCTGGCGTGTATGATGCCCTATCCCTACGACGCAGGAAGTTATGTAGCACACAGCAGGCCACCACTACCGCGTCAATAGACTCCGGTTTCATATGTATAGGTGTATGAAAAATCCGGAATCTATTGGCCATTATCCCAAACGCATTTTCAACTACACGGCGGGCCCGGGATAGCCGGTAGTTGAAAATGCGTCTCTCAGAAGTAAGGGCCCTCTGGGGATATGGCCGCAGTAGGTGTTCCTGAAGTGGGAATGCTTCATCCGCCACAAACGCAAAGTTGAGATGTTCGGTCGTGTGCTCATTTGAGGGTAAGTTTAGCCCACCATTCCCTAGTAGTGTTGCCAAGGAGCTTAGGGCAAACACACCCCCATCTGAGTTGCGACCGGGCATTCCAACATCCACGTAGAGGAACTCATAGTTGGCATCTACTACAGCCATGAGGATTATACTACAATACCCTTTGTAATTGTAATACAAAGAGCCAGAGTGGGCAGGTTTGGTAATCCTCACGTGCTTACCATCCAATGCCCCGCCACAGTTGGGGAAGTTCCACCGGGTTTCAAACCCTTGGCCCACTTCCAGCCATTCTGCGGCGGTTAATGGCATTTTCATGTAGGCTGGCTGCAGAGCTCTCCAGATGGCCCAACACGTTTCAGGGATCAGGCGGCTCAGCAGGGGCAGGGAGACACGTGACACGTATGTGAGGGATGTCATGGACTGCCCTGTAGCCAGGAACCGCAAAGTGATCGCCAACCGCTCAGCAGCTGATACTGATGGGCGCATTATAGTGTCCTGACGCGCTATCATTGGCCCAACACGCTCCAATAGGAAGGTGAAACAGTCCTCGGGCATACGGAGATAGTTTCGGTAATCATCAGGACAGTTAAGCTCCAGCTCCCGCAACAGCTGCATGTGGCCCGGGTTTCCCGCCTCAGAAGCCAATCACGGGTCCACATCCGCCGCTGTCTGCGCCTCATCAACCTTTCATACCGATCCTGATACCACATTTGCTCTTCCACCAACGCAAGAGCCACGATAACATTGCGGTCATGGATATTCTGCATCCTCAATATCAGCACCTGTAGATGTGAAAGCACAACATGAGTACATAGACCAAAATGTGTGCAAGTCAGCAGGTTCAGCAACCCACACCTCTTTTCCATTACACACTATAGCCAAGAGGATGGCATCTCTTGTGTGGGCCCAAAACACAACCCTGAAGCAAGGACGGCAAACACCCAGGAGTCACCCCAAACAACATGGCACACGGCGATTGAGAGTGGCCTCCTCTACATCAACGTCAATGGGAGCTCCCAAAATTCACACATCTGCACCTAGGTGAGTTAGAAAGGGACATGTGTCACCAATAATGTTGGTCAAACAGGTCCCATAATCCATTACACAGCCCATAATGTCAATTGATTACAGTAAAAATGAGAAGAATAACGAATGTGACGTACCCCGATATGGAAGGTTGAGGAAGGCTACATGAACCAAACAACATTGCACATGACTGCGGATGGTTACCCATGGTGTAATTGGTTTTTGAAGGTGTCATTTTAAATACACATGTATGCCATGTCTGGCGCCCAACACCTCAAAGCCCTGTGTCATCCCATTCCCGTTGAACACAGTCTCCATTGGCCACAACCAGTATGCAGAAATCGATCCAGTCGACATGAGTGACACAGTTCCGTCTACAGTCATGCATCCATTCTCCTGTATGTTGTCTGCAAACAAACACAGCAATGTATCTCAACAAAAGTGTCAAGGCCCACACAAAATGCCGTATCCTAACCCACACACTACACTATATGTCGTCCCCAAAAATACAAACCCCTATATCGGCCGCTACACCAGTCTCCGGCGCTCTCCAAGAACATCAACATATGCACCCCACCCTGCGCCAATTCCATGTGTGTCCACAAAAACTTACCTAATGGGTCTGGCCAGCAAGCGTAATGTTTGGCGGGATGGGCAACTTTTAAAGGGCCGCCAACCTATCACGATTCAGCGATCTCCACCAATTAGCGGAAGGCAAATCCGCACCCAGGTGCCCCTTCAGGATGTGCATTATTGTGTCCGCTGTGATTGGTGTCCCGGACTATAAAGGCAGGTCAATGGCCACTGCTCCGTGTCCAGACGTCGATGTGCATTGAGATACTAGTGTCCTGTTTGACTTCTGTTGCTCTGACGGTAAGCCTCTTTAGCGGTTTGTAAGAAAATGTAATGAACGCAGCTGGTTCTGGCACAGGCAGCTTAGGCGATGTGTGTATGGCCATGTTTGAAGCGGCATGCAAATATTGAACACGTAATATTAAATATGTGAACCTTATTCTGTGTCGCCCAGTAGCCAGGTAGTGCCTCTACTTATATAGTGTAAGTATGTATTGCACCTTCTGCTTTTTGGCAATGGTAAAAGAGCACGGTGTTATTTCTTTGGCTGGTACTTCACATCAACATTTCAGGGGTGGTAGAATTGTGGCGGACATTCCAGGGATGTTGGGTACATGTGTTAAAATGGGACTTCCACGTCTGGAGGAACACCTACATGATCATCTGGGTGCACATTACATGTAGTATGTGCAGTGTTGGCACACACCCAGCCCGCCTTTCTGATATAGTGACCCCTTACCATTGTGGACACTGGCCAGGTACTAGTTAGCACACAACGTGTTAGGTCACATGTTGCCCTCTACAGGTATGTACGCACACACCGTGTCAAGGTGTGTTGCAATAGGTACATTGGGGACAGAAATCATGTTTGAAACATCTGTAGGTGGACACCGATATCCGGGGCTTGATATTGGCAGCATACATGTGTTTGAGTTAGTAGCGGTCTGAGATTGAGAAAATGGCACACTCATGGCCAGTTTCACTCCACAAAATAGCTGCATAGATCATCACTGTAGAAAGTTAATGATTATGTGTATGATTGTGGCAAGTTTTGAAATGTCGGTATGCCTTGTGTTGTGACTGTGTTCTTTTTTTTTTAATTTTTCATCGGCAGATGCCGACGGGTACTGTGGAATTGGAATCCCAGCTTCTCACGGAGTATCAGCGGCACGAATGTTTGTGGCGCAGCTCGCTGCCCGAATATAAAAATCGGGCAGCGAGGGCCGAGGCCTACAGGAGTCTTGTGGCTCTGGCAAATCGGTTGGAGCCAAGGGTAGGCAAGACGTGGGGACCAGCAAATGGTGGCACTTAAGATCAAAAACATGAGGTCGGCGTTCATGCGGGCTCACATTCAGTACCAGCGTCGTCGCTCAGGGGCTGGAGCAGAGGAGGTACCATCACCTACCCTATGGTACTATCCCCTGTTCACCTTCATCCTGGGCGAGGTTCGCCCGCATCGAACGACCACCAACTGCCCGTTGCTGCGTCCCATGTAGGCCCGGCTGCATCACCACCTGCGCCACAGGAGGTGGGTAATTGTGTGACAGTGGTGGGCCACAATGTTTCCTTCACATGTGTGCTTCGATAAATCCTTCACACCAAATGTGTTGGCATATTTACCTCCTTGCTGCGGCACACCTTGGGGTGTCAATCTATCTGCCCTCCTTCCATGACTTGCCAGACTTTTCTATTCTATGCTTCCAGCCGTATTGCAATGTTGCTTCTTCCACAACATCTTGGTATGTTTAGGTTAGTTATTTAAGGGTTTCAAGATAGCAGGTGGTTTGTTCTCAAACAGCCACATAGTACCATGTAGTAAATGGTGCTGTCTCACATGTGTGTTGGCTTTGTTGCCAGTGGGTTAAAGGTAATTGAGTGAGGGGTGGATTCTCACCATAAAGGAGTCCTAATGGGAAGGTGCCCAATATGTGTCATTGGCCAGCACAGCCCCCAGTATCAAGGTGTTGTGGTGACATGTCCTAATATTGGATTACGGCTACGTGACAAACAACTAATTATGTATTTAGCTGAGCTCCTGGAATGGTCGAGGTGAGTGTACAGGAGAACCACTGGTGTTGGGATCTTGAACCTTATTTGCTTTACTGTGTTATTCCTCATTTTCCATTCTGGTAGTTGGCCTTGGTGTGTGTGGGAGTGGTATATAGAGTCCTGTTGTGAATGTATACAGTTGATATTGCCTCCACTAATGTTTTTTTTTTTTTTTTTTCCCCACCCACAGGCCCCAGAAGAGGACGGCTCCATTGCCGAGGATTCTGTTGCTGATGATGCTCAGCCCATGACATCTGGGGCTGAGCAGGAGGGCGCGGCGAGTGATGTGGGTCCAGGCCCAGGTCCCAGCTCCGGGATCCGTCGCCGCCGACGTCCTGCACCACCTGAGACGGAGCTGGCGACCTGGGCCCGACGCGTGTTGTTGGATGAACAGCGGACCCACATGGACCCCGACGCCCTCTACATGAGCAACAGAATGCGAGGGATGGAGCCGCTCCAGAAGAAGATCCTTCTGAGGGTCTTCCACAATGCCGCTGATGCTGCCGATGATGGGGCCCTTCAATGGGGCTGCCACGTCCCCCCCCCATGCAACACACCTTGTGGCCCCTTTCACCAGCTGCCCCATCTCGGCCCGTGAGAAGACCGGCCCCGCCACAGTCACCCCATCCCCCCTCAACACATCGTCGTTCAACCAGACGTTCTGGGGCAGGTCGGGGCTGCCCTCAGAGGAGGGGGGATGCGGCATTGTCAGAGCCGACAGAAGAGGAGTAATTTGGACACTAGTAGCCAATGCACAGAATTGGCAGTCTGGACTTTATAATTTCAGGAATTGCGTTTTATATGTATATTTTGTTGATTGAGTTTTGGGCAAAATTTGTGGGTTTTTTTTATTTTTTTTCCACAAAAATTCTATTATTTGTAATTTATTTTAAATTCCAGGCTGGAATAAATTTTATTTATTAACACAATTGTGTATTCATTTCAGAATAAGGATTGTGTGGGTTTTTGGGGGTGAATGTAATTGTGGCCAATAATAGGTTTCCCCAAGCCACACAATATGGGCCAGTGCTCGCTCAGCAGGATCACCATCGGTTCATTTGGAATGTCTTAGCACATTCACAAAGGGATGTTGTGATGTGCCTCACATAGTTAGGTTATGGTGAGGTTTGGTCACCAAATATTAGTAAGGTCACATGAAGGAGCGTATAACAAAGTTAGAACAGCATTGTATTGTAAACATACATGTGTCACAGACATTTGCCATCATACAAGGAAGGCTTAGGCCAGATGGGGCTAGCCAGTCCACACTTGTGATGGTCCCAATGTGGGACAGTATAGGGATTGTAGGCCAGATGGGGCTAGCCAGTCCACACTTGTGATGGTCCCAATGTGGGACAGTATAGGGATTGTAGGCCAGATGGGGCTAGCCAGTCCACACTTGTGATGGTCCCAATGTGGGACAGTATAGGGATTGTAGGCCAGATGGGGCTAGCCAGTCCACACTTGTGATGGTCCCAATGTGGGACAGTATAGGGATTGTAGGCCAGATGGGGCTAGCCAGTCCACACTTGTGATGGTCCCAATGTGGGACACTATAAGAAAAGAGCCCAACGGGGGCAAAAAAAAAAAAAAATATTTTCACTTTTGCAAGGCAACAAGCCAACGTGTGAAAATTTTAGGGTCCAACAAGGACAACTGTTTGTGGGGCCATGTTTGGGCAGGATACAATGCATCCCTCAAATTCATGGGTGTGAACCATGGTGTGGGTGTAGGTCCGCCAGCATTTGAGCCAGGCGGCCAAGGTCCTGCAGGCCACGCTGTAGAGCCGTGGTCAAACGGGCCACAAATGCCTGATGGGCCTGGATGAATTCCTCCATGGTAGGGGCACCTGTATTGGGAGTAAACACAAACTTTAGTACACAGTCGTCACTGCTGATGGTTAGTCATGACTGGCCGCAACCATCCACTTACCCTGTTCCTCCAAATCCAGTTCACCATCAGACGGGGAGGGAGATGGGGTCAAGCTCCATCCATATGAGCCCGCACGTTCACCATCTGGAAAAAGGGTGAACCAACATGGTTTACTTTGTTTACATAAATTGTTTGGCCCCAGATGAAATTTAAGCAACAGTGTGCAGGGTGTCTGTGGCAACATAACCCACTTACCACCATAGTCACTGTGTGGGGACATGGTCACCCCAGGACTCGCCACTGAGCTGGAGACAGTGGGAGGTGGTGTTACTCCCGGGCTGGGGCTCCGTGGCCACATTATGTGGTTCAGGGGTAACAGTGGTCCTGGGCTACGGGGCAAAGACTCCTCTGGGCCGCCAGGTACTTGCTGCTCCTCGCCCTCCTGTGGGGAGTTGATGTGTTCCTCCAGCAGCCAGGCAGATGGGGACAGCTGGTCACACTCCAGCGGGCTGCCAGGTGCGGACTGGTCCTCCACGTCCTCTGTCCCGGTGGGTGACGGGACGTCTGGCTCCTGAGGCCCGGGGGAAGGTGTTGACCCTGGGGACAAGGGTGCCACTTGAGCCTGATGTGGTGGGGTTCTTGATGGGCCACCTGGGGGTGGGGCATGGGGCCCTTCTTCTGATGAGGATTCAGCATCTAGTTTGAAATTTGAACATAAAAGACGTAATAAGATCATGCCTACACATTGTTGTCCTACAAAGAGCTTGTGTGGGTATGTATTTGACGGCTAAGGCTGGGGTCACACACACACAGATATGTGGCCAGATATTGTTGACAGATCTCTGGTTGCAGTGAAAGCATGGACACATTGTTCCATTTTGAGGCTGTCTCCAAATGTCAACATGTGACCATGATTTGACTGCAAACAGAGATGTGCAAACAATATGTGGGCAGATATCTGTGTGTGTGACCCCAGCCTTACTTAGCATCAACCAGGTGATGCTGGATGCATACACTCATGTTGTATGCATGGACTGTGCGTGTGAGACATTTTTAGGCCTGACTGGATGAGCACAACACTGTGAAGATGTGTTTGATTGTGTAGGCCACACTGTCCCTTGTCATATGTTTCCATCATTTTTTGTGTATTGTGGGACATGCACATGTGGCGGTGTGTGTTTTGGGGCAACAATTACTCACCACGCAGCCTGGCAATCCTGGCACGGATGTCCAGTATGCGACCTGGGCACTTGTGCTTCAAGTCAGCGATCTTTTTTTGGATCGCTTTGACTGTCCTCTGTACCCCCAGTTGGCAGAGCAGGGCCCGCTGGATCCGCCGCACGGTGCACCGATTGCGCAGCCTGGGGTGGCGGTGGTGATGGTGGCCCCAATAGTCCCGACGGTCGCAATGATCAATGAGGATGATCAGCTCCGCCATCCCCCATGTTGCGGCGCGGTGCACGGCTGCCATGACTGCTATGGTGTGTGCAGAGGCGGGGCTGGCACCTTGCAGGCAGAGTGAAAATGAAACCAACGTCATGACGTCATTACGACCGCTGTGGGGGTGACGCACCTTTATAAGTAGCCCAACACGCAGTGACTCGGCCGACACACTTATGCGGCCCCTACTGCAGAAGACCCACAGTGCAGTCCGTACAACACGGCTCTGATCTGTCTACTGGGTAATCTCCTCCGATGTGCTATGGGATTGTGTGCATCTGTGTGCGCGCTGCGCGCACTGCCAGACCCGGAACACTTCTACGGCAGCTGCTGTGCAATAAGCCAGAGCGGTACGTAACACACACTTGTGCGCTGTGTCCCGCATTATTCGTTATCATGTTGATAGGATGTGCACACTGTATGTAGATCATGGGCCATTTATGATTTTACGTTCAAGTGTGTGTCCGCGTAATTGTACTACTATCTGATCGTGCATACGGCGCGTATGTGTAGTGCTGAAGGGACAGCTCATCCAAGATGGAGGGCTGTGAGGCAAGGGCCAATCGTAACGCAGCATCTTCCACCAATGATCGCTGAAGGGGCGCGGTATCACGGAGCATGGGTGAAGCCTTAGCCACATTGCAGCTACATCGCCGGGTGTCCAGAGTTCCCTTCTGTAGCTTCTTTACACGCCGATACAGCTCGCTACAATCGGCGATGTTGCCATATGTTTATGGGCAGTGCACGGATACAGAGGTATCTGTAGCCGGCTGTGTCGTCCCGTCTTCAGACGCCGCTACTACGGGCAATATTGGCTCGACAAGCTACATTTGTAGCCTGTAGCGGGTTGTATGCATCCTGTTGTGGCGGCGTGTAAAGGTACCATTTGGGATCTCAAGAGACCTCATAGCATAATAAACATATTTTACCAGCAATTTAATTCACATTGAATACATATAATGTGATTTGACTTTATAAACTGAATGTAAGCAAATTTGGTAAATTTGAATTTCAGTATCTTATCTTCAGTCATAAAATTTAATTGTCTTATGAAATTGTATTGACCTTTTTGTGCAAAGAAAGCAAAATGGTATTCTACAATAACTGATACCAATATATTGGCAGCAGACCCCTTAAATATAGTGTGTTTTTAGAGGCTTTCATGGATTAGACTTCCTTTCTATGCAAATTGCCTCTTCAAAGAGGACTTGAACTTTAGTGCCTCCTATCGGAAGTAGCAATCCTAAAAGTCAATATGGACCCCTTAATGAACCATATCATTTGATCAAAGATATAAAATAAGTCTAATCTTATCTCAGTTTGTAGACACTGTGTTTCGGAGTGTTTGCTTCTCATCAGTGGAAAGTATGAGATTTGATTTGGCCACATGAGAGGCTAAAACTGGAGGTCTCAGGGTGCTTTCACACTACGGCGTGATCTGGTCCGGGGCTGTCCGGGATGACCTTGACAGCCGCGGACTGGATCAGCACACAGGACTGGAGGGCTAATATGCCCTCCAGTCCGGTGTGCAGCCGCACGCATATTAGCCCTCCAATCCTGTGTGCTGATACAGTCCGCGGCTGTCAAGGTCATCCCGGACATCCCCGGACTGGATCACGCCGCAGTGTGAAGGCACCCTAAGCTATAATGTTGTAGCTTGGATCCCCATTTCTTTTCTAAGCAACCAGTACTAACCAACCTGCTGAATTATATTACAGAAAGAGAACACTGCCATTATGAAATACCTTTACTTTGTCAAAACAATGTTTATGTCGGTGGCGCATGTCAAAGTCATATCATTGTGAAGGCCAATAGCCAAAGTTTTCCAAGAGGTCATTGTCAAATGCATCGCACTGCTATGATATATTTTCCTTTTTTCTATTTCCATTAAGGTGCCATCTCTTTGCAAAATAAGAAATTCATACACCAAGTTTTTCAAGTAATGTAAAAAAAAGATATGATTCTAAAGTTTAGGCTACCTTCTATTGCAAAACTCTTTTAAAACATGTTTGCCATTTTTATTACCCCACATGGAGTTGAGCTGAAGGATAGAAAGGAAGCATTATAGTTGCAGTGTTAATCATTACATTAATGTTGAAACTTTTATAATATGTTCTCTGACTAAACAGATTTCCATAATAATCGTTATATGGACAATAGATAGAATCAGGTGCATCTCAATGAATTAGATTATCATCAAAAAGCTTATCAGTAAAAAAAGTATTTTTTTGAGTAAATTCAATACAAAAAGTAAAACACATACATTATATAGAGTCATTACAAACAGAGTGATCTATTTCAAGTGTTTATTTCTGTAAATGTTGATGATTAGGGCTTAAAGCCAATGAAAACCCAAAGGTCATTATCTCAGAAAATGAAAGTAGGGAGGTTGAAGGGTTAAAAACCGTGCTGTCATATCTATGAGACATCAAAGGCTGAATATAATATTGATTTATTAGTCAATGCATTCCAAGGCTACCAGAAACGCTCTGAAACATGGCAATATGATATTGATTTGTCCTAAGGAAGGGACCAGAGAAACCTGAAATGCATTGACTGATAATTCAATAATATATTCACCCCTTGATGTCTCGTGGAATATGGCAGTGTTGTTTTTAACCCTTCATCCTCCCTACTCTATATGCACCATGCTGGGGACTGCAGCAGCCATGATATGCTTTTATAGTGGTTGTGACTCTCATAACCACACAAGGTGAAGCCTCTGATACCTATTTACAGTCATGGCCAAAAGTATTGACACCCCTTCAATTCTATCAGATAATACTCAGTTTCTTCCTGAAAATGATTGCAATCACAAATTCTTTGGTATTATTATCTTCATTTAATTTGTCTTCAATGAAAAAGCACAAAAAATAATTGTCCTAAAGCCAAATTGGATATAATTCCACACCAAACATAAAAAAAGGGGGTGGACAAAAGTATTGACACCCTTTGAAAAATCATGTGATGCTTCTCTAATTTGTGTAATTAACAGCACCTGTAACTTACCTGTAGCACCTTACCAACTTACCTGTTGGCAATAACTAAATCACACTTGCAGCCAGTTGACATGGATTAAAGTTGACTCAACCTGTGTCCTTGTGTGTAACACATTGAGCATGGAGAAAAGAAAGAAGATCAAAGAACTGTCTGAGGACTTGAGAAACCAAATTGTGAGGAAGAATGAGCAATCTCAAAGCTACAAGTCCATCTCCAAAGACCTGAATGTTCCTGTGTCTTGTCTACCGTGCGCAGTGTCATCCAGAAGTTTAAAGCCCATGGCACTGTGGCTAACCTTCCTAGATGTGGACGTAAAAGAAAAATTGACAAGAGATTTCAACACAAGATTGTGCGGATGGTGGATAAAGAACCTCGACTAACATCCAAACAAGTTCAAGCTGCCCTGCTGTCCGAGGGTACAACAGTGTCAACCCGTACTATCCGTCGGCGTCTGAATGAAAAGGGACTATATGGTAGGATACCCAGGAAGACCCCACTTCTTACCCGAGACATAAAAAAGCCAGGCTGGAGTTTGCCAAAACTTTCCTGAGAAAGCCTAAAATGTTTTGGAAGAATGTTCTCTCTTTTTGGGCAAAGGCACCAACATAGAGCTTACAGGAGAAAAAAAGAGGCATTCAAAGAAAAGAACACCGTCCCTACAGTCAAACATGGCGGAGGTTCCCTGATGTTTTGGGGTTGCTTTGCTGCCTCTGGCACTGGACTGCTTGACCGTGTGCATGGCTTAATGAAGTCTGAAGACTACCAACAAATTTTGCAGCATAATGTAGGGCCCAGTGTGAGAAAGCTGGGTCTCCCTCAGAGGTCATGGGTCTTCCAGCAGGACAATGACCCAAAACACACTTCAAAAAGCACTGAGAAAATGGTTTGAGAGAAAGCACTGGAGACTTCTAAGGTGGCCAGCAATGAGTCCAGACCTGAAACCCATAGAGCACCTGTGGAGAGATCTAAAAATGGCAGTTTGGAGAAGGCACCCTTCAAATATCAGGGACCTGGAGCAGTTTGCCAAAGAAGAATGGTCTAATATTCTAGCAGAGCATTGTAAGAAACTCACTGATGGTTACCGGAAGCGGTTGATTGCAGTTATTTTGACTAAAGGTTGTGCAACCAAGTATTAGGCTGAGGGTGCCAATACTTTTGTCCGGCCCATTTTTGGAGTTTTGTGTGAAATGATCAATGTTTTGCTTTTTGCTTCATTCTCTTTTGTGTTTTTTCATTGAACACAAATTAAATGAAGATAATAATACCAAAGAATTTGTGATTGCAATCATTTTCAGGAAGAAACTGAGTATTATCTGACAGAATTGCAGGGGTGTCAATACTTTTGGCCATGACTGTAGGTAATATTTTATCTCTCAGACCCTTTATCCTCCCTACTCTATATGCACCACGCTGGGGAGTGCAGCAGCTGTGATATGTTTTTATAGCGGTTGTGACTCTCATTACCACACAAGGTGAAGCCTCTGATACCTATTTAGGAAATATTTTATCTGTCAGCCCCTTCATTCATTAATTTTCTGAGATAATGACCTTTGGGTTTTCATTGGCTGTAAGCCATAATCATCAACATTAACAGAAATAAATACATGAAATCAATAGATCACTCTCTTTGTAATGACTCTAATATATGTGCTTCACTTTATGTATTGAATTAATGAGAATAGATGATAGATAGATAGATAGATAGATAGATAGATAGATAGATAGATAGATAGATAGATAGATAAAGGTACAGAGATTCATTAAATAGAATACAAAAACCCAATGCAGTGATTGTGCAAGAATAAAACAAAATATCTTAAAAGGTTTGTTGGCATTGATAGTGGAAAGCTTCTCAGATCTCCTAAACCATCATAACAATGAATTTAAAAGAAAAGAAGCAGATTTGTTTGCACTGTGTGCTAACTTATCAATCAGCACAATCTGAAATTTCCAGACAGTAATAAATCATTGACAACTAAACTTTCCATCAGTTTCTCAAAAAAGTCTGACTTATTACAAAAGAAAGTTGCTTAGTCTTGTTTTGGACTTTCTAATAATGTCACTTAAGAAAAAAAAAAGAGTATTGTTATCCAAATTTCAATACATTAGATATGACCAACATAACAACAAATAGTAAACATTACATGACATGTTTCATTCTGTTTGCAAATATGCTCATGGTATAGTGACTTTGCATACAATTCTAGGGCTAAATATTCATATCCATTATCTTGCTAGTGCTGACCTTCTAGCACTTGTAGGATTGTAGGGTAATAGGACAGATATGGTCCACATTCTCATTCCAGTAAGCATTGAGTTGCTTTGGTTCTATTAATGTCTTTGGAGCTGGATCTGAGTCTTGTGTTATTATATTATTTGTATGTACTTGCTTGTTTACATGCATTCACATCTTTAAGAATAAAAAGTGTTGCATCATCACTAGAACGTACTATAAGCCATCCCACCGCGGCAAGGTGACCCTCTTCGGAACGGCCCCTACGCTAGCCATATTAAGACCCACTGCTGCGCATATCAACCTCACAAGCAGCAGGGTGCATTGTGTGAACTTTGTCCAAATGGATCACAGATGGAATGCACTAAGTCTATTTCTGATCAGCAAGAGAGAGGCGTAATCCTCCAACTTATCAGGAGACAAGTGGTTAAAGGGAACCTGTCAGCTAGTTAATGCCTCCCCAGCTATCACTGTCTGTAGCTGCAGCTTTATAATACTGGTCTAATCATCCCTGTCTGAGCTCATAGTGTAATGTTAAAGGTGAAAGAAAAGCATTTATACACTTACATTTCCTTATGTAATGAGGCAGTCATTCTCCAGCTTGGAGGACGGAGACTGTTTGGCAGGTTAATAGTTAACATTTCAGCCTTATGTTAGAACATGTTGAGAGACCTGATTTGTTGTCATAACCATGTGACTACAGTAGGCGGAGCTAAATCCCTATAACATAATATGAGTTTGCTCACTTAGCTCTGCCCACTATGGTCATATGATCATTACATCATACAGGTCCTTTAGCAATGCAAGTTAATAGTATGTTACCGTATATCCTCGAGTATAAGCCAACCTGAGTATACGCCTAGGCCCCTAATTTTACCCTCCAAAACTAGGGAAACTTATTAACTAGAGTATAAGCCTAGGGTGAGAAATGCAGCAGACCACCATCCTGTTATATCGCCCCCGTCACTGATATGTAGCCCCCCATCCTGTAGTGCCCCCTTCAGTGGTATACAGGCCCCTCATCAGTGGTATACAGGCCCCCAGCAGTGATATACAGGCTCCCAGCAGTGGTATACAGCCCCCAGCAGTGGTATACAGAACCCCAGCAGTGGTATACAGGCCCCCAGCAGTGGTATACAAGCCCCCAGCAGTAATATACAGGCCCCCAGCAGTGGTATCCAGTCCCCAGCAGTTGTATATAGCCCCCAGTAGTGGTATACAGGCCCCCAGCAGTGGTATACAGGCCCCCATCAGTGATATACAGGCCCCCTCCTTAGTATCTGGCCCCCAGGCACAGCCGTGGGTCATGAAAAGGCTAGCGTAGGGGCCATTCCGAAGAGGGTCACCTTGTCGTGGTGTAATGGCTTAAAGTACGTTTTTTTGCAAAAAAGGTATGTACCAAGTACCCTTGTTTTAGTAGCCTAAGCTTTTACTTTTTTATTGCAATGTTTTTGGAGACATTTTACACATACTTTTTTTTGTTTTCTAGTTGTTATCTCATACAATTTGATGATGAACAGGGAGTAGATGCCGTGCTAAATGTGAGTCATCATCAACAGTGGTGGCAGCAGAACAATGTAAATTATAGACAACAATCAACAAAGCATATGGTATGGCAAATTTATCATTGGTTCCAGATAAAAATGAATGAATTTGTTGCCTTAACTAGTGTTCTCACTCATCACTACCCTCCAGAGATTGGCAACAATGCCACAACTTTTATCATTAGCCTTAGGCCAGGATACAAACCTCTGGCCTCCGTGTGAGTGAGACAGTCTATCATCCCGCTAGACCACCACTCCCCCCAATATGTAATAGGTATATAATATTTTATCTCATCACATTCATTCATCTGCTGTGATTGTGCTGTGATTCACCAATCTTTCTGTGTTATAAAAATGGTATATGTAATATTTCATCTCAACCCATTCATTCATCTGCTGTGATTGTGCTGTGATTCACCCATCTTTCTGTGCTATAGCAATGATATATAATGATTTCCATCTAAGGGTCCTTTCACATCAGCGGCTTTCGCTGATCGCGGCAGTTGTGGTGAAAAAAACGCAACTGCCGCGATTACCGCATAACGACTGCACTTGCGGTTTACTTGCGGCAAGCCCCACAGAATGTCTATGGGGGCTTGCGGCAGGTGCGGCAAGTGCGGTATCGGCATTTGCGGCATGTGCGGCCGCGAAAAAAACCGCAGTATGCAGCGTTTTTTTTTTGCTGCCTCACCTGCTGCAATTGCCGAAACCGCACTTGCCGCACCTGCCGCACACTTACCGCAAGCCCCATAGACATTGTATGGGGCTTGCCGCAAGTGAACCGCAAGTGCAGCCGTTATGCGGCAATCACGGCAGTTGCGTTTTTTTCACCGCAACTGCTGCGATCAGCGAAAACCGCTGATGTAAAAGCAGCCTTACTTAGATTGTACGGGAATGCTGTAATAAGATCATCTACAGGGGTTGGACAAAATAATGGAAACACCTAACGTTTTGGCATTATAATCTTCGAACATGTTATAAACATTTAAACCGTGACATATGTTAATGTTTTATAATGTTTTATAATGTTTGTAAATTAACTGTTTGTTTTGCCGAATTGTAAGACCATTGATGAGAACCTGATACCAATGGCAGACCTTTCAGATTTTCAAAAAGGCCACATTGTTGGTGCTAGTATGGCAGGCTCTAGTGTAACAGACAGTGCTCGAATGATTGGCGTGTCAAGAGGTACTCTCTCCAAAGTAATGACTGCGTTTGAAAGAGAAAGAAAAATGTCCACAGCAAAGCACAGATCCGGCCGAAAGTCAAAGTTGACTGAGAGAGACCGTCGGACTCTAAAGCGAATTGTGAGAGAGGAACCCAAGACCACAGCTCCGAAAATCACTGCTGAGCTCAATGAACACCTACAGAACCCAGTTTCCATGAAAACTGTTTGTCGGGAGCTGCACAAATCTGGATTCCACAGAAGAGCTGCAATTAGAAAACCGCTGCTCTCAATGACAAGTGTTTCCAAGTGTTTAGAGTGGTGTAGAAACCTCCAGAATTGGTCCCTCGAGCAATGGAAACATGTGATAATCTCAGACGAATCATCGTTTACCCCATTTTCCGACCTACGTCCGAGTGTACGTTTGGAGACAGCTGAAAGAAAGAAGCATTCCATCCAGACTGCCTTCTCCCAATTATAAAACATGGCGGAGGTTCTGTGATGATCTGGGGTACTGTTTCGTGGAGATCCGCCTGGCAATGATATCACTTTGTATGAATCCATACCTCGGAGAATTGAGGCTGTAATCGCTGCAAAAGATGGACCTACACCATATTAAACTAACTTGTGTTGATTTTTCCAGGTGTTTCCATTATTTTGTCCAACGCCTTTATCTTTAAGGCTTTATAGCCCATTCTGGCCTGCAACCTTGTTTATTTATCTGGCTTTGCATGTTTTCTGCTGTCTTAAGTTAGTGTGATTGATTAACAAGTTAAATTGACTCTCAACTAAGCACAAGTTCCCCTATAAATTTAGACTTAGCCTAGAAGAAGCATATGATGCAGGGGCGGCATATGATGTGCAGATTTAGATAAGTGCAGCTTTTAAAGAGAACTTGCCAGGTCACTCTACACCTCTCTCCTATCACTACCTGTCCTTGAACCTTGGTAGCTGTTCCCTAACCATCCCTGTCTAACCTAGAGGGGCCCTATAACTATTATGAAAAATGACTTATAACTTACATACAGTCTCCACCTAGGAGACTGGATAGGTGGGCTCCGGGCTCCATTCTCCCCTCTTCGCTGCATCCTAGCACGCCCCGCTGGGTGACCTTGCTACTGGTTCTTTTCCGCCTCCTTTTTGTATTTCCCGCTCTCTTTGCTTCTGTAATGCCCGTCCGGAATGTCATATCCGTCCGGGTGCATTGTGGGCCAAATCACGTGATCGGCCTGATGCATTCTGGGCCTAATCACGTGATCGGCCCAATGCATTATGGCACTAATCACGTGATCAGCCCGGCTTCAATAAGCGCATTACGCATGCGCCGGTGCCGGGCTGATCACGTGATTAGTGCCATAATGCATTGGGCCGATCACGTGATTAGGCCCACAATGCACCCGGCTGTATATGATGTTCTGGCCGGGCATTACAGCAGCAGAGACGGCAGGAAATATAAAAAGGAGGCTGCAAAGCACCATGAGCGATGATGCCCAGCGTGACGTGCTAGGACACAGCGAGGAGGGGAGAATGGAGCCCGGAGCCCGCCTATCCAGTCTCCTAGATGGAGACACTATGAAAGTTATAAGTAATTTTTCATAATGGTTATAGGGCCCTTTTAGGTCAGACAGAGATGGTTAGTGAACAGGTAACAAGATACAGGGACAGGTAGTGATAGGAGAGAGGGGTAGAGCGACCTGACAGGTTCCCTTTAAGAAGTGCAATATGCAGTTGTACCGGGCACTTAAACAGGGCAGGAAACAGGTAAGTCATGCCAGACAAACAGATATTTAACTTGTTCACTTGTGCTGCAAAATGTGTTCACTAGAGTGACCGGATCTCATAGGGGGAGGGGAAAAATGTCGGAATCTTGTTAGTCTGGACCGCACAAAGCGATTCCCCTTTCCAGATATTGAGATAGCCAAAATTTGAGCTCGATCAAACGACGTTAACCCATGCCACTCGTCGCTCAAAGTTTGAAAAAATCCAAATTTTTGGCCAAAAAGCTGACATATGGAGCCATAACTCCAGAACGGTAAATAATAAAAACATGCTTAATATCTCAAAAGAAAGCTAATGTTGTTCTTCAAAATTTATATTTTATACATACCGTATATACTCGTGTATCAGCCGACTTTTTCAGCCCAAAAATTGGGCTGAAAAGTCCCCCCTCGGCTTATACGCGAGTATATACATGTGTGTGACGGGGACGGGGGCTCTGACTGGGGGCAGGAGGAGGCAGGAGGGGGCTACAGTGACACCGCGCGGTCACGTGGGCCCGGCTCATTAATATGCACGCATCCCCTGTCCATCCCCGGCAAGGGGATGCAGTGCATATTGCCCCACACAGCCCCTGGCGGCCCCCGGCAGTGGTATACAGCCCCCCCCGCCTAGTACCGGGCCCCCATGCTGCGGATACAGTAGTTCATACATTACCATCTCTCCCTGCAGCGCGCGGCTCCTCCAGTCCCAGCCGGCATCTTCCTGTAGTGTCATGTGACTGGCGCGTCACATGACACTACAGCAACAAGCCGGGCGGGAGATGGAGGAGCCGCGCGCTGCAGGAGATGGTAATGTATGAACTACTGTATGCTGTGCCGCAGCATGGGGGCCCGGTACTAGGCGGGGGGGCTGTATACCACTGCCGGGGGCGCTGTATAAACCCCCGGGGGCCTGCTGTATAAACCCCCGGGGGCCTGCTGTATAAACCCCCGGGGGCCTGCTGTATAAACCCCCGGGGGCCTGCTGTATAAACCCCCGGGGGCCTGCTGATACCCCCGGGGGCCTGCTGATACCCCCGGGGGCCTGCTGATACCCTGGGGCCTGCTGAATACCCCTGGGGGCCTGCTGTATACCCCTGGGGGCCTGCTGATACCCCTGGGGGCCTGCTGTATACCCATGGGGCCTGCTGTATACCCCTGGGGGCCTGTTGATACCCCTGGGGGCCTGTTGATACCCCTGGGGCCTGCTGATACCCCTGGGGCCTGCTGAATACCCCTGGGGGCCTGCTGTATACCCCTGGGGGCCTGCTGATACCCCTGGGGGCCTGCTGTATACCCATGGGGGCCTGCTGTATACCCCTGGGGGCCTTTTGATACCCCTGGGGGCCTGTTGATACCCCTGGGGCCTGCTGATACCCCTGGGGCCTGCTGAATACCCTGGGGGCCTGCTTATACCCTGGGGGCCTGCTGTATACCCCTGGGGCCTGCTGATACCCATGGGGCCTGCTGTATACCCATGGGGGTCTGCTGTATACCCCTGGGGCCTGCTGAATACCCCTGGGGGCCTGCTTATACGCCTGGGGGCCTGCTGATACCCCCGGGGGCCTGCTGATACCCCCGGGGGCCTGCTGATACCCCTGGGGGCCTGCTGATACCCCTGGGGCCTGCTGATACCCATGGGGCCTGCTGTATACCCCTGGGGGCCTGTTGATACCCCTGGGGCCTGCTGATACCCTGGGGGCCTGCTGAATACCCCTGGGGGCCTGCTTATACCCCTGGGGGCCTGCTTATATGCCTGGGGGCCTGCTGTATACCACTGGGGGGGCCTGTATACCTTACTGCTGGGGGTTGTATACCTGTGCTGGAGTCCACCCTCGGCTTATACGCGAGTCAATAAGTTTTCCCAGTTTTTGGGGGCAAAAGTAGGGGGGTCGGCTTATACACGGGTCGGCTTATACACGAGTATATACGGTAATTGTTATTTTAAGTCAAACTGAGTTACAACAGCTTTTAGCCCCAAGAACGTGACCTGGTACCACTAGGAGCATACTTCGTATATTTTGTTATTAAGTGATAAATTTTGTGTTTTTTTGGTATATTTTTGAGTTTAAAGTAGATGGCTGAGTGTGGTGTTAAATTAATAACCGACTTTAACGACCTTCTGACAAAAGATGAAGAACAAAAGCAATATGTCCTGCAAGTTGTAAGCAAATGCCGAGCATTATATTCTGACGTTTCAAAAACTACTTTAACAAAAGCTCTAGAATAGATTAGATAACTATGTAAAATTATCAACTCATGTAGGTACTATGTCTGTATCTTTTCTGTGTCTGTTTTGTATGTATTATATACCTCATTTTTATATTTTAAAATAAAAAATGTCATTAGACTTATCAGTATTACTTGTTTTTTTATTATATTTCTACTTTAAACTCAAAAATATACCAAAAAAAAACATAATTTATCACTTAATAACAAAATATTCGAAGGACCGTATATACTTGTGTATAAGCCGAGTTTTTCAGCACAAAAAATGTGCTGAAAAGTTCCCCCTCGGCTTATAGACGAGTCATACAGCGGTACCCAGTGGTATACAGCCCCCCCCCCCCCGTGGTATAAAGGCCCCCCCTTGCTTGTGGCACAACTGTAAAGGAAGACATCATTATACTTATCGTGTCGCTGCCGCCGCCGCTCTGTCACCGCCACCACGCTATTCCGGGTCTTCATGCCTTCTTCTCCGGCGCACAGGAAATGACGCCAATATCTGTGTGCTGGAGGAGGAAGCTTGAAGACCCGGAGGAGCGCGGTGGTGGTAACAGAGTGGCGGCGGCAGCGACACAATAAGTATAATGATGTCTTCATTTACAGGTGTGCCACAAGCAAGGGGGGGCCCTGTATACCACGGGGGGGGGGTCTGTATACCACTGGGTACCGCTGGGGCTGCTGTGTACACAGCTGGGGCCCTGTATACAACTGATGGGGGGGATGTATACCACTGGGGCTGCTGTATACAGCTGGGGCCCTGTATATCACTGATGGTGGAGGGGCTATATACCACTGGGGCTGCTGTATATGCTGCTGGGGCCTGTATATACCACTGGGGAGGCTGATTTATACCACTGGGGCTGCTGTATATACTGCTGGGGCCTGTATATACCACTGGGGAGGCTGATTTATACCACTGGGGCTGCTGTATATACTGCTGGGGCCTGTATATACCACTGGGGAGGCTGCTGTAATACTGCTGGAGCCTGTATATACCACTGGGGAGGCTGATTTATACCACTGGGTCTGCTGTATATGCTGCTGGGGCCTGTATATACCACTGGGGAGGCTGCTGTAATACTGCTGGGGCCTGTATATACCACTGGGGAGGCTGCTGTAATACTGCTGGGGCCTGTATATACCACTGGGGAGGCTGCTGTAATACTGCTGGGGCCTGTATATACCACTGGGGAGGCTGCTGTAATACTGCTGGGGCCTGTATATACCACTAGGGAGGCTGCTGTAATACTGCTGGGGCCTGTATATACCACTGGGGAGGCTGCTGTATATACTGCTGGGGCCTGTATATACCACTGGGGAGGCTGCTGTAATACTGCTGGGGCCTGTATATTACCACTGGGGAGGCTGCTGTATACTACCACTGGGGAGGCCTGTATACCACTGGGGGGCCTGTATACCACACTGCTGGGGGCTGTATACCTGTGCTGGGGTCCACCTTCGGCTTATACACGAGTCAATAGGTTTTCCCAGGTTTTGGGGGCAAAAGTAGGGGGGTCGGCTTATACACGGGTTGGCTTATACACGAGTATATACGGTATGCTCCTAGTGCTTCCAGGTCACGTTCTTGGGGCTAAAAGCTGTTGTAACTCAGTTTGACTTAAAATAAGAATTATGTATAAAATATAAATTTTGAAGAACAACATTAGCTTTCTTTTGAGATATTAAGCGTGTTTTTATTATTTACCGTTCTGGAGTTATGGCTCCATATGTCAGCTTTTTGGCCAAAAATTTGGATTTTTTAAAACTTTGAGCGACGAGCGGCACGGGTTAACGTCGTTTGATCGAGCTCAAATTTTGGCTATCTCAATATCTGGAAAGGGGAATCGTTTTGTGGGGTCCAGGCGGACAAAATTCCGACATCGATTTTTTGTGGTCACCCTAGTGTTCACTATAAGTACTTGCATCAATTTTGTGCTAGCTGCTTCAATGCCTCATATCTACTGATCTTTCACACACTCGGTTCACTTCATCCATATCAATCCCTCTCTGCTACCCACTCCTAACTACTGCTCTCATGCTCTTTTTAGAATATAGATATTAAATTTATATGACTGCTCGGCGCTAACGTTATAACAATAATTAATAATAAAAGAGTTGGTTTTTCTGAAATTTCATAAAATTTATTTCATATATGTACTGTACAATCAATTTAGTTAAAACATTTAAAATATTAAAAATATTAAAATCAAATATCTTTTGCGTCTAGTCTTTAAATGTGTAGGTTCTAGGTTCTCTTGTGGACACACAGGTGTCTGTTAATGTTTTCCAACAGAGGCTTGGGCCCTGGTGGTGTCTATAAAATATATAATGTGTTGATAAAAGCTTTGTGTTTTAAAACCTGTAAACTCAAAAGATATTTTATGGTGTGCTTAGCAATGTGTTGTAGTTTTTATCTGTAACAGTTTCAATCTGTGCTCTTGTGGAAATTTGCGTGCTTCCTCCTAAGGGTATATCTCATGTAGGGTGATTGGAGCTAAATATAAAAAGCTAAATATAAATAGATAGATAGATTTCACCTTGTATATATTCAAGGTGTGCAGTTCTCAATTTTATATATGATGTCATTATAGTCTTGAATTTTATAAATCATATAAATATGAGAAAGTAAGTGCTAATAATGATTGGGTGTTAAAATATTTTAACAGCTGCTGCTGCTCTTTCAGATGGTGCCCTCCAATTTTTTCATACCCCCAGACCTGGAAACAGACCAGGTGGAGGTGTTGGTCTGCTGCTGTCAACAAATTGTGTTTGTCAGGTTATCCCACCTGTCCCCTCACTCATCATGCCTTCTTTCGAGGTACATACTGTAACGCTCTACAGGCCCTTTTCCCTTCGAGTGGCAGTGGTTATCGCCCTCCAGGCCCCCCCAGGCACCCCCTTTCCCATCAATTTCTTTATGACTATGCTACCTAGCCTCGACACTTCTTAGCCTTCGACCTTCCCACTCTCATCATAGGGGACTTTAACATTCCTATAGACAACCCTATCTCCTTATCTGCCTCCTATCTTTTAACCCTAACCTCCTCTCTTGGTCTTTCACAACTTTCTAACTCTACCACACATGAAGAAGGGAATACATTGGACACAATCTTCCCCGGGCTCTGCTCAGTCCATGATTTTAATAATTCCCCTATTCCACTCTCTGACCACAACCTTCTTTCATTCTCAGTCAAGTACTGTCAACCCTTCAGGGTTACTCCCAACTCGTTTATCTATAGGAATATACATGCCATTAACAATCAGAAACTTATAGAGAATTTACAGTATTCACTGGCCCCCATCTCCTCCCTCTCTGGTCCTGACTCTGATGTAAAACTCTATGATGAAACACTGCAAAGTGCCCTGGATAAAGCTACACCTCCTATACTTAGAACAACTCAGCACCAACAGCGGCAACCCTGGAAAACACTGCAAACACAGTTTCTCCAGCGGTGCTTCAGGTGCGCAAAACATCACTGGATAAAATCCATCTTGGCAGAAGATTTCATCCAATATATGTTTATGCTGATATCATACAACACTGCCCTTTACCTCTCCAAACAAGCTTACTTCAACACCACTAGCCAACTGAATAGGACCTGTGCACAATATATACCCTATGGGAATAAGCATGCTAGAAATAGGAGGAAACCACTATGGCTAAATAAAGCGGTAAGAGGTGCAATATGTGACAAAAGAAAGCATTTAGGGAATTAAAGCAAGTAGGTAGTGATGAGGCATTAAATAAATACAGAAAATTAAATAACATTTGTAAAAAGCAAATCAAGGCAGCAAAGATTGAGACAGAGAGACTCATTGCCAGAGAAAGTAAAAAGAATCCCAAAATATTTTTTAACTACATAAATAGTAAGAAACTAAAAATTGATGGTGTTGGCCCCTTTAAAAATAGTCTGGGTGAAATTGTGGATGAGGATGAGGAAAAAGCCAATATGCTAAATGACTTTTTTTCAACAGTATTTACACAAGAAAATCCCATTACAGACAATATAATCAGTGATAACAAAAATTCTCAATTAAATGTCACCTGCTTAACCCAAGAGGAAGTACGGCATCGTCTAAAAATCACTAAAATTGACAAATCCCTGGGCCCAGATGGGATACACCCCAGAGTGCTGCAGGAATTAAGTACTGTCATAGATAGACCATTATTTTTAATATTTAAAGATTCCATAATAACAGGGTCTGTACCACAGGACTGGCGTATAGCAAATGTGGTGCCAATATTCAAAAAGGGGACAAAAACTGAACTTGGAAATTATAGGCCAGTAAGCTTAACCTCTACTGTGGGTAAAATCCTAGAGGGTTTTCTAAGAGATGCTATACTGGAGTATCTGAAGAAAATAACCTCATGACCCATTATCAACATGGTTTTACGAGGGACCGTTCCTGTCAAACTAATCTAATAAGCTTCTATGAAGAAGTAAGTTCTGAACTGGACCAAGGAAATGCAGTGGATGTGGTGTATATGGACTTTTCAAAAGCTTTTGATACGGTGCCACACAAAAGGTTGATACATAAAATGGGGGCAATGGGGATAGGGAAAATATGTGTAAGTGGGTTAAGAACTGGCTTAGTGATAGGAAACAAAGGGTGGCTATTAATGGAACACACTCAGAATGGGTCACAGTTAACAGTGGGGTACCACAGGGGTCAGTGTTGGGCCCGCTTCTATTTAATATATTTATTAATGACCTTGTAGGGGGCATACAGAGTAGAATCTCAATATTTGCGGATGACACTAAACTCTGCAGGGTAATCAATACAGAGGAGGACAATTTTATATTACAGGAGGATTTATGGAAACTAGAAGCTTGGGCTGCTAAATGGCAAATGAGCTTTAATGGGGATAAATGTAAAGTCATGCACTTGGGCAGAGGAAACAAAAGGTATAATTATGTGCTTAATTGTAAAACACTGGGCAAAACTGTCACTGAAAAAGACCTGGGTGTATGGGTTGATGACAAACTCACATTTAGTGGCCAGTGTCAGGCAACTGCTGCAAAGGCAAATAAAATAATGGGATGCATTAAAAGAGGCATAGATGCTCATGAGGAGAACATAATTTTACCTCCATACAAGTCACTAGTGCGACCACACTTAGAATACTGTGTACAATTCTGGTCTCCGGTGTATAAGAAAGACATAGCTGAACTAGAGCGGGTCCAGAGAAGAGCGACAAAAGTCATTAGAGGACTAAGGGGTCTGCAATACCAAGACAGGTTATTAAACTTGGGGTTATTTAGCTTGGAAAAACGAAGGCTTAGGGGTGATCTTATAATAATGTATAAATATATGAGGGGACAGTACAGAGACCTTTCTAATGATCTCTTTACTCTTAGGCCTGAGACTGGGACAAGGGGGCATCCTCTACGTCTGGAGGAAAGAAGGTTTAATCATAATCACAGACGCGGATTCTTTACTGTAAGAGCATGTGAGACAATGGAACTCTCTGCCACATGATGTTGTAATGAGTGACTCACTACTAACATTTAAGAAGGACCTGGATGCCTTTCTTGAAAACTATAATATTACCAGTTATACATACTAGATTCTTTGACAGGGCGTTGATCCAGGGAACTAGTCTGATTGCCGTACCTGGAGTCAGGAAGGAATTTTTACCCCCAATGTGGAGCTTAGTATTGCCACATGGGTTTTTTTTTGCCTTCCTCTGGATCAACATGTTAGGCTATGGGTTGAACTAGATGGACTTAAAGTCTTCCTTCAATCTTAAAAGCTATGTTACTATGTTACAATCCTAAATGACTCTTTGCCACTTTCGATTCCCTCATCAGTCCAAGAATACAGGCCCCAACCATCAGCCTCAGCGCTGATGATCTGGCCAACTATTTTAAGGACAAAATTGACCACATACAACAGGAAATTTTCTTACAGCCTCAGGACATTATGCATTTTCTTCCCTGCTGCTCTTCATCCAACTCACTTTCGGTCTGTCATCCGATCACTGAGGAAGAAGTCAACCTTCTTCTTGCATCTTCTCGCCCTACTTCATGCACCAGCAACACTATTCCCTCAATCTCCTTCCATCCCTTTCCCCAGCTGTCACATCTAACTTAACCAAAATATTTAATCTGTCCCTCTCATCTGGTGTTTTCCCCTCCTCCTTCAAACATGCCAGCATACATGCATTATTAAAAAAAAGCATACCTTGAGCAGAACTCTGCTGCTAACAACAGACCTGTCTCTAATCTCCCCTTCATTTCTAAACTCCTGGAATGCTTGGTCCACTCCTGTCTGATCCGCTATCTCTCTGACAATTCTCTTCTTGACCCTCTGTAATTCAGCTTCTGCTCTTTACATTCTTCTGAAACTGCCCTCACTAAAGTCTCTAATGATCTACTAAGAACTAAATCTAATGGTCACTACTCCCTGTTGATCCTCCTGAATCTCTCTGCTGCATTCGATACCGTGAATCACCAGCTCCTCCTCTCTATGCTCCGCTCTACTGGGCTCAAGGGCATCGCTCTCTCCTGGTTCTCCTCCTACCTCTCTGACTGCTCCTTCACTCTATCTTTTGCCAGCTCCTCTTCCTCTCCTCTTCCCCTCATGGATGGGGTTCCTTAGGGTTCATTCCTAGGTCCCCTTCTCTTCTCTCTATACACTGCCCCTATTGGACAAACCATCGGTAAATTTGGTTTTCAGCACCATCTCTATGCTGACGCCACCCAATTATACACATCTTCTCCTGACATCACCTCCACATTACTACAAAATACCAGTGATTGTCTGTCTGCTGTCTCTAACATCATGTCTTCTCTCTACGTTAAACTGAATCTGTCAAAAACTGAACTTCTCATGTCTCCTCTATCTCCTAATCTTCCGAAAAGTAATATTGCCATTTTTGTATGTAGTTCTACTATTACTCCTCAGCAGCACACTGTCATGGGGTTATATTTAACTCCTTCTCTCTCCACATCCAGTCACTCTCTCGTTCATAGCACGTACACCTCAAAAAAATCTCTAGAATTTGACCTTTTCTTACTGTTGATTCTGCAAAAACTCTAAATGTACCGTCACACGCGGCAATATTGCTAGGCAATTTCACTGGCAATTTGCTGGTTGCAGTGAAATCATGAACACATTGTTCCATTTGTACACAGCAACAAAATAGAATAATGTGTCCATGATTTCACTGCAACCAGCAAATTGCCAGTGAAATTGCCTAGCAATATTGCTGTGTGTGACGGTACCTTAACTGTTGCCCTTATTCATTCTTGTCTGTATTACTGCAATTCTCTACTAATTGGTCTCCCTCTTACTAAGCTTTCTCCTCTCCAACCATCCTCAATGCAGCTGTCATGATCATATTCCTCTCCAACCGCCTCCCCAATGCCTCTATCCTGTGCCAGTCATTGTACTGGTTGCCAATCCGCTATAGAGTTCATTATACAATTATCACTCTCATCCACAAAGCTCTCCACAGTTCTGCACTGCCCTACATCTCCTCCCTCATCTCTGTCTATCGCCCTACACATGCCCTCCATTCCGCAAGTGACCTAATACTGACATCACCTACAATCCGAACCTCCCACTCCCATCTCCAAGACTTCTCATGAGCTGCACCAATTCTCTGGAAAGGATTATCAAAAACAATTCAATGAATTCCCAATACCAATAGTTTTAAGCAAGCCTTAAAAACGCATCTCTTTAGACTGCCCCATCACCTCACCTCACTTGTCTAACTATCTTCCCTTTCCCAAACCTGGCCTCTTGGGTCATCTGGCTTCATCCCCATGCATAATATAGCACTTTATCTGTATTGTACAGATCCCAACCGGTGACTGGTTAATACAGCTTTACGTGAATCTGCTATTTATTATATTGATGGCTGGACCATATATGATGGCACTTTTTACTATCTACCTTTTTTACCTCCCCTTTTTCCTAATAGATTGTAAGCTTGAGAGCAGGGACTTCACTCTTCATGGTTTTTTAATTTTTTGTTACTCTGTATTTTTTGGACATGTCCCCTCTAAACTGTAAAGTGCTGTGTAATATGTTGGCGCTATATAAATAAAATTATTATTTTTTATCATGTATCTTGGCACTGATCCATGCCTAATTTATTTTCCTGAAATTTTAGGTTTTCCAAACTTATGGCATGCTCCGCACCCTCTGACACTACACTAAGGGGATTCATATGACAACTTAAGAAGGTAAGGGGCAACTGTGTTTGCTGGTGTGTATCAGATTGTTGTACAAGCAGAAAAAAAAAAGGTCCATGAAGTCATATATATTGTAATTGCTACTGGTATTAGTTAATTTTGTGAAAGAAAATTACACTCATGAAAAATAAATAATTTGAATGTGATAATTGTTATCAATTTAGCTCTTTTGGCCATTTTTTCCCTTTTTTCACCTGCCTTGCGCAGATGCTGTACATGTGGGAGGTGGTTATTCTGCAATTAACGTACAGAGGCCACCTTGTCATGCATGCAGTTGGCTACCATCCACTGTGTAAAGACTTCATCAATCAATTCCACCCCAAAATGTTTCTTAATATTTTTGAACAAAATATCATTTTGGTAAAGAGCATTGCAGTCATGGAAGTCAAACATCATTGGTTTAATCCCTTTAAACAATATTTCCATTTCTGACCTGCCCTGTTCATGGGCCTGCACATGTGGGGGATTGCTGACTTTACAAAAATCATAAAGGAGTCATGTGGGCATACATTTTGTCAACAACAGTCTACCATGCAAAAGCTTTACCATTCAGGGAATTCAGATTTTCCGGGTAATTCATTGGTTACCCCAGCCCAAACAATTTGTAGGAATTTTGGAAAAAATAAATATTTTCTCATAGCAAATTCAAAAAACTTTTGTTTGTTAATTTCAAACAATTTGTCCTTTCTTACAATCTTGAAGTGGATGCTACTGCTAGATTTCCTCTAGATAACATTTTGACAAGACACTAGTCCAGGATCAAACTGACCACCAGAAAGTCAATCTTGAGGAGAGAAAGGAGGACAGCTTGAGCTTTGCTCATTTTGCTTGTCCGTTTTCTTACCCAGTGAGCAGATGATGCCGTTTAACACTCCAATGAATTGATGTAGTTCCTAGTTGATGTGTTGCAGGGTTTACCCAGTTTACATTCCACCAACACAGCAGTAGATTGGTCCTCTCGCAACATATAAAATAATTCAACACATATAGTCATATGAAAAAGTTTGGGCACCCCTCTTAATCTTACTCTTTTTTTTTTTTGTTTAAAATTGTTTTTTTGCAACAGCTATTTCAGTGTGATATATGGATAGATAGATGGACACAGTAATATTTCAGGTTTGAAATGAGGTTTATTGTACTAACCAAAAATGTGAAATATGCATTATTTCAAAATTTGACAGGTGCCAAAGTATGGGCACCCTTCTGATTTTCATGATTTGAATACTCCTAACTACTTTTTACTGACTTACTGAAGCACTAAATTTGTTTGGTAACCTCATTGAGCTTTGTACTTCATAGCCCGGTGTATCCAATCATGAGAAAAGCTATTTCAGGTATCCAGTTGCAAGTTGTTCTCCTAGTTGCATCTTCTCTGAGGAGTGGCATCATGGGCTCCTCAAAACAGCTCTCAAATTATCTAAAAAAAAAGATTGTTCAACATAGTTGTTCCGGGGAAGGATACAAAAAGTTGTCTCAGAGATTTAACCTGTCAGTTTCCACTGTGAGGAACATAGTAAGGAAATGGAAGACCACAGGAACAGTTCTTGTAAAGGCCAGAAGTAGCAGGCCAACAAAAATATCAGAAAGGCAGAGAAGAAGAATGGTGAGAACAGTCAATAACAATCCACAGACCACCTCCAAAGACCTGCAGCATCATCTTGCTGCAGATTGTGTCACTGTGCATCGGTCAACAATTCAGCGCACACTGCACAAGGAGAAGCTGTATGGGAGAGTGATGCGAAAGAAGCCGTTTCTGCATGCAAGCCACAAACAGAGTCGCCTGAAGTATGCAAAAGCACATTTGGACAAGCCAGTTTCATTTTGGAAGAAGGTCCTGTGGACTGGTGAAACAAAGATTGAGTTGTTTTGTCATACAACAAGGCATTATGCATGGCACCACAAAAACACAGCATTCCAAGAAAAACACTTGCTACCCAGTGTCAAATTTGGGGGAGGGTCCATCATGCTTTGGGGCTGTGTGGCCAATGACGGCACCGGGAATCTTGTTAAAGTTGAGGGTCGCATGGATTCCACTCAGTATCAGCAGATTCTTGAGAATAATGTTCAAGAATCAGTGTCAAAGTTGAAGTTACGTCGGGGATGGATCTTTCAGCAAGACAATGATCCAAAACACCACTCCAAATCTACTCAGGCATTCATGCAGAGGAACAATTACAATGTTCTGGAATGGCCATCCCAGTCCCCAGACCTGAATATCATTGAACATCTGTGGGATGTTTTGAAGCGGGCTGTCCATGCTTGGCGACCATCAAACTTAATTGAACTGGAATTGTTTTCTAAAGAGGAATGGTCAAAAATACCTTCATCCAGGATCCAGGAACTCATTAACAGCTACAGGAAGCGACTAGAGGCTGTTATTTTTGCAAAAGGTGGATCTACTAAATATTAATGTCACTTTTCTGTTGAGGTACCCATATTTTTGCACCTGTCAATTTTTAAAATAATGCATATTTCACATTTTCGGTTAGTACAATAAACCTCATTTCAATCTTGAAATATTACTGTATCCACCAGTTATTACATATATCACACTGAAATAGCTGTTGCAAAAAAACAATTTTTTAACAAAAAAAAAGAGTAAGATTAAGAGGGGTGCCCAAACTTTTTCATATGACTGTAAGATATCTTACATGGGAGTCTTTGCCACTTTGGCTTTCAGGCACAGTTGAGCATCCTATATAAACAGTCAAGACATCACCTGCCGTAGAGTTGACAGAGAGTTTGAGACAAAGAAGCCCTAATGTGACCTGCATCATTTTTTTACTGCTGCTCATAGGACAGATGCTGTCACCACTGCTGATAGTGTCATTATTTCTAGTGGCTCACACATTCTTATCTGCGATATTAGTTTTTTTTTATCGCACTATTTCATATGCTGCCATGCCACATTTGGGTTTAGGATTAGCTTGATGTTTTAACACAGGAATACATTTTAATTTGTTTCTAAACTTTGTTGACAAATGTAGCCAACTCTGAAAAATGACGTAATCCAAAAATGCTAAGCATTGGCATCTTTGACAGGCAAAGACAATAATTCAACCACAGCTTGCTAGTCATATCCATGTGGCATGCTTGTGTCTCTAATTTGAGGGTAACTAAACCATACAGTATCTAAAGTAGACAATTAAAACAGGTATTCAAAAAATAATAAAAAAAAGATATTTTATGAAAAGTAACTGAAACATGGCCATGTGCCTTTACAGAATAGGATGCTACCAGAAAATCTAGATAGCATCAAGTCACGAAAACAAGCACCTACCGCAGGCTGCTTTAATCAGGTAGATTGTTTATTTGACTAATATTAGACTATTAAAGCAACGAAGTGGACTTAAATTACTTAATTCAACCCGCATACACATTTTGGTAAGTATTCAGTTGTGTACAAGGAATATAGAAATTACTTTTTAAAAAAATAATAAACAAACAAGTAAAAAAAAACACTCCTTACTAATTCTCTAACAAAATTAGTTCATGGAGGCGCGCTACTTTCCACCGCCCTATATCTCATTTTAATGTACGAATCAAATAAAATGTAACCTTCTGAAAATAAACAATTACAATTTATTAGTTACAATTTATTCCAAACCAATGCATTATATATATTGTGTCCAAAACCACAGACCGCAGGATTGTCCACAAATTTACACTACACATAAAACACTTCTATAAAAAAAATATATAAAAAGCTATAAAAATAATATTTCATACAGCAAATATATAAAGAATTTCCCAAAAAGAAAATGAAGAGGAGTTTAGTTTCAAAACTTTCACTTTTTGTATGATCCCTTTTTTCTTCTAGTTAGTTTACACGTCACAGTTATTGACTCATCTAGTCCATCAAATATGATTTGTTATAAAATATATATTTCAAATCAATTCCTGTGAGTTTTATTTGCAGAGTAGTTCAGATATATCAGGATCAGTATAATGCGGTATTTTTGTATGTGCAATTACTGTATAGATATCACCGCTCTAATGTCCAAAATGCATATGTGCAAACAAAAAACTGCAGAAAAAATGAGTGAAGGGCTTTGCATTATAATGTACTCAAAGGGAACAAAGTCAGCAGGTATCTGCAAATTTTTTATTTTTTTTCAGAGGTGCTATCAGATCGCTCCTCCTTGTCAGCGTGAGAACATCCTGATTATAAGGCGGTATAGCAAGAAATGAATAGATGGCACTCACCAGGATGAATTGCTGCAGTGCTTTATTTACAAGTTCACAGGAACATCATGCAGGGAGGGGGTGCCTGAGCGGACGATGGCACCGTTTCGCGCACTTGTTGCGCTTCAACGGGTCAAAGGCGTTTGACCCATTGAAGCGCAACAAGTGCGCAAAACGGTGCCGTCGTCCGCTCAGGCACCCCCTCCCTGCACGATGTTCCTGTGAACTTGTAAATAAAGCACCGCAGCAATTCATCCTGGTGAGTGCCATCTCTTCATTTCTTGCTATTTATCGTACTTGGTCTAAAGGATTGAGCACCAAGGGTGACACTGAATTATAATTGGACTTTAACACCAGGCTCCACTGAAATAGGCTTCATTAATCAGCCTTGGTGCCCTTCTTCTGAAAATTCATGATTATAAGACTGTATTCAGAAGTACACCAGCCGGAGACTCGAAGGTTGGGTGTTCACTCCAGTCCACAGCTCTGGTCACTAGGCTTTTCTTTGGTGGATATAGCATCAGGATACTGATAGGAGACACGTCTTTCCTCCAGACCCGTGCACTCAGGTCTCCTTCGGGCTAGCAATGCGAGGCACCTCTGCAGCCGCTTGTCTGTCAGCACTTCCTCTGGCTGACTCAGTGTGTGCCCAACACCATTTCGGAAATCTCAGTCTCCTTTGTGAAGGGGTGTGAGACCAGCCTATCCCTAAGTACATTTATAGCCCATCATGTAAATAAAAAAGTTCCACCTCTGTGTTCAATTCATTCGGTTAGTGAATTAAGTGTATTAAGTCAGCCAGAGGAATTGCTGACAGACAAGCCGTGGTAGAGGCACCTCACATTACTAGCCCGAAGGAGACCTGAGTGCACAGGTCTGGAGGACAGACGTGTCTCCCACACTGAATATAAGAAAGATAAGCCTAGATACCGGAGCCGTGGACTGGAGTGAAAACCCAGCCTTTGGATCTCTGGCTGGTTTACTCGTGAGTACAGCCCAATAATCAGGATGTTCTGACGTTGCGGAGTGAGACAAGGAGGAACGATCTGATAGCACCTCTATAAAAACTTTTGCAGGTACCTGCTGACTTTGTTCCCTTTGAGTACATTATAGTGCAAAGCCCTTCACTCATTTTTCTGTGGTTGATTGTTTGCATTAATTAATTTTGGACATTAGAGCGGTAACACCTATTACTGCATATACAAAAATAACGCATTATACTAATCCTCATTTATATGAACCACTCTGCAAATAAAACAGACAGTAATTGATTTGGAATATATATTTTATAACAAATCATATTTGATGGACTGGCTGAGTCAATAACTGTGACTTGGATACTAACTAAAAGAACAAAGGGATCATTCAAAAAGTGGAAGTTTTGAAACTAAACTCTTCATTTTCTTCTTGGGGAAATTGTTTATATATTTGTTCTATGAAATAGAATTTTTATAGCTTTTTATATGTTTTTTATATATAAGTGTTTTATGTGTAGTGTAAATTCATGGACAATCCTGAGGCTCCACGGCCGCGATCTGCGGTTTTGGACACAATATATATAATGCATAGGTTTGTAATAAATTGTAACTAATAAATTGTAATGGTTTGTGTTCGTAAGGTTACATTTTAATTGATTCTTACATTAAAACGAGATATAGGGTGGTGGAAAGTAGCGCACCTCCATGAACTAATTTTGTTAGTGACCTAGTAAGGGGTCATTTCTTTTCTGGCAGGAAGGGGTAACAGCCAAGATGAGGTGCAGCAACTTGGGAGGATTACAGCGCGAATCTGGTGAAAAGGTAATTAAAGAAGTAAAAAAACAATTGGCATGTTTGTGTCTTATGGCTCGGACACACTCATCAGAGTTTGACTGAGGAGACTCTGAAAGGGCTGGAGCAGTGACCCTGAACGGCTTCTCCCTCTCTGGACAGGGAATGTCAGCTGCTTGTGTTTTTGTGCAGCTGCAGACTCCCCGTCCAGAGAGGGAGAGGCCGTTCAGGGTCACTGCTCCAGCCCTTTCAGAGTCTCCTCAGTCAAACTCGGATGTAAATAGCAAAGTGTGTCCAAGCCGTAAATGGAGAAATCATGTTCAGTGACGCACAAACTTTTCAATCAGAATTTTGTGTTAGTTGCAAAATTAGCAACTAGAAGTTTAGTACAGCCCCTTCTTTGTTTTGCACTATGTAAAAAACAAATGCAACTATTACGCTGGTGTTGCTGCAGTAATTCACATTTCTATTAATTCACAATCATATTGAGTAGCGCTACAGATAAAACATTTCCTTATATATCACATGAATCTTTGAAATGGTATTCACAGACTTAGGCTAGGGTCAGATCTGTTTCTGCCCCTAGCCTGGCGGATGTGCTGCAAACTTAGAAATTTGCAGGCTGGGCGCATAGCGTTACCAGCTGGTAACGATATGCGCCGCCTGTCTATTGATCCCTATGGCAAACCAATGTTTAACGCAGCAACTGGCTCCACAAAAAAAAAAAATAAATGCGCTTTTGCAGAGTGCACAAGATAACACTGCAAACAGCATTTCCTGTGTGCTCTGCCAAAGCACAAATCTGGGAGAACTCTGTGGAGCTGGTTGCTGCGGTAAGTGTCTGGTTGCCATAGTGATTTATTTCCTAGCAGCACATAGCATTACCTGCTGGTAACATTATGCACTGAGGCAGAAAATTTCTAAGTTTTTCCCGGATCCGCCAGGCTAGGGGCAGACGAGGTCTGACCCTAGCCAAAGCCATATGACCTGACTGTTGCAAGAAATTATGGGGTAGCCTGCACGGTTGCACTTGATGCCACTGGCATGCTCATGAACTCTTCAGCAGCGAGAAGCGGAACCAGACATTTTTTTTTTTTGCAAATCCTTGCAAATCAAGTTGCAGAATGTTTGACTTTGCGTTGAACTTTGAATTTGAAGAAATTCAACTTGACCTTCATCCTCTCCAAATGAATCCGCTCATCTCTACTTAATACTTGTAATACTTGTAATGCAATGTAAATTATGTTTGATGCAGTGAACTGCAGGGTAAGTAACCTTTGTATGACAGCTAGTGCTGATCATTTAGACGACTTCAGTGATTGGAAAGACGAGATTGGAACAGTAGTGTTATGAGAGAAATAAGTGCCAGAGATTACAGATTTAAATCACAAAATGTATTTTGTCCTACATAATGTTTTTTCTAGTATTATACTAGTAGGCAGCATAGTGACACAAGTTAGTGTCTGTTTGACAGGTCAGGTAAGATAGGTCAGAAACAACCAGAGCATGTAAGTTGTATGGGTCTGTCAGGACACAGGAAAAAAGTATTTTATGTGTATTTTAAGTGCTATATAGTGTGTTTGCTGGGATACTGTAAAGTGAGTGAAGGAGAATTCACTATGTATAGTGTGTATGGATACTGTGATAAGGATAGTGTGAGGACAGAGTTCTTTCCCTCCTTGTACCAGTCTGTCACAGTTAGTCTGTTCATTGTAATTTATATATGCACTAGCTGTAGAGCCCAGTGTTGCCCAGGCATAATGCCTGGTAATATTGCCTATATACATAGTAATGGTAAAGTATGTGTGTTTATATAGGAGGGCAAAGGTTACACCGAGAAGGAATTTACTTCAATCCAGACTTCCAGAGAGTCCTGCTGAGCGACCCGTGGTGATGTTAATTTCTACCTATAATAATCAATGGCACGCCATCAGGGGTATCCTCAACAGACAATGGCAAGTTCCCAAGTCAAATCCGTCTCTCCAGGAATTTCTCCCAGATCGTCCAATTATGATGGCAAGACGTGGCAGGAGTCTACGTGACATTTTGGTCCATAACCATTATGTATGAAAATCGATGCTACCCTTCAATATAGGAAAGCCTAAGTGGGGCTGTTACCCCTGTTGCTCCTGCTGTGCCTGTAAGAATATTGTAAGAGCCACATCATTTGTGAGTACTGATGGGGGGAAGGATTTCAAGATTAGGCAATATATCACCTGTAGCAGTATTGGGGTTATATACTATGTCACATGTGGTTGTGGACTTATTTATATTGGATTGACATCAAGAGAACTTCGGAGAAGGGTTCTTAAACACGTGAAAGACATAGAGGGGGCAGATAAGATGGAGGACCAGTCGATTCTATGAGCCCTACGGCATTTTACACTCCATCATCATTGAGACCCTGCTAGCCGACGTGTCCGCAGCATTGACCAGATGCACCTGGATATACGTGGGGGTGACCTGAAAAAGGCAGTCGCCAGGATGGACTGCCCCTGGATATATAGGCTTGGTACAATGACGCCGGAGGGTTTGAATGAGCGACTGAGTTTCTCCCCATTTCTGTGAACCCCACTCTGGGTCTCACTGTCTCGCCTTCTGTTTTCGAAACTCTTGATGTCATTATACCTGCACATGTGGCCTTTTTGGCCCTATACTGCATGTGTCTTCTCAATCCTGACCCTCCTTTTTTGGAATAAATTCATGTATAGCAAATGCTTTACATATAAATTAGGTGGGACATTTCATGTGTCTTGGAGATTTGGACTATTGGAGCTTTTTCCAACCCCCCTACTTTTCCAACTTTACTGTCTGAGACTCCTATATCTAACAGGAGATTATTAGATTGATTTTACATGTACTATGTGGACTCTGCATTATTGATAATTATTTCTCAATGTGATGTTGAATTCTTACTATCTCTTCTCTCTAGTCTCTTTATTAAGAAATATAATTATGAGTTCTGCTCGGTTTTTAAACTGCCTTCAATTACTATCAGTTGTTTTTTAATGTGTGTGTTTTTTATGTTCACTTTTTAGTCAACTGTTATTTTGGCTCCAGGAATGTATGGACCCTCTGGAAATGAAGTATCACCTTCTGATCAATGGATGTGATAGCAACTACATCTTTATGCGGATCCTCACTGTTACTGTATTTACAATTGATTCTTGCTATTGTTGGCCTGCATTGGTTATTATCATGTAGTTCTTTCATTCTCAATTGTTCCCTTGGGTCTTAGTATATACCATTTTCCCTAATATTGGCCGCTTTTGGGCTCCTCTCAAGACCTTATTTTCATTTGTCCATCGGTATTGTGATGGGGTAATCCCCTTCATTGATCTGCAGGACAAAGTGGCCGCTATGTTATGCTGAAGCTCAAAACTGGTCATTGCGTATGCGCCAAATGCCGCGATCACGTGACCGTGACGCGGTCGCCAATGGGAGGCGCCCCGGAATCTTCGTGACGTCGATGGAGGATTTCCTCCTTCCGGGACGTCGCTTGTGGCCGTACCGCAATCATGACTCATTAGCGGTCAGGAGGCAGGCATGTACCGCTATTGGCTGGTAACGTAATGGGGCCCCTACAAAACCTGAAAGCTTTCTCTACAAACCCACCACAGCCCTCTGAGGAAGGAAGTGAAACACGTGTCGGTGCTTCCCTGAAACATAGGTGCCTCCTGTTGCCACACATGGGTATTGAACTTTTTAAACTGTGGCATTTTCAATGCTGATGTATATGGAAAAAGGTTTTTGCAGGCAATAGCCATTTTACTTGGGGTATTGTCCTTAGTATTTTATCTGTTTCAGCTTTATTATGCACTTTACTCTGTACCTTGCTGAAAATTGACATGTACCCCAGACTTGCACTTTATAATTGCCTGTAATACTTTTCCTATAATATGCAATTGTGACTTACCCACTGGATGTACCGTATATACTCGTATATAAGCCGACCCCCCTACTTTTGCCCCCAAAAGTTGGTAAAAGTTATTGACTCGCGTATAAGCCTAGGGTATGAAATGCAGCAGACCCCCATCCTATTATATAGCCCCCCGTCACTGGTATATAGCACCCCTCAGTAATGGTATACAGGCCCCTCAGCAGTGGTATTATACAGGACCCTCAGCAGTGGTATACAGGCCCCTCAGCAGTGGTATACAGGCCCCTCAGCAGTGGTATACAGGCCCCTCAGCAGTGGTATACAGGCCCCTCAGCAGGTATACTGGCCCCCAGTGGTGGTATATAGGCCCCCTCTGCAGTGTATACAGGCCCCTGTGCGGTGTATACAGGCCCCCACTGCAGTGTATATAGGCCCTCAGTGGTGGTATACAGGCCCCTCTGCAGGTATACTGGCCCCCAGTGGTGGTATATAGGCCCCTCTGCATTGTATACAGGCCCTCAGTGGTGGTATACAGGCCCCTCTGCAGGTATACTGGCCCCCAGTGGTGGTATATAGGCCCCTCTGCAGTGTATACAGGCCCTCAGTGGTGGTATACAGGCCCCTCTGCAGGTATACTGGCCCCCAGTGGTGGTATATAGGCCCCTCTACAGTGTACACAGGCCCTCAGTGGTGGTATACAGGCCCCTCTGCAGGTATACTGGCCCCCAGCAGTAACACACAGCCCCCCTTCCTTAGTATGTCCCCCCAGGCTGCGGCACTTGTCAAAATAACAAACACTTTATACATCACCTCTCCGGCGCAGCTCCTCCGGTCCCGGCTTCTTCCTTCTTGTGCCAGCTTCTAGTACTGTGACCGGGCGCAGGAGATGACGTCATCGGCTGCACCCGGTCACATGACACCGGCACAAGCAGGAAGAAGAAGCCGGGACCGTAGGAGCGGAGGAGCTGCGCCGGAGAGGTGATGTATAAAGTGTTTGTTATTTTGACAAGTGCCGCAGCCTGGGGGTGACATACTAAGGAGGGGGGGCTGTGTGTTACTGCTGGGGGCCAGTGTATTGCAATATGCACGGCATCCCCTCGCCGCTGATGGACGGGGGGATGCCGTGCATATTCATTACATTAATGAGGCGGCCCCACGTGACCGCCCGCGGTCACTGCGGCCCCCTCCTGCCTCCTCCAGCCCCCGGTCACAGCCCGCCCCCCACAGTATACCGAGTGACTCGCGTATAAGCCGAGGGGGGGACTTTTCAGCCCAATTTTTGGGCCTAAAAACTCGGCTTATACGCGAGTATATACGGTAATTATACATTTTGTTGGAATAATAGTAGATTCTGGCACCTATAGTGTCTTTGGTCTCCCTTAACTACCTGGTTAAGGAGGTTGTCAGAAGTTGTCTCTTACATTGACAAATTAAAAGTATTGCACCTCCATATTGTTAGACCCTATAAATAAACTTCCAGTTATTTTTAAGAAGCTTTTAGTCCTACTTTTTTAGGGTACAGCATTCCAAAGAATTGGAGCAACTTGGGAGATGTTATACAGCTGGGAGTGGAAGCAGGAGCAGAAGTAGTTCAATTTTCGAAAGGTTGAGTTTCAGATTGAGATTACACATGATGTTGGAAACTGCAGACAGTCATTGGTGTTCTGTAGTACAAATGTTAGTGTAAGGTCAGGGGATGAAGTATATAGCTGCGTGTCATCAGCATAGAGATGGTACTGGAAGCCAAATTTGCTGATGGTTTGTCCAATGGAAATGTATAGAAAGAACAGAGAAGAAGACCAAGGACTAGATTATTAGGGATCCCAATAGTGAGTGGAAGGGGAGAGCCAGAAGTGGAAAAAAAACTGAATTTTTTAAACCCCTCTATAAGTCACTTTCAAGGTCACATCTAGAATATGGGAACTTGTTTTGGACTTCATATTTTAAACAGAGTATTTGAAAATAATTTAGTTCTAAGGTGTGCAACGCAATTGTTGTAAGAGATTAAAAATCTCTCTTACATTATAATGGGCTTGTTTAGTTTAGAAAAAAGTAGTCTCAGATGAGATCTCATTTCAATTTATGAAAACATTTGTGGTCAATTAAAAGGGCTGGCACATGACTTATTCCTTCCAAAGACTATACAAAGAACCAGGGGCACTCACTAAAGGTGAAAGAAAGGAGTTTAAAGCAGCTGAATTGAAAAAGGTTGTTTACTGTTACAGCAGTTAAATAAAACTAAGGAATGCCCTACCAGAAGGGGTAGGAATAACAGACATGATAACAGCTTTTAAAAAAGGACAGGATTGCTTTCTTCTGCAAAAATGGTATTGTGGGTTATAGATAATTTAGTGACAAAGAATGCATTATGGTGAAGAAACATTGATCTTGATGGACCCAAGTTTTTTATCAACCCATGTAGCTTTGTAACGACACTGAATAAAAATATATTCACAACACTTTTGTTTTTGCTTTGATTTTTCATGAGCCAAGCCCAAAGATCAAAGGCTTTGCCTAAATAATCCATCCACCTCACAGGTGTAGCATATCAACATGCTGGTTAGGCAGCATGATTACTGCACAGGTATGCCTTAAGGTCCATAACATATTCAGTTTCAGTCAATGGAGCTGTGTAATGGCTTATTTATAAGGTTTTTTTTTAATATTTTTTTAATTTTTTACTATAGTTATTAGTCTCCTTAGGGGGCTATAACCTGTGATTGTCTAATTGTTTGTGGTACGTACAGCAATGCAAAAAATCACAATCTTTTTTCAATCTTTGCCACAGGCAGGATTTCAAGGAACTTCTATAATGACAAGCACATAGGTCTTCAGAAGACCCCCAGAAGTCATAGCAACCCATCGAAACCCTATGATCACTTCACAGTTTTACAGCAACATTTAACAGGTTAAAAGGAATTTTTCAACAGGTTTTTGCTATGTAAGCTGAGGACAGCATGCTGCAAGGGTTAAAAATCAAAAGTCAGCTGTGAATCTATGTCTAGAATCTAGAATCTTTGCTATTACTTAATTACTTAAACTAATGGGTTTATTACCCCGTGAATAACAAAGCAGGACTAGAAAGTCACAGGCATTGCAGTCGGACACAACTCCTGCCCTATTTGACACCTCAAAGTGAATGCACAATCTTTATTGAGAGTCTGGAGTGGGCACAGAGAGCTATCCAAGCTCTTCTACATGCCTGAAATGAAATGCTTTTATTGTGACAGATTAACGGCATCCAGTAATCTATATTAAATATTGTTAGTTTAAGAATCTCTTCACCTACATCATTTTACTCACAAATGAGGTAGCGAAAACCTGCTGATATATTCCATTTAACAATTGCAGGTGACTTGAAGCAAGTCCTTGTTTTAACACAGAGCCATTACCTTCTGAGTATGGAGTAAGCTCACTCCACGATGCGCTCTACGCACCCACTTCTAAAGTGTGGCGTAACTACACTATGGAAGTTGTGAAGGGGTTACTGAATATGTACCTTTTTATGTTCCTCATACAATAATAAAGTTTTTCTTTATATATTTCATTATTAATATCCATCTTTGGCAAAAATAGAACAATTACTGCTGCCATTCCAACTGAACATATACAATAATAGCGCCCACCTTTTATGCCTTAATATAGTTGGAAAATCAAAAATAATGAATTTATATGAATAATTTAATAAAATATGAGACCACAATATGGGCTTTCTTAATATAAGGGCCAAAATTGGTTCATTATTAAGCAAAGTCCTCCCACATAGAATCATGTCTCCCATTTCTACCTCTATCACTACTATGTAGTAAAGGATGGTCCATTTATATGCATGCACAAACAGTATGGTGTGGAATATGGGGTACACAGATAGTGGGACCATTCTTCATCAATGGAAACTTCAATGCCACTGGATATCTGAAATTGCTACATGATTCAGATATCCAGTTTGCTTTATCACTCATCTGAAGGCAATTGTCTATGCTGTGAAGATATGAGATGTGCAGCATTGAAACAATGGATACTGGTAGCCTGTGCTACCATTTCTTCTGCGATGTTGCTATCAGTGTGTCAAGAGTGGGAGAAGAGGGTTGCATTGACAATCCAACACAATGGGCAGCACTTTGAACACATTTTATAAGTGATCATAAACTTGTAAATAACTCATCAAAGAATAAAGTTTTTCTGACGACATTCTCAATAAGTTTGATGTGTCACATGACCCTCTTCTCATTGAAAAAAATAAAGTTGAATCCAAAATGGGAAACTTCAAAATGGCCACCATGTGGTCACCACCCATCTAGAAAAGTTTTCACTCTCCCATGTACTAATGTGCAACAAACAGGAAGTTGATATACACAAATCATTCCAATTTTATTTAAGTGCATCCATATAAATGGCTCACCTTTTATAATCAAATACCAATATATTGAGAAAATATCTATATAAACTACCTCACTGTCTAAAGAATCTCTCAGATTTTTTCAATGTCAGATCCCGGGGCAATTGAAAGGTAGATGGTGGGAGTATAGCGAATGAGGGAAAGGAAGCAGGATTGAATAACAGGCATAACCAACTGGAAAGCTAGTCTGGCTCGGGACTTGGGGTCCCTGACTAGCCCTGTTCCCAAAGGTTCCCCAGATGGTGAGGAAGTTCGGGCCACAACCCTTTCCTTCAACTCCTCAACCAGCCCTGTACTACTCCCTCTCACCTCCAACCACCGTCAAGGTAAAAGAGCAACTTCAATGGATTAAGCGCAAAGCTTCAGAAGAGCAGAGCCAACTTTTAATAGTAATGAAAAAAACTTTAGCTTGCTTATTCAACGGCAGAAAAACTCTATTAGTGACGCCCTCTGGAGTTAGGGGAGGCTATTCAAAGGTCAGGGGCATGATCATCTGATAAACCTATATCTTCACCTGCAGAGCTGCCCACCACATATTCAGCAACTGCAGCTTCAATATCAACCTTGAGTGAGCCAAAGGAAAAAAAAAAAACAGGTTTTAACAGTAGCAACCCAATTCTGGACTGAGGAAAAAGAAATTTGTACAACCACGAGTCCAAAATTAAAGAAATAAAGTTTTATTTGATCTTATTAAAATCTGTAAACCATTTCTAAACAAACAGTATATGGTGGGTCATCTTATTGACAATGCATTTTGGCAGGTTATGCCTTCATTCTGTTCTGAATAACATAATGAACATGACCAACATATGTTAAAGGGTATCTGCAATACTTCCAGACAGGGTGTTGCCTAATTAATAAAGTGTGTAATAACCCCAAGTAACTGGCAAAGATTAACAACCTCAAATTTGGAAAAATAAAGGAAGAATAAATAAGGCATGGTGAAAGCTCAGTAATATATAAATAGATATACTGATTTCCCACAAATACCGTAATAAGCTACATTTAAATATTACTATATTATATTAAATTTAATTAGACTGGAAAAAATAAAAAAAAATAAAAAAAAATCCAGAGTATACTGTATATATATTAAAAATTAAATTGTATAAAAAAATATGCAAGGTAAGGTTCAAGAGCATATACAGAAATCCTGTTGACAATTTGTTAGTATACTATGATCTATATAAAACCATTGTTAAAGGGATCCTGTCACCCCCAAAACACCTCAAAAGCTATTAAAAGCTGTTCCTAGAGCATAGTAACACTTACCCTACACTCCTTTTAGCTCCTAAATGCACCAAGTGAAATTGAAGATAAATGTTATTACACTACCTCATTAGGGATGATAATGAGTGACTATGCTATTCATAGTCACCCTGGCAGGCTCTCCCACTTCATGATATCACGCCTCCATAGGAGTGATCTTCTAATCAGATTAAAATGCGCACCTCACCGCTCTGTGCTGTGTCTCGGCCGGCCTGTAGTGGGGCTGGGTGACGCGAATCGCGTCACTTCCGGCGCCGGGAGACGTAGTACACCCGCGCCGCTCGGTTAGCTTCAAAACGCGCACTGCGCATGCGCATGCGTGTCTTGAAGCTAACAGCTGGTGCATTTAGGAGCTAAAAGGAGTGTAGGGTAAGTGTTACTATGCTCAAGGGACAGCTTTTAATAGCTTTAGAGGTGTTTTGGGGGTGACAGGATCCCTTTAAATGAATAATATTACATCCAGCATGATAGATATATTTATCCACAATGACAGAAGATCAGCTCTCCTCTTTTCTGTCAAGATCACATCTCACCACATGCGTGCTTGACCCGCTCCTGTCTTCATTCCAACCCTAATCCATCTCTTTAACCTATCACTAACAACTGGCGCCTTCCTCCCATCCTTCAAACATACCTCGATCCCACCCATCCTCAAAAAGCCCTCCCTTGACCCATCCTTTGTGTCTAGCAATCACCTCATATCACTTCTCCCTCATGCCTCAAAACTACTGGAACAGATTGTCCATTTTGAACTGACCTCCCACCTCTCCTCTTGCTCCCTCTTTGACCTGTTACAATCTGGCTTTCAACCGCATCACTCAACCAAAACTGCTCTAAGTTAACAATGACCTACTAACTGCCAAAAGCAAGCAACACTACTCTGTCCTCCTTCTCCTGGACCTGACCTCTGCCTTCGACACTGTAGACCATTCCCTCCTGTTACAAATTCTCTCTTGGTATTACAGACTTGACCCTCTCCTGGATCTCTTCATATCTAACAGACTGGACATTCAGCATCTCCTTCTCCCACACAACCTTCTCACCTCACCACCTATTATTCAGTGTCCCCCACGGTTCAGTTCTAGGACCCCTAGGGATGAGCAAGTATAATCGCAGGTAATCAGTTTTCGGCTAGTAATGCGGTACTCACTGTACTCGAAACATAGCAAGTATTTCACTACTCGCCTTGCAATATTCGGATCTCCCCAGCCAGCATTAGCCAATCACAGTAATGCCACAGCCTTCTTGGTTGTGACATTACTATGATTTTCTGGCCACCCAGCGTCATAAATGAGTCATAGTCTATAACTCATAGGCTCTATATAAGCCCTGCCGCCGCCATTTTCTGCACATTGCATGCAGAACACAGCTAGTGTAGGAAGAGAGTAAGCAGCTGCTAGGGAGAATTGTGCTTGTGCAAATCGTACAGAAATCCTTTGGAAAACCAGAAAGCTCTTGTGAGAGCTACCAGTATTGTAGTACTAGGTGACTGTAGTGCAGGGAGACAGGCAGGAGCGTTACAGTACCACATAGTACGGTCGGCAATATTTCAGCTCTTCTCAGAGCTGAAAGTATAAGGTCAGGGAGTAGTGATAGCTTTCCTAGCTAATTTTGGGGTCACATTTACCCCTGCAGACCAATTTTAGCCGTGGCATTGCTATGTTCTCATCAAATACAACACATGGTACTGCACAATTGACACTCAGCCAGCACCACTGTCTCGTGTGGTGACTGGCGTGCGTAATAATATCGCCTTAAACCACAGGGCAATTTTTTTGTGCCGCTGTGATGCTGTTTTCACACCGAATAGCATGCACGGTACTGCACAAGTGACACGCAGCTAGCACCGCTGTCTTGTGTGGTGAGTGGCGCATGTAATATATAGCCTTAAACCTCAGGGCAATTTTTTACTGCCATTCCAGTGCTGTGTTCACACCAAATAGCTAGCACCGCTGTCTTGTGTGGTGACTGGCACGCATAATATTTGCCTTAAACCTCAAGGCAATATTTTTGTGCCGTTTCGGTGCTATGTTCACACTGAATAGCATGCATGGTACTGTTCAAGTGACATGCAGCCAGCACCGCTACCTTGTGTGGTGACTGGTGCGTGTAATATATTGCCTTAAACCTCAGGGCAATTTTTTGTGCTATTTTTCCTTCAATAAGTTTTTTATTAGAATATAAAGAGTATTAAACATACAGTACAAGTATAAAGCCACCCAATATAAAAGAATCGACTGTGACGTGACTCGAGTTAAAACTGGATCGCCGACAATCTCCCCGAGGGGGGGGTAAGTGAATCATGGACCGTGTCCAAGTGATTATAAAGCTTAACTGGGAGTTCCGTAGCTATATTATCCAGAATCCGAGTTGCCGTAAAATATGGGTGGGGAAAGACTGGAAAACACAGGGATAAAAACACAGGAATAAAAGGGGGGGGGGGGAAGAGAGGATGGGATTCAGGGTCCTCCGGGTTTGTCAGGGGTTAAACGGAGAGGGAGGGAGGGACCAGAAAGTGTCTGGGGATGAGAGGGCTAAGGTCTAATGTGGCGCCCCGCAACGAGTGCGTCACAAGAGGGTATTGCAGCCATAAATGCAGCCGCAATATTCTCTGACACAGCAGTGACCTGGTTAATTTAGAAATCCAACCCTGCATGCATCACCTAGAACAGAGGGCCAATCCTAGGTCCTGGTGGGCGGAGTGTTAGGGAAGTGTGTAGGAGAACAGACACTTAGTCTACACAGAAGGGGTCTAGATCAGAGTCTAGAACAGAGAACTTGAACTTGGAGAGGAGCGGGGGCTCCGCACCCCGTGCAGCCCCCGGGCCGTCACCGGTCAGGTGTCAGCACCTGAGGCCTTACCAACCGGGATTGGGCATTATCCACACGGGTTCCCAAAAGACTCCCGTGCCCACAACTTCACAGCCGGTTCACTGGTACCGAAGCTGGCAGCAGTTCACCTCTGCTACGCGAACCAGAAGCGTGGAGGAGCAGCTTCACAGGAGCACCCCACCACCAGCCAACTTCCAGTCGTCTAACCAGCGGTGTACCCACTGAGGGATCTAAGGCTCCCCAAAACATCCACAACGTACATCGTGGATAGGGCATTGAAGCAGCCTCCCCGTACCCGACCTGGTATTCCTGGGCGACAATGGCAACCACTTAGTTAGAATGGAGGAACACTGCGGATTTCTAAGGGACACCATCACTGCTGAGTCCACCCGGTCCACTACCCATGAACTGTATACCATGTACTGCCTGCTGGTTACAGTAAAGACCCGTTGCAGAGACTTTCTGTGTCCGTGCTTCCTTATGAACTGTCCGTCCGCACTACAAGGTAACCGCAGCTGCCGCACAACATCTTAAGCAGCTCCAGCCTCCGGGGATCACCGCTCAGCCTGTGGGGAGCATTCCATCTTGCTGCTGTCCATCCCCCGGAGGTTCCGCAGCGTCGGTAGTCCTTACCGAACTACTCATAGGTGGCGTCACGAATAAATTAAAAATCCCTTTAATCTGTTCCCTACAAGACGTCTTCAACTTTTGATCTGCACTACACCGGGCCCCGCTACCGGCAGGCGCGGTCCACCCGTGACAAGGAGGAAGGAAGCATCGCCTGTCTAAACTGGAGCCCCGGCCACGGTGAGTCAGAAAATGGCGTCACGAACAGGATACGAGCAGGCCCGTTACCCAACGGGTATAATGTGCTTAAAAAGACTTTATTGTCTACAATTTGGACTTTGTTCGTCCCTAAAAGAACTTTCCCGCCTTTTCACCGTGGGCCAAGATGGAGCCCAAGATGGCGTTCCCGCAACAAGAATCCGCCACGTGCAAGCCCAGGAGTGAGTCAACCCCCCCTCATCGTGGGAGGGCTAAAGACAAAAGGCGCCAAACTCTTTGTCCGCCCTGATTGCTCGAATCAACCATGGGGGCGGACCCCAAAGACTTTTCCCACCATTGGACTACAAAAGCCCAGAGGAAATGGGAGTGTCACAGACCTTCTTCACCAGCTCTACCAGAACGCTTACCGGTTGAACGGGTGTGGTTTCCCTCCGAAGCAGAGAATAGCCAGCATGAGACTCCAAGACCTAATGCGGGAGGTCGAGGCGGAGGCCAGAGCAGCCATCGGCCAACCGGGTCCGGGTCCTGCCCTTACCATAGACGGCAGCCCCGACTTCTGGCTAGAGGCTCTACAAGACCTCCGGGTGCGGTTACTAGAGACTGTGGAGTGGACGAGTCGCAGCTGGAGTGCGACCCTAGGCAGAAGACTACACCACGCGATGCAGCAGAGCCGACCGGGTACAGCTTCTCCAGGTCCAGACGACGTCGCCAGCTTCTCAACCGCCTCACCGCCGCCCACCACCTGTCCTGCTTCGTCACTGGAGCCCATAGACTGTATCATTCCTGTGAGGGCCACAGCTCGACCCGTTCCAGCGGTTGAAACCGCAGCCGACCCCGTTCCAGAGCCGGAGCTTCCAATACGCTCCACAGAAGAAGCCGACACATACCTGGTTCCACCTGCGGAACCCGTGACTAGTTTCCACACTACTGAGACTGTCGCCTGTTTCTGCCCTGAACCGGAGGCCTCCTCTGCAAATACAGAGACCTACCTGGTGACCGGGATCGAAACACCACTTCCCGCTGCTACAGAAGAAGAGGCAGGCAGCCTGGAAGTCCTGCACAACGACCCCAAGGAGAACTTTGCAGCACAGCCACCCATCGACCCAGAGGATTCCGTTCCATCATCTCCGTCAGCCGAGCAGCCCGACGTAGTCATCGAAGGAGAGGTCGAGGAGGATGACGACGAGATCTACATCCCAGCTGAGGACCTCTACACCGGGTTCGCCTGGGGGAACACCAAGAATCCTTCTGCCGGGCGATCTGCTCGGGTACACTGGTCGGGTGCCGCCGCAACAACATCTTCTCCGGTTCCGTTGAACCGGGCTTTTCTACAGACTGCCCACCAAGCTCAAGCGGTTCAACAACCATCACGCCGTAGTGACTGTATCCACACGCCGCACCACTCCGACGAAGAGGTACGTCGTATCCGGAGGGAGGAGTGGCACACTCGGCTGCAAGCCAATATGCAGGCCCGCGCTGAGGCCCGCCGCCAATCTCCATTGCCTGAACAATTCCGTAAAACCGGGCGGGTAAGCACCTTCAATTTATCCACCGGGTGGGGATTCGTAAGGGAGGAGGGTGTGAGTACCGAAGTGTTCGTGGGGCGCCGTGATGTGGAATCGCACCTACCGCGAGGACATCCAAACCGAGACTTGTATAGAGGGGACATTGTAACCTATGAGCGACATGTATGCTGTGACGGGTGGTTCGCTATACGAGTCCGGAACACTGCCCTCCATAAGTGACTTGTTGTTTGAACTTTTCTGCTAAAGAGACTTCTTCCTGTTGGCAAATAACACCGCGACTTGGCGGCTACAGCCTGAACTTTTACCTAAGGACAGCCGACCGCCCGCCGGGTCCGCGCAATGTGTTAACCTGTTTACTTACCTACTTCACTTTTATGCATACAATGACCTGTCATTAATAAAAGTGTATTACCTGTTATAAAATATAAAAATCTCTGTAATGTGGGTAGTGTGACGCTTGGGGACAAGCGTATTCAACCAAGGGGGAGTGTGGCTCCCCGCAACGAGTGCGTCACAAGAGGGTATTGCAGCCATAAATGCAGCCGCAATATTCTCTGACACAGCAGTGACCTGGTTAATTTAGAAATCCAACCCTGCATGCATCACCTAGAACAGAGGGCCAATCCTAGGTCCTGGTGGGCGGAGTGTTAGGGAAGTGTGTAGGAGAACAGACACTTAGTCTACACAGAAGGGGTCTAGATCAGAGTCTAGAACAGAGAACTTGAACTTGGAGAGGAGCGGGGGCTCCGCACCCCGTGCAGCCCCCGGGCCGTCACCGGTCGGGTGTCAGCACCTGAGGCCTTACCAACCGGGATTGGGCATTATCCACACGGGTTCCCAAAAGACTCCCGTGCCCACAACTTCACAGCCGGTTCACTGGTACCGAAGCTGGCAGCAGTTCACCTCTGCTACGCGAACCAGAAGCGTGGAGGAGCAGCTTCACAGGAGCACCCCACCACCAGCCAACTTCCAGTCGTCTAACCAGCGGTGTACCCACTGAGGGATCTAAGGCTCCCCAAAACATCCACAACGTACATCGTGGATAGGGCATTGAAGCAGCCTCCCCGTACCCGACCTGGTATTCCTGGGCGACAATGGCAACCACTTAGTTAGAATGGAGGAACACTGCGGATTTCTAAGGGACACCATCACTGCTGAGTCCACCCGGTCCACTACCCGTGAACTGTATACCATGTACTGCCTGCTGGTTACAGTAAAGACCCGTTGCAGAGACTTTCTGTGTCCGTGCTTCCTTATGAACTGTCCGTCCGCACTACAAGGTAACCGCAGCTGCCACACAACATCTTAAGCAGCTCCAGCCTCCGGGGATCACCGCTCAGCCTGTGGGGAGCGTTCCATCTTGCTGCTGTCCATCCCCCGGAGGTTCCGCAGCGTCGGTAGTCCTTACCGAACTACTCATAGGTGGCGTCACAAATAAATTAAAAACCCCTTTAATCTGTTCCCTACAGGACGTCTTCAACTTTTGATCTGCACTACACCGGGCCCCGCTACCGGCAGGCGCGGTCCACCCGTGACAAGGAGGAAGGAAGCATCGCCTGTCTAAACCGGAGCCCCGGCCACGGTGAGTCACTAAGAAAGGGGTAAGATTAAAGAGGGGAGAGGGGGAGTGGGGGAAAAGGGCAGAAGGAAAAAAGGGTCAGGATTTGAGGGGGGGGGGACAGAGGGAAGCAACTACAGCAGAAGCAGGGAAAGAAGAAGAGAGAAAAAAGGGAAGGAGGAAGAAGAGCCTCAGATACCAACAAATACAGGCTGCTTAACTTAACATGGAATCTGAAGAGCCAATCCAATGGGTGGGATGCCCATAAGTCCCAGGCCTCTGCTACGTAACGTCTCGAGCCAGTGTCCTGCGCGAGATAATACTCATGACAGAGTATTGAGTTTAATCTTTCCACCAGGTCTGCCATGGAGGGAGGAGAGTCAAGCTTCCAATTTGCGGCTATGCTAGTTCTGGCCGCCGTGAGTACATACGTTAGGAGGTGGCGAGGCACCGGCGGAAAGTCCTCACATCCAATATGGAGGATCGCCAGTTGTGGCGTCAGAGAAGTTTTAATCCCCGTGAGAGTTTCTAGGAGGCCAGCCACTATGAGCCAAAACGGGGTCAGTCTGGGACATCCCCACCACATATGAGCTATGTCTCCCCTCTTACCACACTGTCTCCCACACAGGGGGGAGGCACCCAGACCAAAGTTCGCCAGTCTAGAGGGAAGGGGGGTTATACCAGCGCAAATGAATTTTTTTCAAAAGTTCCACGTGGTTAATGCATCTGGTAGCCCGCATCGTGCATTGCACGGCTCCTTTCTATTCCTCAAGAGTGGCTGAAAAACTCAGGTCTCGCTCCCATCTCTCCATACAAGGGGTCTTAAATAGCGCGTTTCCGTCCACTAAGCCTCTGTATAGAAGCGACAGGCCTTTAGGCCTCTCTGTCTCCATGAAGATGAAGTGCAGAAAGGGGGACTGTCCCGAGGGGGACAAGTCGTGCTTACACCTTTTCGAACGGCGAAAATGCGTTACCTGGTAAAACTGTAGGAATGTGTGTTCTAGGGATGGGTGAGTCTCCACAAACTCCGAAAAGGACATCAGGTCGTTTTGGATAAAGAGGTCGCTCAGTTTACCTATGTCATGTTCCTTCCAACGGGTGAGGCTCAGAGGAGGGATATGAAGCTGTACCGCGGACAGGGGGATCTCGGAGGTCGGGAGTTTAGTCCAACCACTCGCGAGATTCCCTCATTCTTTAAGGAGAGCTGTTATTGGCTGCAAAAGACCCTCCCTGTCCACCTCTCCCAGAGACTCAGCCACGAGGAGAAGTTTCAATGATCTCCCAGGGCACATGTGAGATTCTATTTGCCTCCAGCCAGAGTCTACTCCCCCCCTCCACCACTCCCTTGCCGATTCCAGGATCATTGCCTTAAAATACATGTTGACGTTTGGGACCCCAATCCCTCTTCCGGCCAACCGGAGATACATGGTATTCCTCTTCACTCTATGAGGCTTTTTGGCCCAAATGAAGCTGCTGACTACAGACTGAAGGCGTGCAATGTCCCTCGGCGAGTATGCAATTGGTAAGCATCTGAACAGGTAAATGATTTTTGGGAGCCAAAGCATCCGTATGGCCTGTACCCTCGCCATCCAAGACATGGAGGCTAATGGGAAGGTCTCGAGCGCCCCCCGCAGGTCCCCCACTAGTTTAGTTACGTTACGGGAGGCCATCTCCGCCGAGGAGCAGAGACAGATCCCCAAATACTGGATACCCTGAGGGCACCATTTGAATGGGTATGACCTCGCGAGGTGCTCCGCCATCCCCACCGGCACGTGAACTGGAAAAATCACCGACTTACTCGCATTCAATTTATAATATGAGGTTCGCGCAAACCGGTCAAGTATCTCAACTATCCCGGGAAGTGAGGATGCTGGATTAGAGACGGAAATGATGACATCGTCGGCATATAGACCCACCACGTGCGCCCTATCCCCCACTTGAATCCCATTTATCGAGGGATCTGCCCTAAGGGAGACCGCAAAGGGCTCCATCAACAGGGCAAATATCAGGGGAGAGAGGGGGCAACCCTGCCTGGTCCCATTTGAAATCTGAAGAGTTCGGGACAAAAAGCCTGCCGAAAAGACTCTAGCACAGGGGTGGGAGTATAGGCCGAGGATTGCCGATAAGATGGGGCCCAAAAAACCGAGGGTGCAGAGAACCTCCCGTAGGTAGCCCCAGTGTATCCTGTCAAATGCCTTTTCCGCGTCTAGAGACAGGAACACACAAGGGGCCCCCCGTCTCTCACCCACCTCCATCAAATTTAGCATTCTGCAAGTCCCGTCTCTGGCTTGCCTGTGAAGCACGAACCCCACTTGGTCTGGGTGGACCAGGGAAGGGATCACCGCCGACAGTCTGACCGCCAACAGCTTTGCAATTACTTTAAAGTCCACGTTCAGCAATGAAATTGGACGATAATTTTCGGGGCGGTCCGTCGCCTTCCCCTGCTTGGGGATGGTCGTAATAGTGGCCTCCAGGGCCTGGCCCGGAATGGACCCCCGTGATTGCCAGATGGAAAACAGGAGAAGCAGGTAAGGCGTGAGGACTGGGCGAAACGTCTTGTTGTACTCGTTCGCGAGTCCATCTGGACCCGGAGCCGAGTTGGACTTTAGCGAAATGATCACTTTATCGATTTCAGAGTGGGTAAGAGGCCCATTCAACTTGCGGAGGTCCTCAGATGAGAGGGTGGGAAGATCCAAGCTCCGGAGGAAGCCCCTGATAATAGAAGTTGTAGGTTGTGGGGTGTCTGTGTCATCCTTCAGATTATACAATTTTTCATAGTATGAAGCAAACACCTCGACCATCCCGGGCAGATCTCTAACCACTCTCCCATCTGATCGTTTCATTGAGGAGATCATAGTTCTGGCGTCCCTGTTTTTTAAACGACGAGCCAGCAAGGCTCCCGCTCTGTCCCCCATCGCATAATATTTCGTTTTCATCTTTCGTAAGGACTTCTCGTATTGCTGGAGGAGAAGAGCTCTCAACTTGGTGCGAAGGGCCAAGATCTGGGACAGCAGGGAGGAGGACGGGCTCTTTTTGTGGATCGTTTCCAGTTGACCTATCTCGTCTATCCATTCCTGTCTCAGCCGCTCTCGGCGTTTCTTTATCTGAGAGGCTTTTTGAAGAAGAAGGCCACGGATGACTGCCTTGTGGGCATACCACAGCGTGTCATCCGCGACCCCCCCCCGTCATCGTTCATGGAGAAGTAATCCTGTAATTTAGTGACAAGCTCCCCAACCACCTGGGGGTCCGCCAGGAGGCCTGCATTTAACCTCCAACGACGGGGTGCACTATTATGATCTCCAACGTTATTGGTGCGTGATCTGACCAGGTGATGACCCCCACCTCTGAGGACCTACAGGCTCCCAGGGCGGCGTCATTCACCAGGAAGAGATCAATCCGAGAATAGGATCCATTGACATGCGAGAAGAAGGAATAATCCCTCTCCTCAGCATGTTGGTATCTCCATACGTCGTGGATATGGTGCTCCAGACACAGGGGACATAGAGTCCTACCCCCCCGAGAAGTGGGGGAGGAGGAGTCCATGTGGCTCTCCATTATTGCATTAAAATCTCCACAGATGATAAGTTTACCTATAGTTACCTCCCTAAGCTTTCCCAGTAGGGATCTCACAAATTTTAGTTGTTCCGTGTTCGGGGCGTATACATTCACTAAGGTATGGGCTTCACCAGCCAATTCGCATTTCAAAATTATGTACCTCCCCGCAGGATCTACAATGCAATCCAGCAAATGAAACTGTACGGAGCCCTTCACTAGGATACTCACCCCTGCCTTCTTTGCCACATGACAAGCGTGAAATACATGGGAAAAAGAGGCATGCTGAAGTCTGTGAGTGTCTCCCACAAGCAGGTGGGTCTCCTGCATGCATACAACCTCCGCTGCCGACTGTTTAATCTCCCTCCACAGGAAGGAATGTTTGGCTAGGGAGTTAAGGCCTTTAGTGTTGAGGGACAGTAGTTTGAGATTCATGATAACCACTCCCTAGGGGGGGGGGTCAGACTCCCACTGTATAAATCAGATCAAAAATGTTTGCGATAGGCTCAGAAGGAAAGGGGGCAGACTGAGAAGGTTAGAGAAAGAGAAGAAGGGAGGGGGGGTAGTAGGGAGGAGAAAAAATGGGGGGGGAGGGAGGGAGAGGGGGAATGGGGAAGAAGAAGGAAAAATAAGGGGGAGCGGTGAGAAGGGGAAGGTAAGCACAGGAAAAGTACAGGGTCCCCAACACCCAGAGGACGAGAAAAGAGACAAAAGCACGGACGGACTTGGTAACAATGGGGGAGAACACTGGGATAGGGAAAGGTCACAAAACGACAAACTAACTATAGACAACGAACAAATATGTAACAATTATGTAAACTCCGCCAGACTCCCAGATACCACCAGGGTCAGAAGAGAAAAAAGGGGGGGTAAGTCCCCCAAAACTCCTCAATTCCTGTGGTGGTGTCCCAAGCCCGATACAAGCCCCAAGCCGAGTGTCACGGAGTCAGGCCATGTCTGGCAAGGACACCCACAGTTCCACAGGGTCCTGAAGTAATTACGAAGGGAATAGAAAACTAAAACAAGAGAAAAAGAAAAAGCTGAAAGAGAGCAGGTCATCCAGAGCCACTGGGAAGTTGTTCTTCAGGTCTGGACCCTCATAGGACCTCAGCAGCAGAAGATTCTTCTCCTCCATTCCTGTTAGAATCCCACCGTGGGGAAGGGCGAGCACTGGGAGATATTAGACCCCATATTTTAAGGGTCTTCCTCAGGGAGGTGGGGGAGGAGAACGAGTGTCTTTTTCCCTTATGTTTAAAGTTAACTGCCGCAGGGGAGCCCCAGCTGTAGAATATGCCGTTTTCCCTCAAAATCTTGCAGCTGGAAGGGAAATCCCTCCTGCGGGTCAGGGTCCCCGGGGAGAGATCAGGGTACACCAGAACCCCTGAGTAGGGCTCCGGTAGGGGGGGCATTCCTCATTCGCCCCAGTAGCCCATCTCTGATCCCGAATCTCAACAGGGACGCCAAGATGTCCCTCGGTACCTCCGGGGGAAGCCTCGCCGGCTTAGGGATCCGGAAGGCTTTTTCAATGTCCAAATGGTCCTGGGGGGTCTCAGGGAGGGCCGCCAGTAGAAAAGCCTTGGCCACCTCTATCGCATCTCCTGTTTCTGCTATGCCCCGCAGTTTTAGGTTATTTTTCCTAAGCTGGTCCTCGAAGTGGCATATGGTTGAAGAGACTGTCCCCACTTCTCTATCCAACCCGGCATGGCTGTCAGCGAGGCTCTTATGTGCGGAGGTGAAGTCCGCCATCTTAGATTCCAGGTGCTCTGTTCTCACAGCCAGCATCCCCAGGTCTTCCCTCAGGGTGCCCATGAGCCCCTTCATGTCCTCAATGATGGAAAATCTTTGTGCTGCCAGCAAGGCTTTAATAGCTCCCTGGGTGACCGGGGCCCTGTCATCATCCTCTCCCCCCACAGCCTCCATGCTGCGAGGAGACCGCTGTGCAGCCGGGAAGGAAGGAGGCGGGCGCTCCGGCGCCAGTGCCATGTTATGAGGGGAATCGCGCGGTCTGCCCAGCTCAAAGTATGCAGTCACCTTATTTTCTGCTTTTCTACTCCGGGATGAAGCCCCCGGCATGCTGGGGGCCGTCCAGGGAAAGTCCTCAGTATGGAGCCGCAGGAGGTCCAGTAGGGCCGGTAAGGTGCCATTGAAGTGGGTCTGGGCGAGGAGCTCAGTTAGTCTGCGTCCAGCGCCATCAGCAGCAGGACACGCCCCACAATTTTTTTGTGCTTTTGCGGTGCTGTGTTCACACCGAATAGCACACATGGTGCTGCACAAGTGAGACGCAGCCAGCACCACTGTCTTGTGTGGTGACTGGTGATATGCCAACTCCAGGGCAGGGGAAGACTCGGGAACCGGGCAGTTACTCATTGTTCTCTTCACCTTCTCGTTTTTTTTCACGGGGACAGACGGGGGCCGAGACCCGGTCCCGTGACCCTGGCGTGTCATTTTAATAAACGGGGGGAAGATGACAGAGAAAGTCAAAGGGGAATAGTGGTATTCCTGACACCATCTGCAGCATGTGGCCTGGGAGGCCCCTGCTGCTTCAGAACCTTTGGGGACATGACCGGCAGCTTAGATGGTTCTGCTCCCCTCAGGTGGAATGGGCGAGTCAGTTCGTACCTTAGCAGATGTTCACTGGGTCATCAGTACCCCGATGTCTCATGCGGTCCCTTTGCCGGTGGTAGCCGCTAATAAAAGTCTCACACACCACAGCTGGAGTTCTGTTACTTTTATTCAGTTGTTTCAGCATGGCCGCCGGGTCCATCCCTTGCCAACCACAGGTTCAACGTTGTTTCCAGAAGCGGGACAGTGCAGTCGAGCCACGGTTGGCGCCCTTTCCTTCCTCTCTAGGTGTCTCTGTCTCTGGTGGTCTCACTTTTTCTCTTTATAGTGCTATAAGGGGTAGTTCTCTTCGGGGGCGAGTGCGACACCGCTCAGCCCCCCAGGCTCTCAGCGCCTCTGAAGCACAGAGCTCAAGTACTGGCAGCCACGGGTGCTGTTAAGTCCCCTCACAGGCACTGCTCCCTAGTTCGGCCACCTTCCCCAATTTGTGTCGGATGTTTGGCCACAGCTCCTGTTAGAAGCCTGGGGAATCCGGTTCAATGGTTTGAACATACAGCATCTGCACCGTGTTCAGGGCAATTGATGTCTCTTCCGCACCCCAAGGGCTCACTCTTCTTCCTTCGCCTGTCAGTCTTTCCCTCCCATGGGAGAGCGTGGTCATGCTCTAACCCACGGGAGTAGACACCACACCGCCTCTACACTCCCGTCTCTCTCCTCTACTGACTCCACACTTTCTGCACTTCACTTTTCCCCTCCAGGCTACGCCGGGGTTCTCCCTCTGGATCTACCCACCATCTGGGGGTCCCTAAGAGTTGTGTGTGCGTTGGCTCTATTGCACCATCCCACCACCTGGAAAGCAGAGGTGCTACACCCCTTAACCGCATGAGTGCAGTACCTCTGGTGGGGCATACTGGCATGCGTAATATATCGCCTTAAATCTCAGTGGAATTTATTGTGCCGTTGCGGTGCTGTGTTCACACCGAATAGCATGCACAGTACTGCACAACTGACACACAGCCAACACCGCTGTCTTGTGTGGTGACTGACGAACGTAATATATCGCCTTAAACCTCATGGCAATTTTTTTGTGCCGTTGCAGTGTTGTGTTCACACTGAATAGCACGCACGGTACTGCACAAGTGACATGCAGCCAGCACCGCTGTCTTGTGAGGTGACGTGCGCATGTAATTTATAGCCTTAAACCTCAGGGCAATATTTTAGTGAGGTTGCGGTGCTCTGTTTACACCGAACAGCACGCACGGTACTGCACTACTGACACGCAGCCAGCACTGCTGTCTTTTGTGGTGACTGGCGCTCGTAATATTATGCCTTAAACCTCAGGGCAATTTTTCTGGTGCCATTGTGGTGCTGTGTGTAAAACCCAAAGCAGTACTAGGCTGTAGTGCTACCTTCCATAAAGCACTAACTGCTCCTTGTTCCCCAATATCTGCATCTGAACATCTTCAACTATGTCAGAAAAAGCCCAAATTCCTAAAAAGGCTGTTGTGAAGGGACAAAGACATGGGCATGGACGTGTGCGTGGGGTTGTCATTGGTGCATGACAAAGCACAGTGTCTGGGAGACAGAAGAAGGTTGATGCATCTTTGTTCCTGGTGAAATCTCCCAGTCTGGAATGTGAACGGGTCTGGAAGCCAGAAAAGCAAGTGCAGATACTGTCTTGATTGGTTAATAAGGCCTCCACGAAATTTTCTAGCAGCACCCAATTGTCCACGACCACACAGTCTCCTGTCCATACAGAGAAGGTAGGGCATCATATTCTCAACCTGTTCCTAGTTCATCACCCCATCAGGAGTCACAGGAAACATTTGATCCCAACTTTGGCTACTCCGAGGATCTGTTTAGTCCATATACTTTCGTTGCCTCTGGCCTTCCATCGCGCGACATTGAAGAGAAATGTGAGGAGGTATCATCTGTTCATGACCAAATATTTGAAAAACCTCGGCCAAAAGAAAGCCATTTTTATCCACATCATATACCAGGTGAAGAAGTGGACGCTGATGGTGATGACACACAATTGCCATCTTTATAGCCGACAATATCAACACGGAAGGAGAATGACATGGATGACGAGGTGGTTGATGATGAGACCACCGATCTGACCTGGAGAGATGGTACACATAGCCAGCACAGCAGCACAGAGGAAGAAGGTGGATATGTAGCACTAACAAAGCACCAAGAGCTACTGGTTTGAGCAGAATGTGAAGTGTATCAGCTGTTGCTAAGAGCAATCCCTCTGTGCCCCAAATCAATCCAAGGGTGCATTCAGCCGCTGTCTGCAATATTTTTTTTTCAGACAGTCTTGAACCAAATGTTGTCATCTATAGCATCTGCCATATGAAGCTGAGCAGAGGCCAGGGCAAAAGCAACCAAAGCACCACCAGTATGCGGAAACACATGGTAGCCAAGCACCCTAGTTGGTGGGTGGAACAACAGGGTACCAAATCGGTGTCTGTGAGTCAATCCACTGCCATGTCGCTTGTGATCTGTTCTTCTCAATCTGCTGGGCAGGAAGCAGGAGATCATACCTCTTGCTCACAAGCTGCGGTTGCACAAACGCAGGACACAACAAGCTCATACACTTGTTTGTCCCAGACAAGCGTCCAGTTGTCCGTGCCCCAGATATATGAAAGGAGGCATAATTACCAAGCCACACACCGACAAGCACAAATACTGAACACGCACATTGCCAAGTTGCTAGCAGTGGAGATGTTGCCGTTTCGGCTTGTGGGGACACAGTCTTTCCGTGATCTGTTGGCTGTGGCTTGCCCACTATACTCGGTTCCCAGCCAGCACTATTTTTCAATGTGTGCGGTCTCCGCGTTACAATAGCATGTCTTAAACAATCTAAAGCGTGCTCTCACCAACGCCATAACCGGGAAGGTCCACCTTACAAAGGATACGTGAACAAGTACTTGTGGACAGGGACGATTCATCTCTGTTACAGCACACTGGCTCTACCTGGTAGAGGCTGAGACAAAGTCTCAAACTGGACCATCCCATATCCTACCCATGCTACGAATAGCGGGCCCAACTTCAATTAGGATTTCTGCCTCATCATATACCTCCTGTCTCCCCTCTTCCTCCTCCTCCACCGCCTCGTCATCCTACGCTGAATTACCCTCCACATCACTCCCAAGTTGGAAGCTGTGCAGCAGCGCATCGGCAAAGCGGCAACACGCTCTGCTGAAGCTCATCTGCTTAGGTGAAACACCACACACTGCAGCAGAGCTGTGGCAAGGAATAAAACTACAGACCGATCAGTGGCTCTCCCCACTGCAACTCCAACCTGATCTGGTTGTCTGCGATAATGGGCATAACCTGATGGCGGCTTTAAAGCTCGGGAAGCTGGTATACGTGCAATGCGTGGCTCACATGCTAAACCTAGTGGTGCAGAAATTTATAAAAGCATACCCTGACTTGCCGTACCTACTTGACAAAGGTGCGCCGTATTTGAGCCAATTCCTCAACCGCTGCTGCCGGTCTTGCAGCACTTCAAAAGCAATTTAATTTGCCAAACCACCAACTCATTTGCAATCTGACAACACAGTGGAACTGAACATATCATATGTTGGCAAGGATACGTGAGCAGCAGAGGGCACTTGCTGAATACCAGCTCAATCATGCACATCAGACTGAGACTCAGCCAAGACACATAACAACTGTCAAGTGGGTGTGGATCGCTGACATTTGTGAGGTGCTTGATAACTTTGAGTACTGTACCAAGCTTGTGAGCGGTGATCAGGCTATTATTAGCGTAACCATCCCGATGCTATGTCTGCTGAAAGAATCGCTGCATAATCTAAAAATGGAATCTTTCAGTGCCCAGCAGCTGGGTATGGAGAAAGATTTCACAATGGGTGATCGTACCCAGCCCAGCCAATCTCATCAGGCAAGATTGGGGGATGAAGATGATGAGGAAGATGAGGAAGGAGAGGACTTCTTTTTCAGTGGTACCAAGGGGACCCCTCATGCTACACAGGGGACTCTCAACCCCAGATTCATGTCTGTCCAGCATGGGTGGGCTGGAGAGGAGGAGGAGGAGGAGAGTCACTGTGAGGAGAGCATGGGTATTGTTCCTCTTTCTGGGATCACAGAACATTTGCCTCTTTGCAATTTGGCACACATGGCACTCTTCATATTTATCTGTCTGTGCCAAGACCCTCTCATGGTCCACATTTTCAACAGCAACTTATACTGGTTGGCCACCTTTCTAGACCCACGGTTCAAGGACAAATTTCCTTCGCTACTGTTGCAGTCACCTAGGGGTTTCACAATGGAATCCTTCAAGAGGGCCGTTGTTGATCATTTGATGGAAACATCACCCTCAGACACCGCTGCTAGCAGAGGTACTAGCTCTGTGCAACAGCATGCATTAATGGAGAGAGACACGGCCAGCAGGTCCGAAAGAGGTGGAGGTAAAATGTCCACAAACTGGGCCATCTTCAATAAAGTGGCTCATCAGCAAGGGCTAGCTGAACTGGTAACAATGTCAACGAGTGAGAAGTTGCACAAGATGGTCAACGACTATCTAATTGACCATACCTGCGTCCTTCCTGATGCTTCTGTTCCGTTTAATTACTGCATATCCAAGTTGCATAGTTGGCCAGACCTCTCTTTATATGCCTTGGAGGTGCTGGCTTGCCCTGTAATGTCAGAGCATGTTTTCAGTGCTGCTGGGGCAATCATCACAGATACACGCAAACGGCTGACTGCAGAGAATGCAGACAGGCTGACTCTGAATTTAACAAGGACTGGATTTTGCAAGAGTATGTAAGCCCTCCTGATGACAGCATCCCAATCTAAGGTCACTTAAAATGTTATTTTGGGCAACTGATGATCACGTCCATCCCTTTCCATACAAACCCCTTTTCTGCTTTTTACACATGTTTTAAACTTCTGCTTCTGCAACATGTACCTCATGGTCAATAAGCTAAAAACAATGTTCCTTTAATTAATATTTCCCATCGGAGGCACTTGTGATGAGACCCTCCTTCCTTCATCAACCATAATACAGACCCTTGGGCTACTTTTTGGAGACACTATGGCTATGCCTGCAAATTGGGCACTGCAACTACTGTGCTAGTAGTCCTAGCTTCATAATTGTTTGGCCCTGAGGCCTGCTTCCTTCATCAACCATGATATAGCCCCTTGGGGTAATTTTTGGAGACACTATGGCTATGCCTGGACATTTGGCACCACAACTACTGTGCTCGTAGTCCTGACACCATAATTGTTTGGCCCTTGAGGCTTGCTTCCTTCATCAACCATGATACAGCCACTTGGGCTACTTTTTGGAGACACTATGGCTGTGCCTGTACATTGGGAAATTCATAAACTATGCTAGTAGTCCTAGTGGTCCTAGCTTCAGAATTGTTTGGCCCTTGAGGCCTGCTTCCTTTATCAACCTTAATACAGCACCTTGGGCTAATGTTTGGAGACACTATAGCTATGCCTGCACATTTGGCACTGAAACTACTGTGCTAGTAGTTCTAGTAGTCCTAGCAATGCTTGAGGAAGGATGATCAACGCCGAAACGTTGCACACAAGGCTGGAATAAAGTCCACTTTGAGATGTCATAGGAGTGCTGCATGTTTTTTTTGGATATATTGGAGGACGGATGAAGCACCGTTTATGCAGGAAGTATTGCACCCGCTTTTATTAATAAGGTTGTGCTGATTCTATATTTTATATTTTTATATATATATATATATATATATATATATATATATATATATATATATATACATATATATATATATATATACAACCCCCATGCTGGTACATAGCCCCATCATCCTGGTACATGGTCCCCTATCCTGGGGTATAGCCCCCCATCCTTGGTATGGCCCCCTTTTCCTGGATGTAGCCCCCTTATATTGGATATAGCACCCTGTGCTGGCATATGGCCACACTGTGCTGGCACGTAGCTCCCTTGTGCTGGCACATATATCCCCACTCAGATGGCACATAGCCCCACTGTGATGGCACATAGCCTCCATGTGATGGCACATATAGCCCCACTTTTCTCATATATATAGCCTCCCTGTATTGGCACATATAGCCCCCTGTGCTTGCATATAGACCCCCTGTGATGGCACATAGCCCCCCTATGAAGGCACATAGCTCCCTGTGATGGTAGATAGTTCCCCCCTGTTCTGGATGTGCCCCCCCATGCTGGATATGGCCCCCCATCACTGTGTATGGCCCCCATGCTACTATCCACACTAAAATAATAAATTCTTTGAATTTACTCTCTGGCACTACCCTTCGTTGCTCCCTGCTTGCCACACTTCCTGAGTCCTCCTGTTTTCCCTGGGCATCCGATCATGCGATCGGGATGTGCAGTGATGACATCAGCTAGCCTGCTCCTGCCAACGGACACTGCTCCAGAGTCACCCCCCTCACCTACAGTACAGAGCAGTAGATTTTGGGTTATAAGATGCTCCTCCCACTTTCATTGTATCTTGCTGAAACACGTTTTTCAATATAAAACACCATATCCTGTTTGTTTAGAAATAATTTACAGTATTTGAAAAAATTCAATAAAGATTATTTTTTATAATTTTGGACTTGTGGCTGGTTTGCTGGAGAAATTCTCCTTTCTTTTTCCTTCTTCAGTATAATGTCACCCTCTGTAAATATGATCATTACGCCCTGGCTCAAGGGCCTACCAGGAGATTCCTCAGTCCCCAAATAGGCCAGTCCAAGCCTTGTCTAACTACAATGTAACAGCATAAAATCTGAAGCCTGTACCTTGCTTGCGAACATACTCTCACCATAAACTCACACATAACAGATTTATTGAAGGAATGTCTAACTAAAAATCAGCTAAATCCGAATGGTTTGGTTTTTGCCACAAATACATGAATTTCTCCAAACAGTATTCAGATGATTAGGAGAGTAGTAGAATCTTTAATGAAGTTGGCACCCAATTGCATCTATTGGATGGATGAACATTTTCCTTGTTAGCGCAAATCCAAGTTTCGGACGGAAGTAACTGACAGTTTTGAGCTTGTTGATCACTTTGAGATTTTAGATATCCTCTAAGCTACCTTGCTCTGTTTTTAACTCTCAGTGTATAATTGGAATTATATTCTTAACCACACATAAGGGTGCATGCACACAATCTGGACTAGCAACGTTTTGTACGCAGCATATTGCTGCTGCAAAAAATCTTCAAGAAATCCCATGCTCAGTGTGCTTCTCCCAGACGCAGCGTAATTTTACCTGCGTTTCAGGTTGCCGGACTTCCGCATCTCCGCAGCATTTTAATTTATTGCTGAGAAGTCGTAGCGGTCACCATCAAGTGAGCTCAGGGAGAAGCCACCGTGCACCCAACACAGGTTTTGAGCACAGGGCGGCTGCGGTCTCCCTGCATTCACCCACAACTTCCCTCAGGTCTGTAGACACTGCGTCCAACACGCAGTGCATCTGGATCATTTGCACACACCCTAAATGTTCTGTTCTTTATGCTCTTGCCCTCAGCTGAAGTAAAATAAAAAAAATATGAACACTACAGTAAAAGCATCAGGCCAACATTTTCTGTCTGTCATGCCTCTTAACAAAGAATTAGATTTACTATGCTTTCATTTTAAACTTCCATATCACATTTTTTGCTGATCATATTTTTTTTTTCATATTATATTGCAATTTTTTTAAACTATTTTTAAACTTTAATAACATTTCAAAGAAGCCATGGTTAATAAAACCATAAAGAACAACAGAAGAAACTACTGTACTTATGTTTTCTCAATCATGAGTGGATACTTCTAAGTTGTAAAAATAAAAAAATAAAAATATTGCACTTTGCTTTAATCTAACTCTATCATGGACAAATGGATTGAATGAAGCATCTAAAAATGTCTTAACGCAGGTAAAATAACATTGCGCCATTTACAGAATTTATTTTTCTATTTAATAATTTTTATGCCTTCATTATGATTTTTTCTTTAGGTTTCATTTTCAAATAGAATAAAAAGGCACTTATTACTTCTCAGTTGTCTTAATAAAACATGTGAAAAAAATTAACAAAAAAAATAATAACCTACAAATCTGATCCTCACCAGATCAGTATTGGATACATGATATGTGACCTAAAACGCAGGAACTGACCCCTTAGAGTACAAGAAGACAAGTTACTGCACCAAATCCAATGCTAGATATTTTATTACATTTTAAAAAAATTACAAAAAATGTACAAACAATTAATCACCCTGGTGGAAGAGAATAACAAGAGTGTGGCTAACCACAAAGGGATTACATGAGACAACCACTAAATAGAAAGAGACACTTCGCCAGTTTATCTAGTTTAAACATGTAATAAACCCCATAATGGGGTATAATCAATTACCCACATAGTCTAAATACACAATCAGGTGACCTGACCACTTGTCAAATATCTACTCAGAGTGACCAAATCGCTTCTATTTACCTTGAGACATAGTGGTGCAAAGAAGAGCTGGTGATCGTGACCCCTTCGAACCTCGTCACGTGTGTTCCTGCCTGGGGCAGCTTCGTCAGGAGGCGTGGATTCATAGCACAGATATGCCCTCTATATAGTGCCTAATTAATAGAATAATCCTCTGCAGCTGGTGTGCAGTGGCGCCTCTGCCACATTTTGGGTTGTAGGGTGCTCTGACGCACCGGCCGCACGCTGGAAGTGACGAAGCGGAGGAACTACGCCATCCACCGCATCACCCCGGCAACACTTACCGGCACGGCAAGCTCCCGCTGTCCAGCACATGTGCTCTGGGTGCGTTCCAGTTGCTAAGAGCTTATGTAAACATTGCTTCATTATCTTTACCAGTGATTACTAGAGGGGGAAAAAATACACCCCTAAACATGTAGTAGAGAGCAAAGTGTCACAGGGCACAAGTAGTTATATATACATATGAAAATATAACATTACTGAGCATGTTGTCATCCAAGGTGTCATAAATCATTGTATATGGACTATAACAATTCGCAATACAGTCCCATCTAAGGGAATATATAGTTAGGAGGCAAACCTCCCTAGCTAAACAATTGGTTAATAACTATGTCTCATTAGCAATTAGTGCCAAAGGACAAACTACAGATAACATACTACTACAATGTATTACTACATATATAGCTACTAAAAGGTGTCATTAAAGCACATATACAGACTTAGCTACAGCAATTGTCATTACATACTCATATAGAGAAATATACAATAAAGGGTTACAGCCTGCCCTAAGTTAATTTACACTCCTATCAGTAATAATTAGAACTAAATAGCAATCAAAAATAATACATCATGTACATCCAGATCTTCCAAATTCCCACAACCTCCAATGTGGTCATTAGGAGACCATTATCCATGTTTTAATACTCTTATTCATCCCTAATAATTATCTTCTTCCATAAATGGGTTTGTACAGGAAACTCCAGGTACTGGGAACAATTTGAGGCAAAAGCCACTATAAGGGACATATCAAAAGAAAATTAAAATCCAAACTTAAAAATTAAAAACAATAGTGAACCCACAAAACCACTAAAAAATTTTTATAACTACAAATTATCTCATAAGATTTCAAATTAACTGCCTCATTCAGGCCATAAGGTGAAACAGTATTCAATAAGGTAATCCAACGTGTCTCCTTTTGGAGGAGATGCCTTAGCACCCATGTATACCCGATCAATACCCCTGAAGGTCAGGCCCCTAGGATTACAATCATGGAAATCAAGGAAGTGTTTGGGAATAATTTTGATCTTCTCTAGATCTTTAATGCCTGCTGCATTTCTGATGTCCCTAATATACTCCTGGGCCAGCACCCTCAGAGATTGTGTTGTCATTCCCACAAAAATTAGCCTGCATGGGCATGTAGCATGGTAAATAACTGCCTCCGTGCTGCATGTTATATGATGCACAATTTTATATGTTTTTGAGCCCTCTGAGTTCCAAAATTCAAAGTTCTTTAGAATGAATCTACAGGCAGAGCAGTCACCACATGGGAAAGCCTCCAAGGTGGACCGCGACTGCCAAAAATATATTTAGTCCGAGGGGGCACATAATGGTTTGCTGTCAAAATATCTCTGAGGTTGCGGGACCGTCTCCACGTAATTGCTGGAGTTTGTGTCAAGGAGAAAGATAGGTCTCCATCTGACAGAAGTACAGGCCAATGTCTGGAGAAGGACACTTTAATCTCTTACCATTGTGAATTGAAAGTGGTGACTAGGGATGAGTGAGTACTTAAATATTCGGACACGATAGACTCATAATGAGTAGGTCCCGATACTTGGGTACTCGTTACGAGTCTAGCGAGTCCAATGTAAGTCAATGGGGAAGCGAGTATTGCGAGTAATTTGAAAAACAGATTCTCCCGGATTGTACCCGTCCAGTGCAATCCGGCGCCCCATAACATGGGGATCTATGGTCCGGAGCAATCCGGTTTTACCGCAGTTCATGACTGCTGGCCGCAGTCAGTTCTGCGTTCCCCGGCTGCCTGACAGCAGGATCCTCCGCTCCCCCCACAGCCTCCCCACCCGATCCTAAGTTAGGATAGGTTGGGGAGGCGGTGGGGGGAGCGGAGGATCCCGCTGTCAGGTGGCAGAGAAGCTGTCAGTGGCTGTCAGCATTGTTTAAAAGCCGGCGGCTTTTTACCGTTGCTTTTTAAACCATGAATTAGGGAATTGAAGGTTTTTCCTCTGCTGCCAGACCTCTTTATAGGGTCCAGCAGCAGAGGAATTGCATTTCCCTTGATTTACATTGGACTCGTTACTGTGCGAGTAATCACTAGGAAACTCGCAGAGTAACGAGTAGAACAAGTACCCTATTATTCGCTGAGTAACGAGTAGTAATAAGTAGAGTCGCTCATCCCTAGTGGTGCCAAACCTCACCACATTCAAATCCAATTTCTGCGTAGTGCAAGATTGATGGGCCAATAGATGATAGCTTTCCTTCTCAAAGGCATGCCGAAAACCTCTCTGTGTATCACTCGATGGATAACCTCTCCTCTTGAATCTCTCCTCCAAGATTCGTGATTGTTTCAGAAAGGTTCTTACATCTGAACAAATGCGGCATGCCCTTAACCCTAGAATGCATACCTGGGGCCACGCAGGCCTGCTAGGTTACTTGTTTTCTATTTTCTGCAAGATTACTTTAGTTAGAATTTTGAAACTCTAGGTATTCCTCAGGTATATAGTTGTTAGTAATTTCCAGTTGTTCATATATTTTTATGTTATAGGCATTTCGGTAACACAACTCTTTTTTGGGACTACCCCATATTCGCATACCTGTGGTCTTTTAGGCCAGTACTTGGTTTCCATGTGATCATCAGTCTTTTTGTCTGTACTGTTGCTGGGGAAGACTTTCTCTTTATTACTCAGTCTTTATTACTCTGCTGTTGCTGGGAAGGGTGTGGATTTTGCATGGCTACATGGTCATTTGATCTTGGGAGGGAGGCTCCCTCACAAAGTCATGCGTCTCTGACATCATCGCAGGTCATGAACACACAGGAACAGGACAGACAACATCCTGTTCATTGTGTGCTACTTGCTGAAGAGACTTTGGAGGAAGGAGTCAGCTTTCTTGTTTCTGGAAAAATAAACTTTCTGAGCTTAAAAAATCCAAAGGCTTCTACTGTACCTAAAAGAAAGTGGTGACCTGCTGAAGGTATGAGGAGGGGGGCTGCACTTTACCTTTAACACACACACTAACAAAGAGTGCACAACCCTGATTGTAATCATTTTTTATTTCATTTTAGTTTACTGACATCTAAGGTTACAATGGCACAGTCTACATCCAGGGGTTTGACTGACCAAAAAATTGAGGCAATCATTTTTGATAGTGATGAAGACAGTGAACTTTCTTTGATCGAGGAAGAGTACATGCCACCAGCTAATGTCTCTACTTCATTGTTCAGTGATTCTTCAGATGAAAAAGTAGTGGATCCAGCAGAACATACAAATAGAACATCCAAAACAAATGTTTTTTGGAACAGTACTGTTGGGGTTCTTGGACGCACCCCATCACATAATATTATGATAGTTGCTGAAGGCGCTGTAGGAATTCCCCAATTCTTGTCCAAAAGAGATGTTTTCTGTAATTTTTTTCAGATGATATTGCAGATGAGGTAGTTTTGTGTACTAACTTAAAAGGAAAACATATCGCTTCAGGAAGAAAAAAAACATGGAAAAATATAACAAAAGGGAACTATATGGTTATATTGCCCTTAGTCTTCTGGCAGGGTGTACAAAATCAGAGAATTATTTCTGAACCCTTTTTGAGATCCACACTGCAAAGCTAAAATGTCAATCGATAGATTTGAGAATATTCTGAGAAGCTTTCGTTTTGATGATAAGGGAACTCGTCCTGTGAGGTTAGAGACAGATATATTAGCCCCTATTAGCTACATCTGGAATCTTTTGATCAAAAACTGTACAAAGCTATACCATTCTAATCACAATGTGACAGTGGATGACCAACTTCTTGCCCTTAGGGTACATTGCAAATTCATTCAGTATATGGCCAGTAAACCTGCCAAGTATGGCATAAAAATTTTCTGGATGTGTGAATCTACAAGCTATTATGGCATGAATGGTCTGATTTACTGTGGTAAAGAAGGCGATGCTCCAGTCCTGAAAGACCTATGTTCTGACACTTGCAGTACCAATTTTCAATTCTGGAAAAAATATAATAATGGACAACAACTTTACCAATCTGGAACTGGGCAAATTTTTGCTTCAGAAAAAACTCACACTTGTTGGTACTATGAGGCCAAACGGCCGCAAAATTCCTCCAATCATGAAGCACGATCCCAAGCGACCATTTTATGAGAGTATCTTTGTTTTCTGCAATCAAGCGACAATGGTATCTTAAAAAGCAAAAAACGAAAAATCAGTGAAATTACTTAGTACAATGCAAAATGATGGCAATATTGACACTGATGACAGGAAACAGAAACCTGGAATCATACTGCATTATAATAAAACAAAAAGAGGTGTGGACAAGATGGATGAAATGATTGAAGAGTATTCGTGCAAGAGGCAGACAAAATGTTGGCCTGTAGTAATTTTTTATAATACCCTTGATGTGTCAGTCCTCAATAGCTATATTGTTTATAATGAAATTCATCCAGAATTCCATGCCAACAAGAAGGACAAGAAACGTCTATTCTTGATGGACCTTTGCTATGAACTTATGATGCCTAACATGATGGAGCGAAGCAACACGAAATGCTTGCCAAGGCAAATTACGGAAGCTATGATCCGATGTGGTATACATTTTCAGGAACATCCAGAGCCAAGAGAAAAAAAAGAAAGCGCTGTTATATTTGTCCAGCAAAGAAGGAAAGGAAATCTGAGTGTTTCTGTACTACTTGTGGACAAAATGTCTGCAAGGAACATTCTTCCGAAAAAATAATATGTGAAAATTGTTTGGGTAATCAGTAAAGGTGAAAAGGAAAGTTTTTGAAAACAAATATTCTTGCACCATGTTTACTACCACTTTTATATAAATAACTTTTAGACAAACAAAAAAAACAAAACAACAAAAAAAAAAAAATGTATATACATTTAACGATATATAAGAATTATATAGAATGCATATATTGGGCGTAATGAGCCGATGCAATTACTTTTTTTTGTGTTATGCACATAATTATAATGTTTTGAAATATTCACATCTCAAATAAACTTTGAAAAGTATTTCTATTTGAGTCACTCCATGTTATTTGCACACAGGCCTAAAAAGCCCCAGGTATGTGAAAGAGTAGATTTTTATGGTTAAGCGTTCTTGGATTAAGAATTGGGCTAAATTTCCATTTCAATTTGATATTAAGCTCATTATGGTTCAGATGGTCCATGAACTCCTCTAGCTGCGATGTGGAACCTTGCCAGATAAAAAGGATATCTTCGATAAAACGCATTGACAAAATCACTTTCTTATGACCAGGGGTTTCAAGGACAACATCCCGATCCCACAACCCCAGGAACAAATTTGTGTATGAGGGTGTTCAGGCCGCCCCCATGTTCCCTGGAGCTGTAGGTAGCGGAGGTCCTTGATGAGGAAGAAATATATGGAAGAAAATAATTATTGGGGATGAATAAGAATATGAAAACATGGATAATGGTCTCCTAATGATCAGATTGGAGACAGTTGGAATTTTGAAGATCGGATGCTCTGGATGTACATGAGGTATTATATTTGCTATTTAGTTCTAATTATTACTGATAGGAGCAGGAGCTGGCTGGCCAATTTCGGCCTGGGGGGCAAGTACACAGCAGTGACCTCTGAGCAGTGAGCCCAGACCAACATAACAGATGGTTGAGTGGCCCCAACACTGCTACTTGACCACTGGCCTGAGGGGCATCTGCCCCCCTGCCCCCTGGGCCAGCCAGCCCCTGGATTGGAGTGTAGATTAACTTAGAGCAGGCTGTAACCCGTTATTGTGTATCTCTCTATGTGAGTATGTAATAACAATTGCTGTAGCTAAGTCTGTATATGTGCTTTAATGACACCTTTTAGTAGCTATATGTGTAGTAATACATTAGTATGCTATCTGTAGTTTGTCCTTTGGCACTAATTGCTAATGAGACATAGTTATTAATTAATTGTTTAGCTAGGGAGGTTTGCCTCTTAACAATATATTCCCTTAGATGGAACTTTATTGGGAATTGTTATAGTCCATATACAATGATTTATGACATCTTGGATGGCAACATGCTCAGTAATGTTATATTTTCATATGGGTGGATATCTTTCTATATATAACTATTTGTGCCCTGTGACACTTTACTCTCTACTACATGTTTAGGGGTGTATTTTTTCCTCTCTAGTAAGAACTGGTAAAGATAATGGAGCAATGTTCACATAAGCACTTAGCAACTGGAGAGTTGGGGATTATTCTATTAATTAGGCACTATATAAAGGGCACAGGCATATCTGTGCTATCTGTGCTATATAACCACACCTCCTGACGAAGCTGCCTCAGGCAAGGAAACACACGTGTCAAGGTTCGGAGGGGTCACAATCGCCAGCTCTTTTTTGCACCACTATGTCTCAAGGTAAATAGAAGCGATTTGGTCACTCTGAGTAGATATTTGACAAGTGGTCAGGTCACCTGATAGTGTATTTAGACTATGTGGGTAGTTGATTATACCCCATTATGGGGTTTATTACATGTTTCAACTAGATGAACTGGCAAAGTGTCTCTTTCTATTTAGTGGTTTTCTCATGTCTTCCCTTTGTGGTTATCCTCGCTCTTGTTATTCTCTTCCACAAGGGTGATTAATTGTTTGTACATTTCTTGTAATTTTTCTAAAATGTAATAAAATAACTAGCATTGGATTTGGTGCAGTAACTTGTTTTCTTGTACTCTAAGGGGTCAGTTTCTGCTTTTTAGGTCACTTAATAAAACATGTAATTTCCAAAGTATTTGTACGAAGTACAAATGGAATTTTCAATGAAACACTATTTTTTTATGTTCATCATTTTATTTGCTTTTGCCCTTAAGGCCCCTAAAAGTGATAGACTAAAAATGGTCAAACTGTCCAACATCTGAAAAGATAGTCTGAAGTATATAGTGCTGACTGAGTGTAAAGCAGTTTGTTTTATAGCTTGTTCACGTTTGCATATAAAAAGTGGCCAGGTTCTCAACCAGAAAGGTTAGTGAGAGTTAGGAGAGTGTCATGCACTTTTTTTCTCACCTAGCATCTCTATGGGTCCCGTCACACTTGGCGACGTTCAAGCGATCCCGACAACAATACGACCTGGTAAGGATCGCTGGAACGTCGCTACGTGGTCGCTGGTGAGATGTCAAACAGTCAGATCTACTGAATGTTGCAGCAACGATACGGCGACCTGTATAATGACCTTTACGGTCGTTGGGACCCTGTGACACAGCAGCTAGTCTGACAACTCAGACCTACATGGCTGAGTTCTGAGTTGCCAACGAGGTCATTGTTAAAGCGTCCAACACACCGATGCATGCTGCCCAGCGGGTACCCGACGATCAAAAATGGTGCAGGCCATTCCGACACAATCGGCGGTGTCACAGCAGGGCCCGGTCACTGCTACGTGTCAAACATAGCGATATCGCTGGCAAAGGTCGCTATTGCGTCACAAAACCTGTGATGCAACAGTGATCTCGCTAGCGATCTCGCTATGTGTGATGGGGGCTTATGTCATGTCAGTACCATGGAAGTAAGCTTTTTTTTCCCCTCACCTAATATTTGTATTTCATTCAAGTTCTATACAAATGTGTTTTTTTTTCTAGAAAAAAAATAAGTGTACTTGCATGACATACATATCTGACACTTGCCAACTTTTCTGGCTGAAAATCCAGGAGATTTTATATACAGAGATGTGAATGCACTCTTGTTGGGATAGATGTACTACTTTGTGTGTATGTCAATTTTATGAGAGTTTTCCATTTTTAGAAAGTAGGGATGAACAGACATTTTTATGTTTGGGTTAGGATCAGTTCTCTGACAGCAGGAAGTTTGCTGGCTAGTTCGTCGAACAGTTGGTTCAACCTCCTGACCCATTGGTTTCAACTGGAGGAAAAACAAAAGTCATAGAACACACCTTCAGGGGGTTTCAAAAACTAACAAAACAACTCAAATTAGGGGCAGAAATCAAGAAAATGTCTATTCTACAGAGTTAAAATTTTTATCATGGTGCATTATGGATGCATGGAACAAGCCTTTGACCAGCATTTCAAGCTTCAACATTGATCAGGAACAGGGAAATGAGTGACAAGTGTAGACATGGTGTTTAGACAGCCCTGATAAATTCAGGAAACACACAACAAGGAGACACCAAAAAGAGTCTCCACATTTCAAAAAATTTGTGCCAGACACCACAAAAGTGGCAGGAGCCTGCATGTGTGGTGCCCCACTATGTAGGTGCCACAGAGGGGTACTGCACCCGTAAAAGAGGTGTAGTCACCCCAACTGCTAGTGGATTTCAGGATGATAGGCGGAACCCTAAACCCCCACCCCACACTAGGTCACACAGTGGAAGGTAACCTGGAAGGAGTACAAAGCCACCTCTAGGGGTAGTTAGTAGGGTCGGAGAAGTTGGAGAGGCTAGGCGGATGGCCTGAGGGAGCGAGGAGGGTCTCTCGGCTGAGGGACCTGGGAACGACAAGGACAGATCCCAGATACAGAGAACGAGAGGGGGATAGAGGAACTTGAGAGAGTTTGCCCCAGGAGAGAAACCGGATACCGGAGCCCGCACCTGTGGGAACCTTTAAGGCCTGCAGAAAATCTGATGCACGGGGGTATATCTATATACGGCCCTGACTCTCAAGCGACCAATAGCGGGGACCAGACACAGCCAGGCAAAGCCGCAGTTTTCAGCAAAAGATTATCCAATGGGAGCAAGAGAGAGAAAGAGAGTGAGAGACAGCAGGAGGTCAGATCTACTCTAAGGGGTCAGACTTCACACCAACACTGGGAAGCAGGGAAGAATTGGAACAGGAAAGGCACTTGCTGGGGGTTCCGTCCAGCTACCAGAGATCCGCTTGCAGCCACCCCCAGCCACTTCTCATTTAACAGCTAACTGGATTGAGGACTGTAATAACACTGCTAAGAGTTCCAGTAAAGTGCCTGGTTGATGTGACTTTGACTCTGCTACATCTTCTCCCCATGAACTCATTTCCTTCACAGGAATCGCTGCCCCAGAGGTTCCAGTCCTGCCTGCGGAGGACTATAACATTTCGGCCACAATCCCATCAGCCTTCGGAGGACTGTGGTGGCGCTGGTGCACATCACCAGACACTGCAGGTGGAGTCACGACAAACTATAAACTTGTACATAATCCCCTGTAAATAATCCCCCCTATTCAAAGATAGGACCAGGATATGGGATCAGACGTGGCCGCCATTCCCCGTGACACAGCAGTTAACCATTTGCTGCCTGACACCCGAGTACCCCAAAGCCTGGGTTCGACACATGCATAGCACAGGGTCTGGAACAGGGCCTGGCCTAACATTGGAAGGGTAAACATTGATCTGGAATAGGGGGATTAGGGACATGTGTGGATGGGTCTTTTGGGCTGAAGGCCCTCATACCTCATGCAACAGCTCCAATACATTTTATTCTGCGCCACACTCAGGTGCCACAAATATCATTTTCATGGAATAATACAAGAATAATTATTTAGCTGGCTTACTGAGAGGTGTAGGCATGGTGATCAGAGAGCTCTGATAACTTAGGAAACAGACAAGAAGGAGACCACAATAAGAATCTCCACATATAAAAAAATTAAGGCCAAATACTATGAAAGTGGAATCAATTGACCCAGAATAAAAATTATATAATGGCAAGATCAATGCAGCACACTGAAAAGCACAACATCACTTAGTCTGCCCAGTCTGCCGTTGGAGTGGAAAAGACTTTGGAGAAGCATGACACCTTCATATTGATGAAATTTAGGCAGTGTACACTTTCAGGTTTCAACCGTAAGCCCTTATCTGTCAGGAAAACACCAGCAGTGCTGAAGTCACGTTCTTAGAGAACACTGATTGCTGGTCATGACAAAACCTCCAAGGTGTGACTGGCGAGCTCAGACCACTTCTCCATTTTTGAAGGTCAAAATGTGTGCTGAGCTGTCAGTTTGGGGATTGACAGCTCAGTCATCCAATCAAGTGCATGGGCGTGCTGAGCTGTCAGTATGTGGATGGAAGGCTCAGCCGTCTAATCTGGGACGTGAGCTTCAGCTGTCACTAGATGGATGTCTGAGCTGTCACTCACTAAACTGAAAGATAAGCAAACCCCTGCAGTAGTTTGGATGACTGAGCTGTCACTCATCTGACTGACAGCACAGCACTTCTCTGATTCCACAAAGCAGCAAAACATAGTGACACTATGGAGCCCAATCTTGTTTTAGTAGATTAGTAAATTGATCAGCACTCCTTGCCTCTTCTCTATAGTGCCCACAGAAGTATACAAAATCAGAAGAAATGTCCTGGCACTCTTGTATTGTTGCAATTATTTTCAGGTTTTATTCTGCACTGAACTGCTGCTGAAAGACTGGATGGAGACTGAAACGTTCAATGCAGAACAAAGCCTTAAAATAATAACAATACGTCAGTGCTGGGAGATTTCTTCTCATTATTGTTTTAGAGCCAGAACTACTAAATGGTCATCTGATACTCTGGAAGACAATACCAACTTTGCAGTTGTGTAAGCTCAAAATTAACACAAAAAAATACAATTTGTATTTTTTATTGCTTGTCTTTCACGATAATTTTGTGCTATGCAGGAAATGTAATTGTTTTAATTGTTGCATTTAGTTTTAATTGCCATCAATTGTACTATACATTAACAATATATAATTACTGCAGTAAAATGAAGAACTTTGTATGGTAAAACTTTGTAATATTCATGATGTTTACTACCAAACTTGTAATGGTGTGACCTGCAAAAAACATCATATTTTTCCTAATTTTTAAAAATGTAGAATCTTCCACAAGATTATACAGACATTGCACTGATGAATTGTACACTAGGTTATTTAGTATAGTAGTTATGTTATTCAGTACGTCAGCAGAGCTATTTTTGGAATTACAAACCAATTTAGAGTCACAGAAGGTGAGCAGCTGGTCTAAAAATTTGATGCCATAGTTTAATAAAATAAATGAAGAAAAGTAGAAAAGGAAGACCACAGGCGGAGTATTCTTTTGCTTTGCAGGTAAAATATCGGAGTTTATTGCATGTAAGCACAACAGTTAAAATAGAGCAGAATGTGGACTTTTAATATGAACATCTTCTATAGGAGTAAGTAGAAGTGTTGAAGTTTTGTTTTATAAAGTATATTATAATATCAAGTCATGCAAAAAATAAACCTGCCCACTTTGATTTCATTGGTTTAAGTATCAGAACATAACTAAAAATCTCTTGTGTTTAAGGGCCACTTTACACACACCAACTTATCTGTCCAACTTCTGACCAACTTGCTGGTTGCAGTGAAATCATGGACACATAGTTCCATTTGTACACAGCCACAAAATGGAGCAATGTGTCCATGATTTCACTGCAACCAGTAAGTTGGTCAGAAGTTGGACAGATAAGTTGGTGTGTGTAAAGTGGCTCTAAAAGTTCTTAAAATGTTACTGTGTCATTATTTGTTTAACATAAACTTGGTCAAAATGCAGGAGCAACATGTGAAAGATACTTGTACTCACACTGCTTCCATAGGTACTTGGAGGGTAAGACTATGCGTCCACTGTGCTTATTTTTTGTGCTTTGTTTTTGTGCTGCATTTGTATTTGCACAAATGCAGCAAAAGCAGCAAAAAACTATTGCAATTATGCTGCATTTGTGCAAATACTAATGCAGCACAAAAATGCAACACAATTAAGGGGAAACCAAAACATAGACACACTTGGAGACAGACAGACACACAGATAATTTCTAACCTTCCTCAGTGATCTTGCGGTGATCTCCAGTGCTTCTTCCTCCATGGAGCGATAGTAGATATCTTTATCTATCTGCCAGGATCTTGCACCATGTGACTCAGGCTGTCACACGGTGCACAGTCTCTGCCTCTGATAGGTCAATGCTCACAGGTCCTACTGCCGGGGTGTACAGATGAAGAATCACCAGGAATTACCAGGGATCTTCAAGGGATTGCTGGGGAGGGTGAGTATTGGTGTGTTTTTTTTTTAGAAATCGTAGTAAAAAAAGCACTACAAATGGACTGTTGGAATACTCATCCAATTGTGGTGCTTTTTTGGTGGGTTTAAAATGGAGTCTATGGAGAAAACAGAGCCCAAAAACAAAATTAAAGCAAATTAGCTGCAGAAACATAAATAAAATACTGGCGATTTCTGCTACAAAAACGCAGCACCCAAAAAATGCACCTGTGGGCGCGGCTTTTGGAAAATCAAATAGACTGTTATGTTAAAACTGTGGGTGCTGCACCAAAAACGCACAGTGGGTACATAGCCTAAATCACATCCAGTTTCTGCTATCCAAACGGTCTTGATTAATTGTTTCTCAGCAAGTATGAAAACCCCTATTAAGACATATTGGACTTTATATTAGTGGTAAACTAAGAACATTATTTTTTGTGTTTATTGTGAAAAAATCATAACCAGGATGTATGCACAAGGCTGTATTAGACCTGTATGCAACACACTGTTTTAGTGCTGGATGCACCCTGCTGGATCAAAGTTGTCTGCACCAGGTGCAGACTTTTCTCAGTATGGCAGCGCAATCAGTAATCCAGATCAGTGATCTTGAACATGCCAGGTCACTTGACTAACCACAGCCATGCCAGTACTTGGCATGGCTGTGATGGGTCGGAAGTGTCCACAGCCAAAAAGCTTGTTGATTGGCTGTGGTGCATCCTTCTAACAAGCTTTATTTGGCTGTTGTACACAAACAGTAACACAGATTACTGCTTAGATGTCTGTGTTCGGAGTTCGGTACTGGACATTAGATGTCCAATACGAATTCCAAATTTTATGTTCGGGTATGCTCATCCCTACTCTCATGCTTCTTTCACATTCTTGAAACACATAAATCCTAACTGAATGGAACTAAAAAGAGAAAGTTAATGACAACAATTAGCAAGAACATTACTATTGAGAACCTGATTAGTATACACACATGCAAAAGTGATATTATCAATATGTGTTATCTGTATGGTGGTAAGATCAGTTCTAGTAAAGTGGTTTTGGTTAATGATTAGTATGGTGGTATTATAAGTACTGTGTATGCTGGTAATATGTGGTTATGATTTGGTGTTATTTGTCTACGTTATTGCTAGCAGCGTTTCCCTGTCCGCTCTGAGAAAGCGGACACTAGGCAGACTTGTGTGTGAAGTGGTTACCATGAACAACATCGGGTAACCAGGGGCTACGTCACCAAGAAGCGGCGGCGCTCACGCATCTCCGCTTCACTGAAAAAAGCTAAGTATTTAGCGAAGACCCACTAAATAGTAGCAGCGGAGATGTGTGAACATGGCCTAACCGCAGTTTCCAATATCATGTCTGCTCTCTATTTGAAACTCAACCTTTCTAAAACTGAACTTCTTCTGCTCCTGCCCTCCACTAACTTACTTAATCTGAGATCTCTCTCAGTGTGCGAAGGCCTAGGCAGCAGGCTCACTGTCTGGGTGTTATGTTTAACTCTGATCTTTCCTTAACCCCATATATACAATCTCTCGCCTGCTCTTGCCTCTTGCACCTTAAGAACGTCTCTAGAATTCACCCCTTTCTCACATCGGAAACCACAAAAACCCTCACTGTGGCCCTGATTCACTCCCACCTTGACTATTTTAATTCTCTTTTAATTGAACTCCCCCACACTAGACTCCCCCCTCTCCTGTCCATCCTTAATGCAGCAGACAGGATCACCTATCTAGCTAACTGTTACTCAGATGCTTCCGCTCTATGCCAGTCATTGTACTCGCTGCCTATACACTATAGGATCCAATTCAAACTGCTTTTTCTCAGCCACAAAGCTCTTCACAGTGCAGCACTACCCTACCTCTCTACCCTCATCTCTGTCTATCACCCCACCCATTCTTTTTGCTCTGGAAGTGACTTTAGAGTAATTTCTGCATTAATCTGAACCTCCCACCCCCAGCTCCAAGACTTCTCCCGAGCTGCATCAATTCTCTGGAATGCTCTACCCCAAGAAGTTAGGTAAATCCACAACTTACATAGTTTCAGGCGATCCCTAAAAACACATCTTTTTATGGTGGCCTATCATGATCTCTAGTCTAAGTCACTTAGACATAGCCTATCCGCTCCACCAGTCTCAAATGCATCACAAATAATGGTTAGTGGCCACTTAAGCTGCTCCTATCTGTTCCCCATCACCTCAAGTTGACTTTATCATCATTGTAGATAAGCCCCTTTACATTGTGTCACCCCCACCTCATTGTTAGATTGTAAGCTTTTATGACCAGGGCTGTCATTATTTTGCTTTAATTATTGTGTGATGCTTTGTATTGTATTTTTTATTGTATTGTATTGTTTTTTGTATTGTATTTTCTGATACCTGTTTCTTATGATTATTTGAATATGAACCTCTGAATGGTGAAGCGCTGCAGAATATGTTGGCATTCTATAAATAAAGATTATTATTATTATTATTATTATTATTATTATATCTAATATAGTGGATATTTTTAGAAATGTTGGTCTTGTAGTTAACCTAGATTTCCTCCAGGTAGGGTAACATTATTAACAAAGACCCCAATCTGAAGCTCATTGGTAGGGACAGCATGGACCTGTGTGCTTTTACATGCCATGGCTGGGGTAAAGTTTACATACTAATAAATCACTTGCATTTGAACATGAATAAACAATACTGACATGACTCTAGATTCACATTATTGCACACATTAGACTTGAATCATAGATATAGTATTCTCATAGAAAATAAAGCTCAGGTCAGTGAACAAGTCCTAATGCCACAGGCTGCAATTTCAACTTAAGATTTTTGGTACATGAATTGATGTTTTAAGAACAATCTTTCTATTACTGTGCTTTTTAACCTAGGTATTATGTCAACATATAGGAAATGGTACTCTGTATGCTTAAATACAATCTGTTAGGGTAGGTTCACATTGTTTTTTGCCGTGCGTTACAATGGATTTGTTGTAAATCAGCACAAATGCAATGTAATGGATGTATTAATGCATCTATTATTATTATTAATATTATTAATTTATATAGCGCCATTATATTCCATGGCGCTTTACATGTTAAAAAGGGCAGACTAGGACAAGTAACATAGTAGCAATACAAGTAGCAATAAATGTTGACAATTCAGTTGTACAGAAACAAGAGGGGAGAAATCCTGTCCACAAAGGCTCACAGTCTACAAGGGGTGGGTGGGGATATAGTAGGAGGGGGAAATTCCAGTCATGAGGCGGTGTGGTGGACCGGGTCTTATTGCAGGTGGTAGGCTTGGCGGAACAGGTTGGTCTTCAGGCTTCTTTTGAAGGTTCCCAGGGTAGAAGAATGTCTGATGTGTTGGGGCAGGAAGCAGGTGATCATAACTCTTGCTCACAAGCTGCAGCTTGTATACCCAGTAATTAAACAGAACAGATACAGGTGCATAGATACAGGACACAACAAGCTCAGCCACTTGTTTGTCCCAGCCAAGCATCCAGTTGTTTGTGCCCCAGATCTATGAAAGGAGGCATAAATACCAAGCCACGCACCTACAGGCACACATACTGAACGCGTACATTGCCAAGTTGTTAGCTGTGGAGATGTTGGCATTTAGGCTTGTGGGGACACAGTCTTTCTGTGATCTGTTGGCTGTGGCTGTGTCCCAGCTGAAACTATTTTTTCCTGTATGCCGTCCCCACATTACCCCAGCATATATTAACTAGTGATGAGCGAGTACTAAAATGCTCGGGTGCTCGAAGCTCGGGCCGAGCATCCCGAGATACTCGTGTACTCGGCCCGAGTACCGAGCCCAATGTTATCCTATGGGAGACCCGAGTATTTTTATGAAATGACTGCCGGCAGCATGTAGAAACCCTAAAAATGTCACAAAAGTCTCAGAAGAGTGCTCAAATGACATGGCAACACCATGGGGAAGACCCCTGGAAGCATTTCTCACTCAAAAGTCACAGCTGTGAACAATGTTGTCCGAGTTTCACGCCAATTTTACGGAGTCACCAGAAAACCTTCCAAAATGACACCAAAATGAATATTTAGGGTGGAAATATTAAGGGCACATACCCAATAGTAATATACAGCTGTTGTATGTTACTTTTTGTGATTACATGAAAGATTTTACATGAAAACATTGTGCGGCACTCCGATGACCCTGATAAGAGACGTACATGAAGCCCTGTCTTGACATAATGTGCCCATTTTGAGGAACTGGGTCTATTGTAGTATTTTCCTTTGCCAGGGCAGTCCAAAATTGGGAGGTTCACCAATGCCCCTGGATAGAGACGTGCAGGAGGGCCTGTAAACCTAAAGTGGGTGTATTGGAGTATAGCCCTTTGGCAGGGCAGCCAAAAATTGGGAGGCTCCACATTGTCCCAGGATAGAGACGTGCAGGAGGGCCTGTAAACCTGAAGTGGGTGTATTGTAGTATAGCCCTTTGGCAGGGCAGCCAAAAATTGGGAGGCTCCACATTGTCCCAGGATAGAGACGTGCAGGAGGGCCTGTAAACCTGAAGTGGGTGTATTGTAGTATAGCCCTTTGGCAGGGCAGTCAAAAATTGGGAGGTTCAACAATGACCCATGCATACAGACGTGCAGTAGGGCCTATAAACCTCAAGTGGGTGTATTGTAGTATAGCCCTTTGGCAGGGCAGCCAAAAATTGGGAGGCTCCACATTGTCCCTGGATAGAGACGTGCATGAGGACCTCAAATCATTTTTCCCATTGAAAAGGAGCGGGTCTCCTGTCGTTGTAATGCCCATTCTAAAAGAATGGGCGAAAAAATTTACCACTGGGGGTATACCTGAAACAACAGCCTAACTATTGTAACGGTCATCATGGTGGCACATGAGGAGAAGGAGGAGCAGTCCAGCGATTAGCCAAAGTGCAGAACTGTGTACCCATGGGTGAGTGGAGGTACATGGCAAATTCCCATAACAAAATTTAAATTCAGTTGTCATTTGTTGGTGATGTGGTGAAGTCTGGCCCAATCCAACCCTTGTTCATCTTGATCAGAGTCAGCCTGTCAGCATTTTCAGTTGACAGGCGGGTGCGTTTATCAGTAATGATTCCACCTGCGGCACTGAAAACACGCTCTGACAAAACGCCAGCGGCAGGGCAGGCCAGGACTTCCAAGGCGTAGAGAGACAATTCATGCCACGTGTCCAGCTTGGAGACCCAATAATTGTAAGGCACAGAGGAATCTCGCAGTACAGTTGTTCGATCTGCAAGGTACTCCTTCAGCATCTGGCCAAACTTAGCATTTCTTGTGGCACTACCCCGCACCTCAGGGGCTGTGGTACGTGAGGGGCTGAGAAAACTGTCCCACATCGTAAAGACTGTTCCCCTACCTCTGGCGGATTGGACTTGTGCCCCTCTCGGCCGTACGCCTTGGTTGTCCACCGATTCCTGACCTATGCCGCTAGCGTTTTGTGAGGGGAATGATTTGCCTAATTCCGTGACTATGGCCTTCTGGAACTGCTGCATTTTGGCTGACCTCTCCGCCTCAGGAATGAGAGACATAAAGTTCTCCTTGTAGCGTGGGTCTAACAGTGTTGCCAACCAGTACTGATTGTCGGCCAAGATGTTCTGAACGCGAGGGTCACGAGCTAGGCAGCTTACCATAAAGTCAGCCATGTGCGCCAGACTCTTAACAGCCATCACTTCAGTATCCAGACCAACACGATGACTGAACATGCTGTCCTCCTCCTTCTCCTTCTCCTCATCTCCCCTGTCCTCTGGCCAGCCACGCTGAATCGAGGGTATGACTGGTGTGCATGTCATATCCTCAATTTGGCCAGAGAGTTGCTCCATGTCTTCATCCTCCTCCTCCTCGTCATAGTCCTCCACTGCACGTTGTGATGAGATGAAGCTGGGATGTGTGTTATCACCCACACCCACTACTGTTTCTTGCTCCAAGTCATCGCGCACCGCCTGCAATGCATCCTCTTTGTTTTTCAGCAGAAGGCAAAGTAGTGGTATGGTGACGCTAATAATGGCGTCATCGCCGCTCACCATCTTGGTGGAGTCCTCAAAGTTTTGGAGGTACATAGGTCCGACATCCATCTCCACTCCTCAGGTGTTATGTGTGGAGTTTGACCCATTTCCCGATGGCTAAGTCTAGGTTCACATTTCAGGACGGTTACGTTGCGTCCCATGCGCATGCGCACCCGCAGGTGAAAACGCACGTGAACGCGTGTAAACGAAGCGTTTTACAGACGCAAGCGCATAGCTTTTCGGACGCAGGTCCGCAACGTTCACATGCGTTTGTCTGCGTTTTTACCCTTGCGCATGCATTTTCTATCTGCATGCGTTCGGTAAACTAGCCCAATTTTCAGTGACCCAGACTGCAGACACGCCCATGGGCAGTGGCCTTAAGGAAGACATAAAAATAGACCCTGCCCATAGTTATGGCTGTAGCTGGTTGCTGATGAGAGAGAGAAGATGGAGCTTGGATTTGACTGCTTTTACAGAGAATTGGACTTGGCGATGAACACTGCAGTATCTTATGCCATGGCTTGCGAGGGACATCGGCGCCGAGCAAGGGAACGAAGACGTCGGCCACATCGTCGTCTATGGCAGCACCCTATCGTCGAGCTTCGGGGTACACGTGGAGTGTACCACTCCTTGTTCCATGAGTTGCAAGAAGATCCGTTGAAGTTCCACGACTACACCCTCATGTCCGTGGACAGCTTCCTGCACTTGCTGCGACGTGTCCAAGATGTCATCTGCCACACTGACACACAGCTACGAAGATGTATTTCTCCAGAGGAACGTCTCCTGGTCACCCTTCGGTATGTATTTTTATCGCAACTGTATTGTTTATCAACTGTACGCCTCCTTGACATCCTGTGTCCTGTTCCTGTTAAGTCCTCTCTGACGTGTGAAATCTCCAGGCCCTAGTCCCTGTCAGTTCTATCCTCGTTACGTTCCACCTCCTGCAATAGCATCTCTGCTGAACTACACCTGCTTTTTGTCATTAATTTGTCTTAACTATTTGTCTTCTTCCTTTGCAGATTCCTGGCTACCGGCGAAACATTATCATCGCTACACTTTTAATTTCGGCTGGGATTGTCTACACTTTCTGGGATAGTGCAGGAGACGTGTCAAGCTATCTGTGAGTGTCTACAGGCAGACTTCCTCCCTCCCACCACCAGCGAGCTCTGGTTACATAAAACATCCAGATATGAAGAAGTTTGCCAGTTTCCCAACTGCGTGGGGGCCGTAGATGGGAAACACATCAGGATCCAGAAGCCAGCAGGATCAGGATCAGATTATTATAACTACAAGAAATTCTTCTCAGTAATACTCATGGCCATCGCCGATGCAGACTGCTGCTTCACGGCTGTGGATGTGGGACAATATGGCCGAGCCAATGACTCCTCTGCGTTCAAAAACTCTGATATGGGCAGGAAGCTTTATACAAACACTTTTGCCATTCCTCCACCCAAACCACTACCACACACTGATGGACCTGACATGCCCTTTGTAATTGTGGGGGATGAAGCCTTCCAAATGTGTGTGAACTTGGTGAAGCCATACTCAAGCCGGCACTTAACATACACAAGACGAATCTACAACTACCGGCTTTCCCGTGCCAGGCGGACAGTAGAATGTGCTTTTGGCTTGCTGGTAGCTAGGTGGCGCATTCTACCGACCTCTATCAACTTAAAAACTGACACTATCATCGATGTTGTACGAGCCTGTGTTGTCTTACACAATTATGTCCATCAAATGGAAAAACCACGACTGGACCTTGATGAACCTCAAAGTACCAACCTGGTAGATTTCCAACAAGACATCGTGAGCTCAAGTCTGGAGGTGTTGAGCATGCGGGACTCCTTTGCTTCCTACTTTGTCTCAAACGAGGGCCGAGTCGACTGGCAGGACGACATGGTGTGATTTGTTACACAATTATTTCAAAGCACCTTTGTTTGTACTACGGCAGTACGCCATCATTATGTTTGCATTTAAAATGTGTGTCCTGAAAACTCCTAATATGTAAAGTTATGTGTCACCATTCATGTACAGTTATGCTGTAATGATTGACATCTGTTAATGGCTAGGGTCACATTTAAAACAAGAATTACATTCACCGCATCCAGATCCGGATGCAGTGAACGCAATGCCGGGCACACACATTTTTTTACAAAAATGTGTGCAGAATACCGGACTGCAGTTGCCGGATGGCTCAGGATGTTTAATGCTGAGCCATCCGGCAACTGCATAGTTTGCTGATCCCGGCTATTGCCGGGATCAGCAAACTGTCCTATGTCTATTAAAGTGTTAAATTTAGTGCCTAAAGGACTGTTTCAGGTCTGTAGGGGGGCTTAGACCCCCTATAGACCGACCGCCCCCTCTGCTGGGCTTCTACTGTAAAGTCCACATGGCACGGGCTCCTCTGAGCTCCGTGCATGTTCCCCTACCTCCCGCCCCCGTATCTGTACAGAGGGGTGCCTGCACCCTCTGTTAGAATTAACCCTAAATGTGGCATCAACAGATTACAGTAATAAATTTCTATAGTTACGGCATTCTTCAAGATGTTTCACGATCCCTCTATGGGCGGGGCTTTGTTCTTCTGCCGCCGCCCATGGAATGATGATGCCCGCCTCCTCTGGCCTTCACCCTGTGTTTTCAGGGCGGCCGCGTCATGAAGGGGGCGGGGCTACGGAATAGCCGGAGTCAGCAAACTATGCAGTTGCCGGATGGCTCAGGATTACACATCCTGAGCCATCCGGTTACTGCACAGCGGTACAGGGAACCGCTGCGAAAACTGCTGCCTGCATGATTTTTAACGCAGGCAGCAGTGCCGGATACGGCCATCGGATGGCTTGTGAAGCCATCCGGTGTTTAGCATTGGCTCCTATGAGGAGCGTTTCCTGATTCGGTTTTGAGCTTTTTGAAAGCTCAAAACCGGATCAGGATTTTGAAAAAAAAACGGGAATGTGACCCTGGCCAATGTCTGGCCCAACTTTGTTTTTTCTACACACTCCCGATTTCAAAGCACACATTCATTAAATTTTTGTTTTTGGATACACTTTGAGTTTGAGTGGTTATTTACCCAACTTTGTGGTGTTATGTGTGTTTCACAAGTTTGTCTCCTATCTAGCCTCTATCCTGCAATACCTGTGTCCATCTATGTAGCATACATCATCCCATCACACTCTGTAGCTTGGTATATTTCAAACATCCTAAGGATCTATCTGATAAGGCCACTTCACACACACAGAGATCTGAGTCTAATATCTGAACAGATCTCTAGTTGCAGTGAAATCATGTAAACATTGCTCCATGTGGTACCCAGCCACAAAATGGAGCAAAGTATCCATGATTTCACTGCAACCAGAGATCTGTTCAGATATTGGACTCAGATATCTGTGTGTGTGAAGTGGCCTATAGATAGATAATGGGATGGAATGAGGTATGCTACATACATATCGAAAAACAGGGACGGCAGGATGGATGCTAGATAGATTAATTGAGGACTGCCATGATGCTAGCTACATAGCTAAACATAGGTATGGCAGGATCATCCATCCTGAAATACCTGGGTGCATCTATGTAGCAGATATCATTCCTTCCCAGTATGTATGTATGATAATATCATACATCCTTCTATCCAATGATCTATCACAGAGCTAGATAATGGGATGGAATGAGGTATGCAGCATACATAAGCGAAAAACACGGAGGGCATCATGGATGCTTGAAAGATAAACTCAGGGATGGGAGGCTGGCTATACATAGCTAACCATATAGCTGCACATAAACCCACCTTAATAATTATTTTACTTAACTCTACCAATGAAGTCAATAAAAAAGAATAATTTGGTAAACCAAACATAATTTATTGAACAAATAACAGCCATAAAACTGGCCAAATCAAAGTGAGAATGTAAAATACAACAATATGTGCAAGCCCATTGTCACAGTGGTGTGAAAGTTGATGCTTGAAATTTGCCTGTGGAATTAGTGGTGCTGCTGCTGTTGCTTCTGGATCCCGGTGGCACCATGAGGGCAATGTCAGATGGAAAAGTTGGTAAAGTCTCTGTGGGAATATTCACAGTCGGTGTTGAGAGACTTGGGCAGTTAGTCAGTGGGGTTGTTGCAGAGGTGTACAACGGAGTACCAGCCGCCTCTAAAGTCAAATACGTACACACATGGGGAGAGGACGGAAGGGTAGAAGGTGTAAAAGTGTCTAGGAGAAGAGAAGGGACCGAGGATGGAAATGAAACGTTTGAAAAAAGGGAGAGATTAGACTGGGTGTGAGGAGTGGAAACCTGTAGGAGTGAAACATTTGCCGGTGAAGTAGCAGGGGTGAAGAGGTCTGGAAGGTGCTGCTGTTTTTTCGGTCGACCAACCTTGCGCTGTGGTGCTGCGGTTTCCACATTTTCCTGTTTTTTTTTTTTCCGCATTTTAGACTGCTGTTGCGGGCTTTCCAAATCCTTTGCTTTTGGGGTCTTGGTCCTTTTCCGGGGCTTCATGGGTGTCATCAACTCAGCTGGCATTTGTAAGAGAGGTTTACCTTGACTCTTGTGTTGTAAAAAAGGCTTTTTGGTAGGTGGAACACCAGTTTTTTTTGGAACAGAGCTACAGGATGAAGGAGGCTTGGCTGTCATGACTCTGGAGATTGCAACATCGCTTTGAGGTTGCAACAACGCTGGGTCTGTGCAAGGAGTTTTGTTTGATGTCATGACTCTTGACATTGGTTGAGTTGGGCGGCCCTGCTGAAATGCGTCGTCTGAGTGAGGAGTTGGAGTGGCTGTGTGGACATTCTGGCTGGAACCAACTGTCCGGCCCGGCAGGACTGCGGTGCTGGAGCGTGGATTGGCCGAAGTAGCTGTAACTCTGTGGCTGTGAACATCAGGCTGACCATCTAGTACCGCGCTGGCTGAGCTGAAGACTGCCCGAGAGGTACTCATTAAAATACTTGATGTTCGGCGGGAGTCAGGTCGAATCGGAGATGATGTAAGCAGGGCGGTGTAAGAGGGAACATCTGGTGCCAAGTTCAGTGCTGCGGAGGACTGAGAGAAGTTCAGTGATGTGGAGGTTGTCAATGGTTGTCCATGTTCCAACTCAGTGGGTTGAGTCAAGCTCGTTGTTCTTTCTAAATTGATTGGTGGACGATTGTGGAATGTTGGCTGATGCTGCTGAAACGCAATTTGATGCATGTGCTGTTGTTGCTGCTGTTGTTGTTGCTGTTGTTGTTGCTGCTGCTGCTGCTGTTGCAATGCCTGCCGATATGCGCCCTGACAGGAAGTCATGACATTTATCTGAAACTCAGGTTCTAAGTTATCCATCACGCACTTCTCCATACATGAGAAAAAATGTCGGGCCGGTCTACTAAGGTCGGTCTCCAGGCGATCCAGTCGTCCGGTAACTTCACCAAAAAGAGTCTGCATAAACACAAAACCCTTTTCAACAGAGTTACCAAGACACCTCATAGACTCCTGGAAGCTCGAACTTAGATGGAGAAACTCAGGCATGAGTGTCCTATCACTGGCCCTCTGTCTCTGCCGTGATGTTCCCACCAAGGAGGGACAAGAGGCCTGGGATAGGGGATAACTGTCTGTGCCGGCAACCTGGGTTCCAGATAATGTAAAGTCCACACCTTCTCCCTCTGCTGTCTGACTTTGCGTAGAATGTGCGGTGTCGCTCTGTGAAGACAGATTCTGGGACCTTGCTGCATCAGACGGTTGTGCAGTGCTGCTCCAAGTCCTGTGGGTAAAAAACAAAAAGGAAAAAAGATTTAGAAAAAAAACTAAATGGACTAGTTCTCTTGCCTACTACTACCGTCTATTGCCCTGCCTCCTTGCCTACAGGTAACTTTATCTATCTCGATGACAACAAACAACAGCCCCCCTCCTCTACCCTCTCAACTACAGCCTCCCAACTACAGCCTCCCAACTACAGCCTCCCAACTACAGCCTTCCAACTACAGCTTCCTGTTTTTTTTTAAATTTCCAAGGAATACTTACACACGTTGTGTAACGACATCCCGCAGAAAATCGAGCTGCTGGTGGTAGATGTAAGGCTTTTTCTTTGAAGGTTTGGAACCACTGCGCACATTCTGCTCGACTCTCTTATCCTTATTGTATCTGTCCTTCATAGAGCGCCACCGAACGGTCAGAGACTTCACTAGAATGGAGAGAGTAAATCACTTGATTAATGTTCACATTTCATGAGTGTGGACAGAGAACGCTTTTGCCCGCCCAAACAAAACTTACTAAAGGCTTCTTGGTCCTTGACAGGTGCAGCGTCATAGCCCGGCCACATAATTCTGGCAATCTGTGCCCATTGTCTTCGCAACACAATATTGTCAAAGTGTTTGCGGTCACATGGGTCCCAAATCGCCGATCGCTCATGAACAAGTGGTATTAACTTGTCATTGTCCACATACGGTTGGCCCATGTCAACAGTCTCCTAGAATGTAATAAAGAAGATGGTAATTTCAACGATACAATTCCAACACATCACATTTCCCAAACATAAGCACTTACAATTGGGTTATCCACATTTTCTGTGTCGTCACAAATATTATGGGCTGATTCCTCTCCACTATCCTCACTGTCTTGGTTGTCCACCTCTGTTTCATAGTCCTGTATAATAACCCTTAGTGTTATTTTGGCCTATTTTTCAGATGACTACTTTGAAACAAGCAAGTGTTGACTTACAGGGTCACTAGGTTCAGCTTGATGAGGGTCCATGTATTCACTGCAATCGGACATCTTGGCGCAGCAGTATCACTCAGCCCGGAAGAACCAAAATCGACAGAAAGTGGGTAACGAGCCAGCAGCAATAGACACCTGTATAGATCAGCAGCAGCAACAGCAGCACCTACAGCAGGGGCACACAATGACAAAGGTGTAAATGTAAAGACTACAGACAGGTGCAATGTCAGACCAACAAGTGACACAAAGTGACATGCATTAGCCCACAGAACATATGGGCCTAAGGCCATACTTCGGGCAGCAGGGACCCCCAAATCTAGCAACACAGAGGCGTCCCACACCCTCCCAGCAACATTGCACTACAGGGGATCAGATCTCATTATTACATTAAAATGAATATACTTTACCAACCAAAACCAGAACCAGGAACCAAGAATGAAGACAGGACCAGACCCAGATCCAGGTAGAACACAGCAGGCAGCCAGGCAGGCAGACAGGCAAGATGGGATGGACGGATCCAGGGATTCCTTGCAGGTCCACAGGCAGCCCTCCAGGGAAGATCCCAACAGAAATTAATCCTGGAAGCAGTGTTCTGATGCAGGGTGCAGGGAAGATCCAGGCCCAGGTCCATCCAGCAGTCCTCAGCAATGCAGGGTCCAAAGGTGTGGCTGTTGAGTCTTGCCTCCCAGGAGCTAGTAGTTATATAGAGGATGTGTTGTGGGCTGGTTCATGGGCGGAGAGTATGCTGGACGCCAAAAACTCTTTTTGAGCATGCGCACTAAGGTGTCCGCATGCGTTTCATCCGCTGGTGTCTGCAAAACCATCCGCATGCGTACAGTCACATAGGGGGCTAATGTTAATTGCATCCGCAGCGTGCGCATGCGGACACTTGAATTTTTTTGGACGCGCCGAAAAATGCTACAAGACGCGTTCCCTGCCGGCATAAAATCTTCTTCTCCGTCCGCATGCGTACAGTAACGCAGCTTAACGCGAACGAACGTAGCTATGTGCGGATGACTGCGCATCCCATGTTAAAGATAGGTGCGCAAACCGCATGCGGATTGCGGGACACAGAGCCGCACCGTCCGCGGCGCAAACGTCCTGAAATATGAACGCACCCTTAGGTAATGCAGGTAGTCAACAACTGCCCTCTTCTGCTCACATATCCTGACCAAAATGTGCAGAGTTGAATTCCAACGCGTGGGGACATCACACACCAGTCTGTGGGCCGGAAGACGCAAACGGCGCTGAAAGCCGGCAAGGCCGGCTGAAGCAGCAGGTGACTTGCGAAAATGTGCAGACAGATGGCGAACTTTTACCAGCAGTTCAGACAGCTCTGGGTATGACTTTATAAACCTATGAACCACCAGGTTGAGCACATGGGCCACGCATGGAACATGCGTCAGCTGGCCTCGCCTCAAAGCTGCCACCAGGTTCCGCCCATTGTCACACACGACCTTTCCTGGCTTTAGGTTCAGAGGTGTGAGCCAGTGATCTGCCTGCTGTTTCAGAGCTGTCCACACCTCTTCTGCATTGAGGGGTTTGTCACCTTTGCAGACTAGCTTCAGCACAGCCTTTCGCCGCTTCGCAGAGGCAGTGCTGCAGTGCTTCCAGCTTGGGACTGGTGTGGAGGGTACAGTGGATGAGGATGCGCAGGTGGAGGAGGCTGAGGAGCATGACATTCCGGAGCTGTAGAGTGTCGGTGAAACCCTGACAGAGGTAGGGCCTGCTATCCTTGGTGTGGGAAGGACGTGTTCCGTCCCTCGCTCAGACTGGGTCCCAGCCTCCACAATATTAACCCAGTGTGCCGTCAAGGAGATGTAGCGGCCTTGCCCACAAGCACTTGTCCACGTGTCTGTGGTTAGGTGGACTTTGGCTGAAACAGCGTTGTTCAGGGCACGTGTGACGCTTTGGGACACGTGATTATGCAATGCGGGGACGGCACATCTGGAGAAATAGTGGCGGCTGGGGACCGAGTAACGTGGGACAGCAGCCCCCATCAGGTCGCGGAATGCTTCCGTCTCCACCAGCCGGAAAGGCAACATTTCTAGCGCTATGAGTCGCGAAATGTGAGAATTGAGGACAGTGGCATGTGGGGCGTTGGCAGCGTATTTGCACCTGCGTTCATAGGTTTGCTGAATGGATAATTGAACGCTGCGCTGGGACAAGGACGTGCTTGATGGTGGTGTTATTTGTGCGTGGGCAACTTCAGGTGCAGGGCCGGAGGCTTGTTCGCGGCCAGCATGGACAGGGGATTGGCTCGCACGCACAACACGCGAAGACGTAGCAGTGACATCAGCAAGCACCGCTCCTCGACTCTGTTGTACTTCCCACAAAGTCGGGTGCTTGGCTGACATGTGCCTGATCATGCTGGTGGTGGTCAGGCTGCTAGTTTTCGTACCCCTGCTGATACTGGCATGGCAGGTGTTGCAAATGGCCTTTTTAGAGTCATCTGGAGCCAACTTAAAAAACTCCCAGACTCTGGAAGACCTAACATTTGCACAGGCACCTTGAGTCGTGTTGTTGTTCCGGGGAACGGTTGCCTGCCTTCTGTCTGCGGACACGACCCTGCTTCGTACTGCCTGTTGGGATGCTACGCCTCTCTCCCCCTGTGCACTGCTCTCCTCGCTCTGCATATCCTCCTGCCAGGTTGGGTTAGCTACTGGATCATCCACCACGTCGTCTTCCTCTTCCGCACCCTGATCCTCCTCCTGACTTCCTGGCAATTGTGTCTCATCATCGTCCACCCCTTGTTGAGACATGTTGCCAACGTTCCGTTCGTGAGAACGTGGCTGCTCAAATATTTGGGCATCTGTACATACCATCTCCTCATCACCCACTTCAACAGGAGCTGGCGAGAGGCCAGATTCTGCGAATGGATACGTGAACAGCTCTTCCGAGTGTCCAACTGTGGGATCAGTAATGTCCGTGGACGTGTACTCGGCCTGGTGGTAGGAAGGAGGATCAGGTTGGGAAATGTGCAGTGCAGTATCACGGCTACTGACACTTGACCGTGTGGAAGATAGGGTGTTTGTGGAGGTGCCCATCTGACTTGAAGCATTATCCGCTATCCAAGTAACAACCTGTTGACACTGGTCTTGGTTCAAGAGCGGTGTACTGCTGCGGGCCCCAATAATTTGGGACAGGATGTGCGAGCGAGTAGATGTGCCCCTTTGTTGTTGCGAAATTAGTGCTTGCACACGACCTCGGCCTCTGCCTGCACCACCATCACGTCCACTTCCTTGTTCCTTGCTAACGCCCTTGCCAACGCCCTTGCGCATTTTGTCTGTATACAGCGACAACAGTCTGGTGACTGTTATGGTCACAGGAGAGAAGGATTTTAGTCCCTAACCTGTATCAAGGTAGTAAGTACAACAGTCTGGTGACTGGTCAGGTCACAGGAGAGTAGGATTTTAGTCCCTAACCTGTATCAAGGTAGTAAGTACAACAGTCTGGTGACTGTAATGGTCACAGGAGAGTAGGATTTTAGTCCCTAACCTGTATCAAGGTAGTAAGTACAACAGTCTGGTGACTGTAATGGTCACAGGAGAGAAGGATTTCAGTCCCTAACCTGTATCAAGGTAGTAAGTACAACAGTCTGGTGACTGTAATGGTCACAGGAGAGAAGGATTTTAGTCCCTAACCTGTATCAAGGTAGTAAGTACAACAGTCTGGTGACTGTAATGGTCACAGGAGAGTAGGATTTTAGTCCCTAACCTGTATCAAGGTAGTAAGTACAGCAGTCTGGTGACTGTAATGGTCACAGGAGAGAAGGATTTTAGTCCCTAACCTGTATCAAGGTAGTAAGTACAACAGTCTGGTGACTGTTCAGGTCACAGGAGAGTAGGATTTTAGTCCCTAACCTTTATCAAGGTAGTAAGTACAACAGTCTGGTGACTGTAATGGTCACAGGAGAGAAGGATTTTAGTCCCTAACCTGTATCAAGGTTGTAAGTACAACAGTCTGGTGACTGTAATGGTCACAGGAGAGAAGGATTTTAGTCCCTAACCTGTATCAAGGTAGTAAGTACAACAGTCTGGTGACTGTAATGGTCACAGGAGAGAAGGATTTTAGTCCCTAATCTGTATCAAGGTAGTAAGTACAACAGTCTGGTGACTGTTATGGTCACAGGAGAGTAGGATTTTAGTCCCTAACCTGTATCAAGGTAGTAAGTACAACAGTCTGGTGACTGTTATGGTCACAGGAGAGAAGGATTTTAGTCCCTAACCTGTATCAATGAAGTAAGTACAACAGTCTGGTGACTGTTATGGTCACAGAAAAGCTTGGATTCCGATCTGGATCACCCTGCCTATATCCTCCTAGACTAGTCCTGAGAAGGACTGTTGTGGTCAGCAGCAGTTTGCAGCCCTGCTCAGGATCTACCTATGAGGGCCGCAAATCTGTCCCTAAGCAGCAGCAGACACTTTCCCTACACTCACTGTCTGGATGGCTGTGTGCAGAGCACAGCACGGCCAGGTCTTATAAAGGCTCGGTCACGCTGTGCAGGCCGGCCAATCACTGCAATGCCACAACTAACAGGGCTGTGGCATTGCAGTGGTCTGCCAGCCAATTGCTGCATGTGGGCTGGCTCTCTAAAGAGCGCCAACATGCAGGGATGAGGACCACGAGCACAGCACGAGTATCGCGAGATTACTCGGTGCTCGCCGAGTAGCCCGAGTACAGTGATACTCGTGCGAGTACCGAGCAGTGCAGAGCATACTCGCTCATCACTAGTATTAACCAATCTAAAGTGTGCTCTCACCAACAACGTAACTGGGAAGGTCATGGCTTACTGGCTCAACTTGGTGGAGGGTGGGACAAAGTCTCAAACTAGACCATCACATATTCCAAATTGGGAGTAATGTGGAGGCTAATTCAGCATAGGATGATGAGGCAGAGGAGGTGGAGGAAGAGGAGAGACAGGACGAATATGATGTGGCGGAAACCCTGATTGAGGTTGGGCCCACTATTCGTGGAGTGGGTAGGATATGTGATGGTCCAGTTTGAGACTTTGTCTCACCCTCCAACTGTGCAGCTTCGCATCGGCAAAGCGGCAACACGCTCAGCTGAAGCCCATCTGCTTAGGTGAAACACCACACACTGCAACAGAGCTGTGGCAAGAAATAAAACAACAGACCAATCAGTGGCTCTCCCCACTGCAACTTCAACCCAGTCTGGTTGTCTGCGATAATGGGCATAACCTGGAGGCGGCTGTAAAGCTCGGGAAGCTGGTACACGTGCCATGCGATGCTCACATGCTCACATGCTGAATCTAGTGGTGAAATCTATAAAAGCATACCCTGACTTGTCGTTCCTACTTGACAAGGTATGCAGTATTTGTGCCCATTTCCGCCATTTGCTGTTGCTGGTCTTGCAGCGCTTCAAAAGCAATTTAATTTGCCAAATCACTGACTCATTTATGACCTGCCAACACGGTGAAACTCAACATATCATATATTGGCAAGGATAAGTGAGCAGCAGAAGGCACTTGCTGAGTACTAGCTTAAACCTGTCAGACTGAGACTCAGCCAGGACACATAACAATTGTCGAGTGGGTATGCATCGCTGACATTTGTGAGGTGCTTTATAACTTTGAGTACTGCACCAAGCTTGTAAGCAGTGATCAGGATATCATTAGCGTAACCACCCTGATGCTTAAGTCTGCTGAAAGAATCACTGCATAATCTAAAAATGGAATCTTTGAGTGCCCAGCAGCTGGGTATGGAGCAAGATTTCACAATAGGTGATCCTACGCAGCCCAGCAAATCTCATCAGGCAACATTGGGGGATGAAGATGATGAGGAAGACATGGAGGGAGAGGACTTCTTTTTCAGTGGTACAGAGGGGACCCCTCATGTTACAGAGGGGACTCGCAAGACCAGTTTCATGTTTTTCCAGCATGGGTGGGCTAGAGAGGAGGAGGTAGAGGAGAGAGCCAGTGTGAGGAGAGCATGGGTATTGTTCCTCCTTTTGGGGTCACAGAACATTTGCCTATTTGCAGATTGGCACACATGGTACACTTCATATCTATCTGTCTGTGCCAAAACCCTCCACATTTTCAACAGCGACCTATACTGGCTGGCCACCTTTCTAGACCCACGGTACAAGGACAAATTTCTTTCATCACTGTTGCAGTCACCAAGGGGTTTCACAATTGAATCCTTCAAGAGGGCTGTTGTTGATCATTTGATGCCAACAATATAGTCAGACATCACTGCTAGCAGAGGTACCAGCTATGTGCAACAACGTGCATTAATGGAGAGAGACATGCCCAGCAGGTCCAAAAGAGATGATGGTAAAATGTTCAAAAATTTGGCCATCTTCAATAAAGCCGCTCATCTGCAAGGGCTAGCTGGACTGCTAACAATGTCAAGGAGGGAGAAGATGGTCAACGACTATCTAAGTAACCATACCTGCATCCTTCCTGACGCTTCTGTTCTGTTTAATTACTGGGATTACAAGCTGCATAGTTGGCCAGACCTCTCCTTATATGCCTTGGAGGTGCTGGCCTGCCCTGCTGCTAGTGTAATGTCAGAGCATGTTTTCAGTGCCACTGGGACAATCATCACTGGTACATGCACATGGCTTGCTACAGAGAATGCAGATATGCTGACTCTGATAAAATTTAAGAAGCACTGGATTTTGCAAGAGTATATAAGCCCTCCTGATGACAGCATCCCAACCTAAAGTCACCCAAAATGTGATTTTAGGCAACTGGTGATCATGTCGATCCCTTCCCATACAAACCCCTTTTCTTCTTCTTACACATATTTTCAACTCCTGCTTCTGCCATGTATACCTCATGGTCAATAAGCTAAAAACAATGTTCTGTTAATTAATATTTCCAATCGGAGGCACTAGTGATTAGACCTTTCTTCCCTCATCAACCATAATACAGCCCCTTGGGCTAATTTTTGGAGAAACTATGGCTATGCCTGGTCATTGAGCACTGCAACTACTGTGCTAGTAGTCCTAGCTTCATAATTGTTTGGCCCTCGAGGCCTGCTTCCTTCATCAACCATAATACAGCCCCTTGGGCTCCTTTTTGGAGACACTATTGCTAGGCCTGCACATTGGGCACTGCAAGAACTATACTAGTAGTCCTAGTAGTCCTAGCTTCATAATTGTTTGGCCATTGAGGCCTGCTTCCTTCATCAACCATAATAAAGCCCCCTGGGCTACTTTTTGGAGACACTATAGATATGCCTGTACATTGGGCACTGCAAGAATTATGCTAGTAGTCCTAGTAGTCCTAGCTTCATAATTGTTTGGCCCTTGAGACCTGCTTCCTTCAGCAGCCATGATACAGCCCCTTGGGCTAATTTTTGGAGACACTATACTTGCAAATTGCCCATTGGCAGTGGAACAACAACGGCTGTAGTCCAAACTTTATAATTGTGAAGCCCTTGTGATGATGATGATGTTGATGATAGGTGGCTTCTTCCTGTGTTAACTGTCACACAGCCCCTAGGGCAGATCGCTCTCTTTACACCACTTTTACACTGAGCTGTCAGAAGGTCTCTTCCATCATAAGTAGCTCCAAAGGCAATCATGCACCCATTTCAGCTTTTTCCTCAGCCCCAGACTGCTTTTTTTGGGTCCAGAAGACAATTACTCGTATTTCCTATTGACTAACATTGGACTCGCTACTTGCACCAAATACCTAAGTATCACGATCTACTCGGCACGACTATAGCGAGTCCGAGTTTTTGACTACTCGCTCATCCCTACTTCCCATTCAAAATGTCATCTTGTGCATAGCATTGAGGGGGAACGCTGGCAGTGGCATAGGTATCCTAGCTCCTTGCACTGGTCCCCAAGGAGAGTCAAATATTTTCCAGACACTGCTTCAGGAGGAGTCGATGGTGATATTCCCTCCTGAAGATCCACACCAAAGGAGTGACTGTTGGACCAGACACCTGACCTTTTTCGCTATCCCTATTAGAAACCATAGGACACACTACACCCTCCCTTGGTGACAATATTACAGCAGGCGGATGGTCGATGGATGCAGGAGCTGGCACAGCTCACCGCTTTACTTCATTTCAAAAATCCACCACATGGGGCACAGGCTCAGGTTCTTTGGGAGTTGATACAGGGTATTTAAATTGGCACCGATGTTGCATAATTTGTTAGAGATTATGGCTTGGCCCCACAGTTTCCACCGGTCCCACCTTGCACTAGGAGATTTCAGGACCCAGCTGCCTTTTAGTACATACGGAGTCACTTCCCACTGGACACCTACTGAAACTTGCAAAACCAATGTTTAACCCTCATCAACACTTTATTCCCAGAGGAAAAGGGCTCAGATTGTAATGGCCATGTGTCTTTATGAGCTATTTGGTTCAGTCGGTCACCCACCATCTGATGTACCACTTTTAACCTCCGTCGATGCTAATGAGTCCACTCAGAAGAAGTTCAGGGAGGGTTTGCAGAGGAATCCTACATATTCAGGTCCTCAAGGTCCCTGTCGGGCCTTCCAAACATTATCATGTGCGAGGAGCACTCAGTAGTACGAAGCACTCAGTTGTTATAGACCCAAATCAACTCAGGAATAGATACACAGGCCATTAAGCTTCCTGTAAACTTGTCCTTAACATTTGTAAAAGAAATACAAAATTTGCAATAGGAGAGGAATACCCCATTGTGATGAGTATTATCTCACTTTTAGTGCCCTATGTCCCATCGAGTTTTCTAATTTTTATAAATGGTCATTATATAGACCCCAGACTTACTCATCATAATACTTAAACAAGGATCACAAAACAGTAAGGTATTGAAATGTGAACAATTTATTTTTATTTCAATGCAAAAATTTACAAACATTAAAATAAATTGATCAAGGCCCCACATGGGGGGGTATGTCATAAGAGATACTAGAGATGATGACCACGTGGTATCTCTTATGACATACCTTCCCATGTAGGAATTGATCAGTTGATTTTAATATTTGTAATTTTTGCATTAAAATAAAAATAAATTGCTCACATTAGAATGCCTTACTTTTTTGTGATTCTAATCACAGAGTTTATATATTTGTAAAAGAGTACGATTTAAACACTGACAAGGCCCATTATTGTCTGGATGATAGAGTGTTGCCTTTTGGAATTAAAGAAAATTAAAAAAAATCACAATTATAATAAAGCACTTTGCAGTATTCATCAAACAAGAATTACACCAAACTTGGAGCTAAATTACAAACATTCCAAAAAAAAATAAAAGAACATTAAGCAAAAAGCAGGAATGCCCAAATTTTTATAGATTTGTTTAAAGAGTACCTAACCTTTCATTTTTATTTAATTTCATTTTAATTTTCTATTTTGTTTGCTATGGCCAGCATTGAAAGCTAGTTAAACTTGAAAATCACTTTTTAAGCGATTTGGCCTAAGTCTTGTAAGAAGAAATCACTTTTAAGTGGACTCTAAGCCACCGTTTACTTAGTCTGCTTGCTTGACTTTTCGGAACTCTGGTGCATGGCATTGGGATTATCAACTGCACTATTGGTATTAAGTGCTAGAATCCTATGACAAACAGTTGTGGCCAAAAGTATTGACACCCCTGCAATTCTGTCAGATAATACTCAGTTTCTTCCTGAAAATGACTGCAATCACAAATTCTTTGGTATTATTATCTTCATTTAATTTGTCTTCAATGAAAAAACACAGAAGAGAATGAAGTAAAAAGCAAAACATTGATCATTTCACACAAAACTCCAAAAATGGGCCAGAAAAAAGTATTGGCACCCTCAGCCTAATACTTGGTTGCACAACCTTTAGCCAAAATAACTGCAATCAACCGCTTCCGATAACCATCAATGAGTTTCTTACAATGCTCTGCTGGAATTTTAGACCATTCTTCTTTGGCAAAGTGCTCCAGGTCCCTGATATTTGAAGGGTGCCTTCTTCAAACTGCCATTTTTAGATCTCTCCACAGGTGTTCTATGGGATTCAGGTCTGGACTCATTGCTGGCCACCTTAGAAGTCTACAGTGCTTTCTCTCAAACCATTTTCTAGTGCTTTTTGAAGTGTGTTTTGGGTCATTGTCCTGCTGGAAGACTCATGACCTCTGAGGGAGACCCAGCTTTTTCACACTGGGCCCTACATTATGCTGCAAAATTTGTTGGTAGTCTTCAGACTTCGTAATGCCATGCACACGGTCAAGCAGTCCAGTGCCAGAGGCAGCAAAGCAACCCCAAAACATCAGGGAACCTCCGCCATGTTTGACTGTAGGGACCGTGTTCTTTTTTTTGAATGCCTCCTTTTTTTTCTCCTGTAAACTCTATGTTGATGCCTTTGCCCAAAAAGCTCTACTTTTGTCTCATCTGACCAGAGAACATTCTTCCAAAACGTTTTAGGCTTTCTCAGGTAAGTTTTGGCAAACTCCAGCCTGGCTTTTTTATGTCTCTGGGTAAGAAGTGGGGTCTTCCTGGGTCTCCTACCATACAGTCCCTTTTCATTCAGATGCTGACAGACAGTACGTGTTGACACTATTGTACCCTCGGACTGCAGGGCAGCTTGAACTTGTTTGGATGTTAGTCGAGGTTCTTTATCCACCATCCGCACAATCTTGTGTTGAAATCTCTCGTCAATTTTTCTTTTCCGTCCACATCTAGGGAGGTTAGCCACAGTGCCATGGGCTTTAAACTTCTTGATGACATTGCGCACGGTAGACACAGGAACATTCAGGTCTTTGGAGATGGACTTGTAGCCTTAAGATTGATCATGCTTCCTCACAATTTGGTTTCTCAATTCCTCAGACAGTTCTTTGGTCTTCTTTCTTTTCTCCATGCTCAATGTGGTACACACAAGGACACAGGTCAGAGGTTGAGTCAACTTTAAACCATGTCAACTGGCTGCAAGTGTGATTTAGTTATTGCCAACACCTGTTAGGTGCACAGGTAAGTTACAGGTGCTGTTAATTACACAAAATAGACAAGCATCACATGATTTTTCTAACAGTGTTCAATACTTTTGTCCACCCCCTTTTTTATGTTTGGTGTGGAATTAGATCCAATTTGGCTTTAGGACAATTCTTTTTGTGTTTTTCCATTGAAGACAAATTAAATGAAGATAATAATACCAAAGAATTTGTGATTGCAATCATTTTCAGGAAGAAACTGAGTATTATCTGACAGAATTGCAGGGGTGTCAATACTTTTGGCCACAACTGTAGCAATCATCGAGCATGTTGGGAAATACTTGCTTGGCAGCTGAATTGACGCACACAGCAATGGTTTCTATTTAAATCAAGTCCATTTGATATATTGCCCTTCATAACTTCAGACTTCAGAACCACATAGCAGAAAAACGCTGTTCAGCAATATACGGTACATAATATTCAGTCTTTTCACTGCTGGAATTGTCCATACAAATTCTACTGGCTTTTGGTCAGCCTTTACTCATTGTTTTCAAGTCTGTTACCTTCTGGAGGTTCACCACTCAGTCACTCCCAGTATCCTCACAGAGGCTGAGTCCCCATTCCAACTTAGCATGACCTGCTCCATTGGCAGGATATAAAAAGACTGGCCTTACCCAGAACCAGTCACTTGATATGTGTATTCAATCAGACACATGAACCTGCATACATTTAACCTTTTATGTAATGATGCAAGTTCCAGTAAAACATATTGCAATGCAGCAAGCTGCTGCATCACATTCCTCACAATGCTCTGAAGGATCTTCTTCTGTTATGTATAAGCATTTCTATATAATCTCTCTCTAATCGGAGCCAACAGCAGTAACTGCTCCAGCAGAGTAGTACCCAGCAATAGTAAGATTACACAGGATTGCAATGCCAAGTGTTGAAATCTATGGGACTGGCAGGATAATGCTGCCGTATTTCACTTGTGCTGGGAAAAATTATGACAAAAGAGTAATGCATATGCTGGACTCACAACCAGATGCTCAAGCATGATACATGCACTGAATTCAATGTAAGGGAGCAAGTACAATCTCTTCTACAGCCATAGTTCATCTTCCAGCATATATACTGCTCAAAAAAAAAAGGGAACATTTAACAACACAATGTAATGTTGAAGTGTTCCCTTTATTTTTTTGAGCAGCATAGTAGCAAAGTGCAAAAAAGCCAAACATGTAGAAGAGTAAACAGTGGTTTGGAGGTTACAAAGATGCAAGTGTTTATACTACTTAAACTGCATAATAAAGTAATTTGCTAAATAACTAATTTGTAAAGTTAAATAACTTTCAATGTTGGAAAGAATTAGCAAAAAAAGAAAGTTTAGTTCTTCTTTAAAGGGATCCTGTCACCCCCAAAACACCTGTAAACCTATTAAAACCTGTCCCTAGAGCATATTAACACTTTCCCTACACTGTTTTTACCTCCTAAATGCAGTAAATGACATTGCATAAAAACGTTTTATAAGTACCTGATTAGTGATGATAATGAGTGACTATCTATTCATAGTCACTCATCAAGACTGCCCCTCTGCTTCATAGCACGCCTGAATAGGCGTGATCTTCATAGCAGATTCAAATTGCCGCCTCCCTGCTGTGCCCTGTGTCGTCCGAGGCTGCTGTGTGGCTGGGTGACGCGATCCGCGTCATTCCCCGCGCCGGGTGACGTATTTACACCGGCGCCGCGCTGTCGGCTTCAAAATGCACACTGCGCATGCCCATGCGCATGCGCAATGCGCATTTTGAAGTTTACAGCGCGGCGCCGGTGTATATACGTCACCCAGCGCGGGGAATGACGCGGATCGCGTCACCCAGCCACACAGCAGCCTCGGACGACACAGGGCACAGCAGGGAGGCGGCAATTTGAATCTGCTATGAAGATCACGCCTATTCAGGCGTGCTATGAAGCAGAGGGGCAGTCTTGATGAGTGACTATGAATAGCATAGTCACTCATTATCATCAGTAATCAGGTACTTATAAAACGTTTTTATGCAATGTCATTTACTGCATTTAGGAGGTAAAAACAGTGTAGGGAAAGTGTTAATATGCTCTAGGGACAGGTTTTAATAGGTTTACAGGTGTTTTGGGGGTGACAGGATCCCTTTAACTAAATATGTAGAAACAGGGAATAGAAAAAAATTCAACCTGAAGTCTGGCAAATATAACCAGTGCCATACCGCCAACGGTGGCAGATCAAGGAGCCACTATGGGGTCTGTTAGGCAGGGAGCCCAGCACCAGAGCCAACACCAGGCCCTCATTGACCGAAGCTCCCCTGATCATCATTGCACAAAGCAATTATGAAAGAGGGAGAGCTCATCTCTCTCATCATTCGCCCCCTGTGTCTGTACTGTGATGTCTCAGCACAGCAGATCACGGTGATGTCGCTACTGCACACCCGTATTTCTGAGATGTGCGGTACTGGTATGGGCTGGTATCATCAAAGATGAACTTGTGGGAACTTTTCGGGTTGATGATGGAGCGAAACTCAACTCCCAGATCTACTGTCAGTTTCCCCAGTCTCTTATTGTTTCATGATAGTTCGCCACACCAATTGTTTCCTCACCAGTTCCATGGTGGCAGCGTTGACAGCTGTGAATGAAAAATGACAATGTAGATCATAATAGATTTAGGTCACTTTTGTAAGTTCTATTCCCCATAGAGCTCTATTTTTTATCCACAATAGTTTTTAAATTTTTTATCTTATAATTTTATGTGAATAAATAATTTTGTAAGGGTAGCTATTAATTTTTATATTAAATATTATTATAAAATTATATTGCTTAATGATTTCTAGCATATTCCTGTCTTCATTCCGATGTTGTGAATATTCTGATTGAACCACACATTCTTCCCTAATGAGTGGGTGTGGTTTCAGAGACAGAATGAGGTCATGCATCCCTCCACTTCCTGTGGCGTATAGATAATGTTGTTTACCATCTACTATATATATAATCAATTTTTATGATATGTAACATCACTGCTCTCTGAGCAAGGAGTCGGGACTGGCGCGGGTCCAGGTACACATGTCTCTCTCAGATTTTTAACTACGGTGACCGTAAGGAGTGTGGACCCTGCAGCAGCTGTTATTTCCCGCTTCCATGCTGGTTGTGTGCAACACAACCTTTCCAGGTGAGCAGATACAATTTTCTCTAGCTTCACTATATATAAAAGATAAGACCCTATCTGCGCTTCTTTCCATTTTAGTGCATTTCTCCTACTGCTAGTTTCGGGAAGACAACATCTTCAAGCAGTCGTATATGAAGAAGTCGGTATCATTCAAGAAACACATGATTTTCATGCAGGACAATGCAATACCCTAAGGGTATGGACACACATGCGAGTGAAAAAACGCTACGATTCAGACGACTTTTGTCAGAGTTTTGATCCATTTCGCATCCAACAGTGATGCTACTGTCTGACATTTCCTGAGATCACATCTGAAAGCTGTCCAACAATAATCAGAGTGTGGTCCGAGTGCAATCCAAGAGTTGCATAGCGAATGTTTAAGCTGTGAAAACTCTGATCAGAGTTGGATGGTCCGACTGTGGTCCAACAGTGATCCAACTGTGGTCCGTGATTTTTGTAGGACCCATAAACTTGCATTGGCGAGTCTCGGATGTGAATTGCATACTGTCGCAGCATGTTGAGACTGCTTTGACATCCGTGAATCGGATGAGACAAAAACGTTCAACACTCGGAAATGTGTTCTCAGACATTAATAATATTGGTCCGACTGCAATGCGATTTTAACTCGTACTACAGTCTTCCGTGTTTCAAGCCAAATCTAAAAAAAAAAAAAAACACTCAAACTTCCAAAAATATTAAGCTTTGATATTTGAGTCTTATGGGTTGATTGAGAACATAGTTATTATTATTTATTTTTATAGCGCCATTATATTCCATGGTGCTTTACATGCTAAAAGGGGCAGACTAGGACAGTAACATAGTAACAATACAAGTAATAAATGTGGACAATTCGGTCATACAGATATAAGAGGAGAGAAATCCCGTCCGCGAGGGCTCACAGTCTAGGAGGGGCGGGTGAGGATACAGTGGGAGGGGGAAGTTCCAGTCGTGAGGCGAGCTGGTGGTAGGCTTGGCAGAACAGGTGAGTCTTCAAGCTTTTTTTGAAGGTTCCCAGGGTAGGAGAATGTCTGATGTGTTGGGGCAGTGAGTTCCAGAGTATGGGTGAAGCACGGGAGAAATCCTGTATGCGGTTGTGCGAAGAGGATATGAGGGGAGAGTAGAGGAGGAGCTCTTGGGAGGATCGCAGGTTGCGTGAGGGTAGGTATCGGGAGACCATGTCAGAGATGTATGGAGGGGACAGGTTGTGAATGGCTTTGTGTGCCATGGTTAATGTTTTAAACCGGGATCTCTGGGAAGTAGGGTGCTAGTCAGGGGCATAACTACAATAGGTGCAGGGGTTGCGATCGCACCCGGGCCCTGCAGCCTAAAAGTCCCTTTTGCCTATAGAAAAAGACTAATACTATTAAAGATTTGCAATAATTGGGGGCTTCATCGGAGCTTCCGCACGGGGTCCCTGGGCCTGAAGTTACACCACTGGTGCTAGTGAAGGGCTTGGCAGAGGGGGAAATAGGGGAGTAGTGGGGGGACAGATGGATTAGGCGGGCAGCGGAGTTCAGGATAGATTGGAGAGATGCAAGGGAGGTATTGGGGAGGCTGGTGAGCAGGAGGTTGCAGTAGTCGAGGCGGGAGATGATGAGAGCGTGAATAAGGGTTTTAGCAGTGTCGTGGTCAAGGAAAGTGTGGATCCTATAGATGTTTTTGAGCTGGAGTCGGCAGGAGGTGGCGAGAGCCTGGATGTGGGGCTTGATCAATAATAAAAATAATCCTCTTCAATACAACTTGCCTAATAATTCCTCACACAGTGTATAAAGAGATACAAAAATAGTTATATGTGTATACATTATAAGGAAAAAAACTATAGTCCTATAAAAAATTGTCTTTTTCCATGAAAGAATTTCAACAATTTTTTCATGTTCAGGTACTGATCTAATATATAATCACTAATAATGTGTGTCACAGACTTCTGGCGCTTATGTCGCTATCCCAAAATGCACCGCGACACCATTGTGGGATAGTGACACAAGTGACAAAAGAAAGTGACACAGACCTCATCGCTACCGTTGGGAGATCAGAGGCACCACAGAGGTCAGCGCGATCCACACCCGGGAGCGCGATCCATGGCGACCAATCAGCAAAGCGGGGCGTGATTTAAATTGCACTTTGCTGATTGATTGCCGTTATCCACGGCGACCAATCAGTGAAGCGGCGCACGGCTTAGCAGGAGATTTGAATCCCGTGCCACTCAGCCCATCAGCGGCACGGGATTAAAATCTCCCGCCAAGCCGCGCGCTGCTTCGCTGATTGGTCACGACCATCGATACCACTTGTAAATTAGGCACAAAAAAAGCAGGTGCTTGAATGGATTGCAAGTACTCCATCAAGTGGCCTCTCCTCCACCTCAACTTCTATATCACAAACCCTCCAGTCATCTGAGGTGTTAGCCCAATCACACTTGCTTCCTCCCAGCTCCCAAGTCTCCAGACGCCCTACTGAGTCTAGGGTAACAGAAATGGTTGAGTCAGCAGAGCTGTTTAGTCACACAATAGCCTGTGAATCAGAAGTCTGCTCCAAAGCTGCAGTGAGTGCAGACGAGTTAATGATCTGCCCTGATGCCCAGAAGCTTTGTGAGTCAGATCCAGGCCCAGATGAAGAAGGTTCTGAGCTTCATTTAGATCCTCATTCCCAAACTGTAACTCCTCTTGGTGGAGACAATGAGGATGATGCTGAGGAAACTCAGATACTGGATTGGATTGACAAATTAACTTTTCGGTCAAGGCAGGAAGAGGTTGTCTCTGAGGATGAGGATTGTGAGAACACAGAGGGTGATGATGAGGTTGGAGATCCTACTTACTGTCAACCCACAGACAGCCAGTCGATGAGGTCAGCAGAGGAGGTGGAGGAGGATGCTACTGATGACGAGGATAGGTTGCACCTTCCTGGACATAGATGGTCAACAACTGCATCCACAGCCACAACTCTGCCTCTGAGCACTAGTTGTGGTGGCTCTGCAGCTTAGGTACAACCAGTTTGGTACCTCGAAGAATGAGGTGTTCTTCAGTAAATGATAATTCCTCCCGGACACTTGAGAATAGTTTTAATTCCTTCAGATCAATCTCAGACTCAGGAAATTTTTCTTTTTGAATTTCATGCCACCTTCGATTTTGTATGATTTGTATTAAAGCACATAGCGTCTTGTCACTCGTTGTTGCATTCACAAAGTGATCAATGGAGAGTGCTTTAGGCACTGCATGAGCTGTAATGAAGCGTATGTATTCTTCAATGGAGGAACGGTCAGGTGCGGCATCATTCATAGGATGTCTTGAAAGATAGTCAGCCAGATTGCTGAATTTTCCAGGTTTGTGAATAATTTTTAAGTTATAGTCCTGTAGACGTAGACCCCATCGTTCAATGCATGCATGCATTTTAGCTCTGGGATTTCCAAAGATAGTAAGAAGTGCTTGATGGTCGGTGACGTTGGTGACGGGAGCTCCATAGAGAAATAAGTGAAAGTGTTCACATCCCCAGACAACTGCCAAGCTTTCTTTTTCAGGTTGGGAACACTTTTCTTTGTTTAAAGTGAGTCCAGCAGAGAGCAGGCATTCGAAGATGTTGTATAGTGCACGATTATGTTCAGCCTGAGTTTTACCAAAAACCAGTATGTCCTCACTGTAATTAAAGGCATTTGGAATGTGTTGAATGACGCTCCTTATCGCATCCTGAAAAATTTCTGCTGCTGAGCAGACGCCAAAAGTCAATCTTTTATATCTTCTGAGGCCCACATGTGTGGAAAATGTTGTTAAGTATCTGAATTCTGGACTCAGTTCTAATTGATGATAGCCTATATTGAGGTCGAGCATTGAAAAGACGGTCGCTCCATTTAATAAATGAATGATGTCCTCAATCGTGGGTGAGATATGTCTTTCTCTCTGGATAGCAGTGTTGGGTAGGCGCAAGTCAACACACAGTCTCACCTGCTCAGGAGTCTTTGGTTTTGGAACCACCACAAATGGAGAGACCCATGGAGTGGGACCAGTAACAGTTTCAATGAAGTCCTCATCCATGAGGAATTGAAGTTCTTTTTCTACCTTCTTTCTCAGGTGAAAAGGAATGCGTCTGTGTGGGTGGGCTACCGGACGAACACTGTCGTCCACATGAAGATGTACTTGACAGTCCCTTAATTTCCCCAAACCACTACATAAGGAGGGAAAAACTGTTTACCATGGCCTGTACATCCATATCTGCCGGGTCAGTTATGGTATGAATAATCTGGATGAGACCTAGCTTCAATGCAGTGTGATAGCTGAGAAGACAGCCTCCTGATCATTGTAATGTGTGAAAAGTGGTTTTATGCCTGTTTTCTTTATAGCTGATTTCCATGTCAAATTGTCGTCTTGTAGCTAGAGATGTTGTAGATCCATATGGGAAGATTTTTGTGTTCACTTGCTGTAAAACTAGCTTATTTTTCAATTGTTCATATGCAGTGCTGTCTATAATGTGGGAAAGTCTGTCCATAGGACAACAGTCAGTCATACACTGCACAAATCTGGCCTTTATGGAAGAGTGGCAAGAAGAAAGCCATTTCTCAAAGATATCCATAAAAAGTCTCGTTTGAAGTTTGCCACAAGCCACCTGGGAGACACCAAACATGTGGAATAAGGTGCTCTGGTCAGATGAAACCAAAATCGAACTTTTTGGGCACAGTGCAAAACGCTATGTTTGGCGTAAAAGCAATACAGCTCATCACCCTGAAAACACCATCCCCACTGTCAAACATGGTGGTGGCAGCATCATGGTTTGGGCCTGTTTTTCTTCAGCAGGGAAAGGGAAGATGGTTAAAATTGATGGGAAGATGGACGGAGCTAAATACAGGACCATTCTGGAAGAAAACCTGTTGGAGTCTGCAAAAGACCTGAGACTGGGACGGAGATTTATCTTCCAACAAGACAATGATCCCAAACATAAAGCAAAATCTACAATGGAATGGTTAAAAAATAAACGTATCCAGGTGTTAGAATGGCCAAGTCACAGTCCAGACCTGAATCCAATCGAGAATCTGTGGAAAGTGCTGAAAACTGCTGTTCACAAATGCTCTCCATCCAACCTCACTGAGCTCGAGCTGTTTTGCAAGGAAGAATGGGCAAGAATTTCAGGGTACCGTTACACGTTGTAACATTGCATGCAATTTCACTTGCAATTTGCTGGTTGCAGTGAAATCATGGACACATTGTTCTATTTTGTTGCCGTGTACAAATGGAACAATGTGTCCATGATTTCAGCAAATTGCAAGTGAAATTGCATGCAATGTTGCGACGTGTAACGGTACCCGGACAATGATTAGATATAAGTAGTGCTCATATTGAGCAAAATGGTAAAAAAATAATAGGCAACTAAAATATCAAGTGTATGGGTACAGTTACACGACACAATATTGCATGCAATTTCACTGGCAATTTGCTGGTTGCAGTGAAATCATGGACACATTGTTCCATTTGTACACGGCAACAAAATAGAACAATGTGTCCATGATTTCACTGCAACCAGCAAATTGCCAGTGAAATTGCATGCAATATTGCGTCGTGTAACAGTACCCTCAGTCTCTCGATGTGCTAAACTGATAGGGTAACGTTACACGTCGCAACATTGCATGCAATTTCACTTGCAATTTGCTGGTTGAAGTGAAATCATGGACACATTATTACATTTGTAAACAGCAACAAAATAGAACAATGCGTCCATGATTTCACTGCAACCAGCAAATTGCAAGTGAAATTGCATGCAATGTTGCGACGTGTAACGGTACCCATAGGGACATACCCCAAATGACTTGCAGTTGTAATCGCAGCAAAAGGTGGTGCTACAAAGTATTAATAATAATAATATTAATAATAATAATAATAATAATAATATTGCATGCCCCCGTTTTCAGTTTTTTATTTGTTAAAAAAGTTTAAAATATCCATTAAATTTTGTTCCACTTCACGATTGTGTCCCACTTGATGTTGATTCTTCACAAAAAAAATAGAATTTATATATTTATGTTTGAAGCCTGAAATGTGGCAAAAGGTTGAAAAATTCAAGGTGGTCAAATACTTTCACAAGGCACTGTATTTAGCCCCTCATTTCATATTTTTTCTCCCCCCATGTGGCTCTCATTTCATACTGCTCTCCCCCATATATGTTCACTAGGGATGGGCGAGTCTACTCGCTAGGACTCGTTACTCGGCGAGTAGTAAGGGACTCGCAGGACTCGGTACTCTGCGAGTTTCCCACGGATTACTCGCACAGCAACGAGTCCAATGCAAATCAATATCAATCCTAGTTTTGTCAGAAACTCTGACAAAACTAGGATTGCCATTGACTTGCATTGGTCTGATTACTGTGCAAGTAATCGCAGGGAAACTCGCAAAGTAACTGCTGTTACTTTGTGAGCCGAGTCCAGCTGTCTGCTCTGTGCAGGCTGCCACAGCTCCAGGGTCCTAGAGCCCACCTGCTCACAGAGATGATGTAGCAGAGCTGAGATTGTTCTCAGTCTGCTCATTCCCTGTGCATAGACATCTATATCTATGCACAGGGATGTAACAGAGAGGACATCGCGTTTTGGACTACGTCGGACGGAAGAGGATTTTTTTAATTAAAGATGGAGATGGCTTTTTTTTTATTTCTAATAAAAAATTTTCTCTATGTTGTGTTTTTTTAACCCTTTATTGGAGATTCTTAGTGGCCGGGTCAAACGTGGCCTGACATTAAGAATCTCGGGCTTAATACCAGCTTTTATAACAAAGCTGGTATTAACCCCTTTATTACCCAGCGTGCCTCCGCCACCAGGGCCGCTGGAAGAGCGGGGATCAGTGCCAGAGGATGGCGCTTCAATGAACGCGCCATCTTCTGGGGCGGCTGCGGGCTGCAATTTGCAGCGAGGTGTGCCCAGAAAGCTTGGGCATCCCTGCGCTGTGGATTCCATCCCCCAGCTGCTTAGCTGTACCTGGCTAGACATAGAAATTGCGTGGAGCCCCACGCATTTTTTTTTATTATTTCATGAAATTCATGAAATAATTAAAAAAAAGGGCTCCCCTATATTCTTGTGTCCGGCCAGGTACAAATAGGCACCTGGGGGTTGGGGGCAGCCCGTCGCTGCCTGCTGGATCTGGCTGGTTCCAGAAATACGGCGAAGCCCACGTGAAATTTTTTTCTGACAAATCCATAAAGCAATGTAAATAAAAGGGACTGCATCTTTATTAACCCCTGGCCCATGGTCCAGGGGTTAATAAAGATACAGTCCCTTTTTTAGGATTGTTTTATTGATTTTTCAGAAAAAAAATTACATGGGCTTCGCCGTATTTCTGGAACCAGCCGGATCCAGCAGGCAGCGACGGGCTGCCCCCAACCCCCAGGTGCCTATTTGCACCTGGCCAGACACAAGAATAGAGGGGAGCCTTTTTTTTTATTATTTCATGAATTTCATGAAAAAATAAAAAAAAATGCGTGGGGCTCCGCGCAATTTCTATGTCTAGCCAGGTATAGCTAAGCAGCTGGGGGCTGGAATCCGCAGCGCAGGGATGCCCAAGCTTTCTGGGCACACCCCGCTGCAAATTGCAGCCCGCAGCCGCCCCAGAAGATGGCGCGTTCATTGAAGCGCCTTCTTCTGGCGCTGAACCCCGCTCTTCCAGCGGCCCTGGTGGCGGTGGCACGCTGGGTAATAAAGAGGTTAGGGCCAGCTTTGTATTATCAGCTGGCCCTAAGCCCGAAATTTATGGCGGTCACGCCAGTATTAGACATGACCGCCATGAATTTCTATTAAATTGTTTTAAAAAAAACACAACACAGAGAAAAATTTTTATTAGAAATAAAAAAAAGCCATTAGGGACTCCATCTTTAATTAAAAAAATCCTCTTCCGTCCGACGTAGTCCAAAACGCGATGTCCTCTCTGCTCATCCCTGTGCATAGATATAGATGTCTATGCACAGGGATGAGCAGACTGAGAACAATCTCAGCTCTGCTACACACAGGAAGAGCAGGCGGGCTCTAGGACCCTGGAGCTGCGGCAGCCTGTACAGAGCAGACAGCCTGACTCCTTATTGTGTGAGTTTCCCAGCGATTACTTGCACAGTAAACGAGTCCAATGCAAGTCAATGCCAATCCTAGTTTTGTCAGAGTCTCTGACAAAACTAGGATTGCTTCAGGCTGAAGCTTCCGAGACACATCTGCGATTTGTAAATCGCACACTACTCGCTATTACTCGCTTCCCCATTCATTAACATTGGACTCGCTAGACTCGCAACGAGTAGCGAGTCCCGGGCTCGGACTCGCTAGAGTCAAGCGATTCCGAGTAATTTAGGACTCGCCCATCACTAGTGTTCACCTTTTTCCATACCACATCTCTCCCCATATGCAGCCCCCCTTGTTCCATACTACTTCTATCCTTCATGTGATCCCTCCTGGTTCATACTGCTTCTTCTTCTATGTGGACCCCTGATTCATACTGCTTCTAATTCACGTGGTTCTCTTCCTCTTTCATATGGCTTCTGCCTCAATGTAGCCCCCCGTTTCATTCTGCTTTTTTCCCTATGAGCCACCCCTTAGTGGCCCCTTTTTCATGATGCTCTTCCCCCATGTGAGCCCCAAGAATTCATACTCTTTCTCCACCCTTTGCTCTCCCATCCTATCCATGTACTCCCTTCCCCCACAGGCTGTCTGCTCTATTCAGCCCTCCAGCGCTTACCTGTTCCAGGATCCATCGCTCTCCTAAGCAATGCTGTGCAGACTGCACAGATGCCAGCAGTGTGGTGAGAGAAACTCCGCACACTGCGCCCAGCACCTCTGCAGAGTCAGCACATCTGCAGAGTCAGCACATCCAGGTCAGGGGGAGCTCAGCCACTCTGAGCTGTAAGCTGAGCTTCACTGAACCTTTAAGTGACAGTCAGAGTGCATAGAGGATCAATGCAGCATCACAGTGTTCAATGAATATAATGGACACTGCCACCTGTGCCACCGCCCTGCTTGTGCTTTACATGGCTAATTTGCATCACATGCAAATTAACTATGTGGACGCATATCTTTATAATGCATGCCACACTCAGCTGTGGGGCTTTCTATCCTAAATGAAACCCTTCCCATCAGGACTGTCTGTCCCTGATGGCGAGTGGGCCCTCTCAGCTTTGGAGGGCCCCGGCACTTGCCCAGGTGCGCCAGATGTTGACGCTGCCCCTGTCCCTAACCATCCCTATCTGATCTAAAACTGTCCTATAATGGTTGTAATAATGAGATTGCTACTTACATCTCTGTATGTTAATTAGTTTTCTTGACTACTCCATGTAGTCAAACTGGGCCTTCTCCACGGCTTCCTTCTGCCCCCCTCACTGCTGGAATCACGCCCCGGTGGGTGTGATCATCCATTCTGAAACGTGGTCCCGATTCAAAATCCTCGTGATCCTCCTTCTGGGTATGACGTGCAGGCAGCATGTCACTTTGAGTCCTACCCAGTGTCAGGGTGTACTGGCCATACAAGCCAGCTTCGGAGCATGAACAGTGCGCACTACTGGCCCGTACACCTGATAATCCTCTCACAATGCACCAGACCAGAAATGACGCAGTTTTTTTCTTGTTACAGGGAAAGGTAGTGATAGGTTTGGGGGCAAAAATGAGCTGACAGGTTCCCTTTAACACATGTGTGCGTTATTATGAATGTAGAAAAGCACATCTGTGCATGCTACTATGGTGCTACTATGGTACTAAGGTATAACTCAACACCTACCATCACACCATTCAATGCAATATGCATGGATTTATTAGATGTAGAGTCTGCATAAGGAAATTACTTGCTTCATCAATAAAGGTACCTTTACACGCCGCTACAGAAGGTAGAAAACAACCGGGTTACGGAGACAAATGTATCTTGCACCGTCAATTCAACCCGAGGTAGCGGCGTGTAAAGTAGGTTGTTGCCAGCCGTCACTTTCGGCACCTGTTTCAGAGCAGTGCTCTAAAACAGGTTGATTTCAACCCGATGGTAACGGCGTCTAAATACGGCAAGGTAAGGTTTTTTCGCCACCTAGATAACTCCCCGGGGCGTGACACAGTCTCCGTTAAAAAGCCCCCCTTCAGCGATCATTGGTGGAAGCTCCTGCGATGCGAATGGTTGTCGCTGCATAGGGCGGCATATTTAAGGAGATGACCAGTCACACTACACAATTGCTCGAGCGTCATGTATTAGTCAGCCTCCTGCGCTGACTGGCCAATCATGATGCTATTGCTTTGTCCTATCAGCGTACGAACATCTCGTAATCCACAATTCTGGCATGCCTATGTGTTGTCCCTGCTGCACCAGGTCCTCCCATATTACCTTCTGTCACGGCGTGTAAATGAGGTACGGTGCTCTACAGAAGGTAACTTGAGGCACCCAGCGGTGCATCCAGAGGTAGATTAAACCTTCTGTAGAGCACCTTGTAGCGGCGTGTAAAAGTGGTATCGGGTACCGTTTGTAACCGTTGGTATGTGCTCGTGCACATGAAGCACCCGGTTGTTCCTAACCTTCTGTAGCGGCGTGTAAAGGTACCTTAACCTCCCTAACGGTTTTCCCGAGTCTCTCTCGGGTTGAAAATGTTGTACCCAAAGCGATTACCCCGAGAGAGACTCGGGGTAAGTGCCTATTGTCACATCTGAGCCCCTCTTACCCCATCCTGGTGGTCTAGCGGTGTCCCCTTGTCATTTCTGTGTCCTTCCCGATGGAGGCTGCCATGTTGCTTCCGGGATCCGTCTCTCTGAGCCGCAGAGGCTCATGGGAGGTCGGCCTTAAAGTGACACACACATAAATAAAGTTAAAAAAAAAAAAAAAGTGAAATTCAGTGAGATTTTCTGTCAGACTCGGATATATCAATGTATACACTGAGATCTGACTTTTTTCTCATCTTCACTGCGTATTTTGCTATCATGGCAGCAAAGCATCGCAGCTCCAAAGCGGCTGTGAATGCGATGGATGACAGCGGCAGCGACATTGAGCCATTTGCGGACGTAAGCGACAGCGACAGCGATTCGTGGCAGGAATCGTCTGACAGCGACAGCGACAGCGACGATGGTCCACTTGACGTCCGTGATGCCCGCACTTGGTGCCATATTGACTGCAGCCTGGATGAGGTACCGCCGCCAAGATTCCCCTTTACCGGATCACCAGGTATGAAGGTGGACATTGACCCCAGTGACCCCTTGGCGTACCTCAAATTATTCCTGACGGACGACGTCATTGCCAAAATTGTCGCCGAGACAAATCGGTATCAGCAGCAGTCCGCTACTGCGCACACCCGGTTTTCCCGTAACAGGAAATGGGAACCGGTGACCAAAGAGAACATTTGGCAGTTCCTGGGACTAATTCTTCTTCAGGGGGTGGTGGGGAAACCCCTGCAGAAATGGTATTGGACCACCAATAAATTGCTGGAGACCCCATTTTTTGGCACTGTCATGTCGGAGTGCCGATTTTCTCTGATCATGAAATACCTCCATTTCACCAACAATGAGGATTTTGACGCAGCCTCACATCCGGCGCCAAAGCTCAAAAAAATCTGGGAGGTGTACCAGCTGATCCGCAGTAATTTCCAGCAGGCCTATGTGCCAGACAGAGACGTCAGTGTGGACGAAAGTCTGATGGCTTACAAGGGTCGCCTCAGCTGGATCCAGTATATTGCGTCCAAGAGAGCCCGGTTTGGCGTAAAATCGTATATGCTCTGTGAGTCGGCCACCGGCTACATCTGGAATTCGGTCATCTACACCGGAAAGGGCACAAAATTCAACCCCAGGTACAGCAGCTATGGGATGGCAACGTCATCAGTCCTCACCCTGCTTGAGCCGTTGCTGAATCAGGGGTATTGTGTCACAACGGACAATTTCTATACCTCACCTCAGCTGTACGAGTGCTTGATCAAGCACAAGATGGATGGCTATGGAACTGTTAGGGCCAACCGGCGTGACCTGCCATCCATGTTTGGCAAACAAAAACTAAAGACCGGAGAAATGGTGGCCTGGCAGAAAGGCAAGATGATGGCGATGCGCTGGCGGGACAAGAAAGACGTGTGCCTCATGAGTACAGTCCATAACACCTCCACTGCCATGGTCCACACAAGAGGTGGGAAAGACATCATGAAGCCACAACTGGTCATCGACTACAATTCCACCATGGGAGGAGTCGACAGAGCTGACCAGGCGATGACATTCTATCCGGCGATGCGGAAGCAGCAAAAAAAATATTATAAAAAAATATTCCGCCATCTCTTGGAACAATGCCTGTGGAATGCCTTTGTACTCCACAAAAAAATGAGTGACGGGCCTCTTGTTCATGCAGACTTTGTGTGGAAGGTGGCGCAACGGATTTTCGAAACAAACCCGCCATCCGTTTCTGGGAACAGATCTGGGCGTCGTGCCAGTGTAAACCCTGGACGCCTAACTGGTCGCCACTTTGTGGACTTCGTTCCACCAACGGACAAAAAGGCAGCACCTACGAGGATGTGCGTGGTGTGCTGCTCAAAGCACGACGGCAAGGGCAAGAAAGTCCGCAAGGAGACCCGATATCATTGCCCGGACTGTGACGTGGGTCTGTGTGTCGTCCCGTGCTTCAAAATCTACCACACACAGGATGTGTACTAATTTTTGCGTTGTTTGACAGGTTTCATGTATTATTTTATTTTATTACATTTTATTATTTATTATTCAATAAGAGTAGTCATTATTGAATAAATTTTTTTTTTTTAATGATAATTCATGATTTTATGTGTCATACTTTATCACATCTCAGAGGTCTACTAGAGTCTTCTTTGATCAGGTAATTACTAAGAATTGCAGCCCTACTGTACATAACACAAAATTTCCATAAAAAAAAAATGTAACGCTTTTAGCATAAAATTCCAGAATTATTCGTAACGCCAGGGAGGTTAAGGATACCAAACTAATTTTAAAGGGAATCTGTTTGCTATGTAAGCTGAGGATATCATGCTGCAGGACGAGGTAGCAGAAACCTGCTAACAGATTCCCTTTAATGCTTCTAGTGTAAAACTCGATCCACACATGAAAACTCATATCATTAAGCCACCTGCAATATGATATGCAAATTATAATTCTAAATAGTTTGTTACATTTGGAGAAATATGCACACCTAATTTATATTATATATTACTGTAAATAAAAATGCTCTTTTTAACACTCTGAGAGTTATTATTATTTAATATCTATTTAACAATGTATAACACAATTAGTTTTTTTTTTCATCTTTATATATCCCAGCAAGGATTGCAATTATAACTTATCCAATATTCATATTTTTTTTCTTTATCAAGCACATAGCTAACTAGTTGGCTTGCTTTCAGCCCATTAGAATTGAATGTCTGCATATTTTGAATAAGAAATTAAAATCTTTATGGTTCCTCACACCATATACAAAATTTTGGCAATTCATTACAATCCCATTCAGCTTATTTTCAATACAAGAACTGTGCAATGCATTTTGCTCTGTTTATGATTAGCAAAAAAAAAAAAAAGAAATGAATAAAAAACATAATAGATTTTTTCTTATTAACATCTTCTCTTGTGTGGTTGTAAAATGTGTTCCACTTAAAGGGGATAAACTGAAATGAGCAGGATTTGCCTTAAATTTTTCATATTAATTAGAGACGCAGTATCTTTATAAAAGGTGGCAGCCAAAAGAAGAGAGGGATATTAGGGTACACATTATCAAGGATCTAATCCAGTCTCCTTACTCAGACATTAATATCCTTGTCTGATATTTTTTAAGTTTCTTTTAATAATGATGAATTTCCTGTTTATTGCTTTGCTTTGTAATTGCAGTCATAGCTATAGAAACACGGGCTCATGCCAATGTTGTCTTTTTTTGTCTTTATTTTTTAAAAACTCCTAAACTTGAATAGATTTTTTTATATGTTGGGTTTTTTAATTGTGTGCACTCTTGCTTTCTGGGTAGTGCACTTGTAAAGGCCCCGTTACAAGTTTCAATGGTCGAACGATCCTATCAACGATCCGACTTGACCTAGATCGCTTGAACGTCGTTAAATGATCGCTAGTGAGATGTCACACGTACAGATTTCGCTAATGACATCCCAACGATGTGGCGCTCCTGCGATCGTCAGAAAGACACAGCGAACAATATTTGCAGTCGTTTGAATGCTGCCACACAGCAGCGACTCTAACAACTCTGACGTGAATGTGGGCGTAGTATTTTGACACATTATGGCAGGTAGGCGTGCCAGAGTTCTGTTATCCGTTCCACTACAACCTTGATTGGTGCCCACTACTGCATTCCCATTGGTCAGCCTTGCCTTGAAAGACGGCCACTATATGATCGCTTTCGCTCTTTGAGCCATCTTGCCATTCATGTGTGCCTTCATGTGGTTCCACCTGTGCAAGACACTGTCGCGTCCCCAAACTGTCACACAGGAACACTCGTGTGTGAACTGTTGGCAATTCAATCTATGGCTATGTGTATGTATTCATTTGCAAGATGTCAACGTACACACAACACTACGTACATATGTGTATGCATATTAGGAGTAAAAGTTTTAATAGCAAAATACGCCCTAGCAATTCTGACGACTAGAGCGTTGTGGAGTAAACATGACAGCGCTCGTACGTTGCCTTCTTTTGTGGGCACCCAGCCAATCACGACGCACCAACGTAATAAATATGCATTCCAGCGTCACCATTTATCCGCCCATACAGCGCCAATTGGCGCACAGATCGCCGTTTTGATTGGCCAGCCCCCCTTTAAAAGATGGTAGACATCATGGCCACTCTTGGATCCTGTCTTGCAGTTTGGTTGCAACGTGGTAGTTTGTCCTCTTCCTCACACTGCAGGAGTGATGGTAGGTCTTTTGTAATGCTCATGCACATTTTAATTTGTCCTGTACTATCATCATACCACTATAGCCTATGTTACTGTGGTTTGCCCACTGTGCCAGAACTGGCCATTATCAATGCTGTGTATTTATGATTAGCCATGGACAGGCAGTCAATGGTATGTGGCACAACTTCAAAATTGATGTTCTTCAGCGTGAAAAGCATTTACTCACGAAACTCTTCACATATAAATGCCTTAATCCCCCCTTTCTCTCTCTTTCCCCTCTCCCTTTTACTACCTCACTTTTCTACACTTTTGCTATCAATGCATTAAGTTTAATTGCCACGTTGAATGAATATCTTTAGTACTTGAAAACTAGGGACATGCTTATAAGGTCAAGCACAAAAGTAATCTTCACACCCTACAAAAGGATTACTCAGTGACCCTAATGCTGATGTTTTGTGCCTTTTTCCCTATTTTACTCTTGGTCTTTGATCCTAGCAGGCACATCATGTCTGAACTATGTTAATGCTATAATATCTGATGACCCCCCGTATTAGAATTCTATCTGCATTTCTGTCTGTACTACTGTTTAAGCCATACCTGTTCATACTCTTTATTGCTATTTTAAATTTCAATTAAAAGAATTTGGATAAGAATAGAAAAGCATACATACATGTGTGTGTTTTTTGACTGTGTCCTGTTGTATTTCAGATGGTCTTTTCCAATCAGGAGTTTGTCCAGGCTTTCATAGAGCTTTACAAGGCAAATCCCTGTCTATGGCGAAGCAGGTCTGCTGAATATAGCAATGACATTAAACGAGTGGCCTATGAAGAACTAGTCACACTTTGTCAACAATACCATCCGGATGACAAGTGCGATTTGGCCTTTGTGAAGTCGAAGATCCAGTCCCTATGGATGGTCTTCAAAAAGGAGTTAGACAAAGTGAACAAGTCCAAGCGCTCCGGCGCTGAGACGGGGGAGGCCTATGTGACAAAACTATAGTGCTATGACCTCCTCCTGTTCACCTTGTACCAGGAAACTGTAGGCTGTAGGCTGGAGTGACTTGCCGTATTTATTTATTGTGAAATTTTTGCTTTTTACCAAAACAAGTTATCATTACTTTCAAAGTATTCACTTACATAGTGTTAAATAGTTATTCCATTACAAGTGTGAAGCAGTCACTTTTGTTAGCCCCATAACAATTAGTTCTATTTTGCAAAAGAGTGCTGAACTGCACATTAGGCCCCATAGAACCCCAACAATTTATGGCAGGTGCCCAAGGTATGAAATGCAAGAACATCTCAAAGAACCAATATGTGTGGATGAAATGACGATTGGCAATGGCAAGTCTATTAACAATATGTTTGTGTCTTTGCAGTACCCTCTCCAAGAAGCCTCCAGTCAAACATCGGCACCCCTAGATGGTCCTCCACCAGAAACATCACAGGTGGAGGACCCATGTGAGGCTGCTGGAGCAGAGTCACGCCTCCATCAAGTTGCCTGTCTCAGAGGAGGTTGGCCTGCAAGGCCCAACCCTCCGAGATGGCAACTTTGGCCAAGAGGGTGCTGCTCCAGCAGGAAAAGGATAAATACTGTGCAATAGCCGACTTTGTGCAAGAGAGGGTGCAACCTCTGGAGGCCGAACAGCGTTATCATGTTAAGAGGGTCATCCATCAAGCCCTGGATGAGGCCCTAGCTCAGAGACTGAATTTTACATCTCTTGTGTGGATTCAAAAGGAGCAGCCACCAGTCTCTGAGTCTTGGCGGCCTCATAGATCTGTGCCCGGACAGACACCACATATGCGGAGTCCTGTTATGCCAACATACCCTCCGCATAGGCCTGCCGTGTATTCCTTTGGGAATATGGGGCCTGAGACCTCGTCAACTCCTGCAGTACATTATCCAAATTGCGAGGCACGCTACCACCCCTTGAAGTGATTATTTTGTTATCAAGTTATTTTTGTATTTTATGTACACAAGCTGTGTAATTTTTGTTTACACCCATTATTAAAAAAGTTTTGTTTAATGACAAGTTTGATTTTGTAAACTTTTTAGATGATAAACTTGTCATATAGGTGACTCATGCACTTGAAGGCAGTTTGTGGCGTCAAGGCCACCATCATGCCCCGTGGCCTACAACACATGGTGACATATATTACTGCTGTCTTGAACTGAGTGTGCGAAAAGTGTAATTTGTCACAACCCATAGCACTCCTGCATACATTTGTGTCCACAGTATAATGCCAAGTATCTCCCCTCACAAGACCAAACACAATGCAGCTGTGAAAGTCTGTACATTGATATTCATGTTGTTTGTGGCCAACCTCTGAAGAGAGTTTTACGTTTTGTAAAAAAAAAAAAAAAAAAACACTCATGATGTAGAAGAGTAACAAAGTTTTAAAATTGAATTAAAAAACAAGAGTGCACAGTACTGAGAGGGGACACAATGTCCCAAGGTCTCACATGACCAACTATTGATAATGTAAGAAATGGTGCAACATGCACAACAATAATGTCCTTAGGGCATGTGGCCCTAGTTTTAGAAGGGCCCCTGGGGTTGGGCCACCAGCAACACCGTCAAAAGCTCCCCTTGCCAGGCAACCTCCCGGGTTAACCTCCTGTGTGTGGCCAGGAGGTCACCCAAGGAAGAAGTCCTGTGGAGGAAAAAGGCAGATGTCAGTACAATGCTCATTGCTGTATTGTTAAACTAGGTGAAGTAGCATTTCAACTTATGGTTTGGAGAGTCATCCTGGCCCTTGCGTTCTGGTGATGGCGAGTTGCTGATGGTCCACCCTAGTGTCGAAGCTCGACTGCCTATGTAGACCAGAAAAAAAACATATCACAATATAGCAAACCTTCACCACAGCAAGCATGTGTCCATAAACATTGTTGCTAACCTCTTTTAATGGGCTACACGTACCTGGTGAGCCAACCTCTCTTGGACTGTCAGGTCCGGTAGAGAATCCCCCCTGGGGTGAGCCAATGGAGATGAGTACATCTGGTGATGGGGTGGCTGGAGGAGGTGGTGTGCATTCAAGAAGGTTCTCCCATCCCATGCTTGAGGCAGCAGGCACTGGAGAGGCAGCTCTCACCTGTGAGGCAGCTGGTGAGGGTGGTGCTGCCTCCTCGAGAGGCATATCGGGGCCTGATGAGGCAGAAGACGGTGGACTCGGCTCTTGCAGGGGGGAAGTGAGGTGGTTGTGGAGACGCAGCACGGGTCTAAACAGCAGCTGAAAAGCCAAAAATGTAAAAATATTTAAAAAAAATGCAACACATACGCCAGACAAAGCAACACTAATGCCACAGACATGCTTGCAGGCCACAAACCTTTATGTGGAAACACAATCTAGTGGCCAGAGTGAGGTATCATGTCACGTGTTTAATATTTTGATTAGCACATAATAAATTTCACAACACTGGAACTGTATGCGCCACCCAGGACACACATGTGGAGAGTACTGTAGGTCAGTGTTTCCCAACTCCAGTCCTCAAGGCACACCAACAGGTCATGTTTTCAGGTTTTCCTTATCATTAGACAGATGATGGAATTATCCCCTGTGCAAGTGATTAAATTATCACCTATGCAATCCTAAGGAAATCCTGAAAACATGACCTGTTGGTGTGCCTTGAGGACTGGAGTTGGGAAACACTGCTGTAGGTCATGGTTTGTGGTGGCAATATGTGTTCATGACCCGCCAGTACACGAAGATGGCCTAGCTTAAGGGAATTTGCCAACACCATTTGGATGTGGGTTACTTGTTTGTCATATGCCAACATGTACAACACTAGACTTTAAAGAACATTGTGTGACATATTGTACCTTGTGTCACCATACACCTACGACATTTATAGAAGATAACAGGCTACTGATTTGCTGCTAGGGCCCCCATTGACCGGGATTGCGTGATTGGCAAACACAGGGCAAATTGTGTGGAAGGGTAAGCAGATGATGGGTGGAAAAAGGACATAAAGTATGGGCATAGTCCCTGTGTGGGTGAAAACTGCACCTTCATTAGGTGAAGGTTCCCATGCTGCGTTGCTGCAGAATATACAGTTCTATGTGGTTTGGGTCTGCTTAAACAGAAAGGTCAAGGGTGTGAAATGCAAAAAGCATGGCTGTGGCCTGGCCCTTCATGCCCCTCTCTGCACCCACAGCACATGACACTGACCAGCCATCAACAGCATCACGTCAGTGACACCATCAGACCCACTTCCGTTGGATGTTTTTGATGTTTTACAATTTGCAGTACAAACATTGTTAACTCAGCAGAAATGGTGATTCACCAACACTCACCACAAAGCCTCCAGATCTGCTCCGGGATAGTCTGGATACGTTCCGGGGTCTTGTACCTCAGATCCGCTATCTTTTTGCGGATCTGAGCGGTGCTGCGCTCCACTCCCAGCCTTCTCCACATACTGTGATGTCGCTGTTGAGGAGAGACAAAGGAGTACATACTTAATTGACATGAACATATAAGGGGTGCTGAGTACAGGTACATACACTGTTTAATATAACTCAATATTATCAATATCATACCTTCCGCAGTACTGCCTGCTTATGCAGCACAGGATGCTCATAATGCTGCTCATGCCAATAATCGTGGTGGTTGAGGACCTTGATAAGGTACATCACCTCAGCATCACCCCAAGAAGAAGAGCGCCTCTGAGCAGCCATGTCTCTGCCGGGGCTAACTACGCAGCATTAAAACAGGGCCTAACGTATGAGAATGTCATGACATCACAATGCATGTTCTTTATGCACAGGGCGCTTGGGCGTCCACAAAGGAAGTGCCCACACATACTATACAGACTTTTTGGAGGCACTGCTGGGTACACAATATTTAATGCATGATCGCTCATGTGTGCCACCCTGGTTCAATGCATATCAATGCATTCCTGAAATATTACTACTATTTTACATACAGTAAATATGAACTACTAGCTGTGAGCCCGATGCAAATGCATCGGGATTCTAGAACGTGCGTTAATTAGATTATAGTAGCTATATTATTATTATTATTTTTTTTTTTTTTATTTACATTTTTTTTGAATAACTTAATGTTATGAATATTTTATTTATTAGTTTTATTTTATTAGAATTAGTGAATGTTATGAATTTTTATATGGAATATTTTTTTTATTATTTATTAATTTATTATTTTATTATTGTAATTATTTATTATTTAATATTTTTATAATATTATTTTTTTTTTAATTTTAATTGTTTTTTTTTTATTTGAGTAATTTGATTTTCTTAGAATTAGACCTGTAGAAGCGGGCAAACCGCGAAACAGGACCTGTCGTCTGTACCTTCATGCACCCCTCCCCGCACCTCTTCAATAAAGAAAGCACCTACGAACACACGGTGAGTGCCGCCTATTTGTTTTCTATACTTAAATAAATTTATTTATTATTTGTTATTTTAAGTGAATTTATTTGTTTTTTTAAATATTTTTATGTGTATTTATTTATTTATTTTTATTGTCTTTAAATGTAGTGAATTTTTCCCATTGATAAAAATGTATGAATGAGCCTTGAATGTGATTGGTTGCTGTGTATGTGAATGTGATTGGTGCATTTTGGATCCGTGGGCGGGGCTTCCAGAAACTCGCGGCGGCCATCTTTAATCGTCAGTTAGCGGAGCGGACCGAAGACAGAACATCC
>JARQOC010000002.1:435017054-435218338 GCA_033576535.1 Allobates femoralis | reverse complement strand
CATACCATGCAGAAGTATTAAAAAACACTAGTAGGTAATCCTAGGACTGCTTGTTTCAAAGACAGCAGTGATAGACACAGTGCACATACCTGTTCTCAAAGTGCACGATGGATCTCAAAGTTGGACAACCCAGTAATCTGCACTATTTCTAATTCTATCAATATGGGCATTATGTTGCTGATAGTGCAGAGAGAAGGTGCTCATGAGATGGTTGCATCCATTAGACCCAAGTCCTTGTGTTGGTGGCAGGGTAACAATTGGGCTTATTTCTTCCATTCTCTTCCACCAATCACTGACAACAGAAAAGGGATTAATTTCTTCTTTATCTCCTGACTGTTCCCTGCCAATCACCTCTTCCTCCTTGTCCTCCTCCATTTCTTTCTCATCTCCTGCATCTTGACTAACAGCTTGTCTGGTATGATGAGCCCCCCCTTGGTCTCTGTATTTCACTCTACCATGCCACCCACCTCTGTGACTACTATGGTCTGGACCTCAGGGATGTGGTATCCCTTATGCATCTTCCTCCTCTGCTTCCTCCTCTTCCTCTGAGACCACCACCTTCTCCTGCAGACTACTGTCATGCCGGCTTCAGACTCTGTTCACACTGAGGAGTCTGATGTGCAGCCTTGGACCTTCCTGTTGCTCAGCCTGAGTTTGGGCATCGGCTGTGGTTTGTTCTCTGATGTTCAGCTGGGCAGGAGTTAACTTTTTGATTAGTGTCAATTGAGGATTGAGGATGCTGGCATGCTATCTCACTTTAAGTAAGGCTCAGAACATTCCTGGATGCCAACTATAGCATTTGTGTGCCTCTTGTATACTGGTCCTGTGTTGGAGTTGCTGATAAAACTCAAATCTTTGGTGTCTGGTGAAGTATACCTTGTTGTTTTTTAATTTAGTTTTTGTATTGTGTTCTCCCTACACACACATTGTATCTTCCTGAATGTTTGCCTTGTGGCCCTGTTTACTTTATCCCTGTCTTTATCAGTGGGTTCCAATACGGTTTACCTCCTGGATGGGGGTAGGGAGTTTAGCTCAGAGCTGTGCTCCAGCATGTAGATGACCAGAATAGTGATGCTTATCATGTCATTGTCAGTGTTAACCTCTTATTAGCCATTTTGAAACTGGGCAGAAGGGTGCAGAGGTCCTTGAACTGGGATCTCTCCACAGTCGTGAAATCCCCAAACTCCAAATTGCTTTGGAGGTACAGTAGGAAGTACTGCACCACAGCTCATCAATGCTTTCACAGTCACTGCAACATATGCAGAGTGCAATTCCATTGTGCAGCTCATTGCATATCAACTGCTTAACTGGTAGGTTCAAAGACCTCTAGCAATGTAAGTTGATGAGTCGTGCGGTGCGAACAGTGGAAGTGAACACACATTGTCAATGCATCTTTCAGCAGTGCAGGCAGGTCAGGATGTTGGCATAGAAATTGCTGTACAGGACATCAGCCATGCAAGGCACGTGTGTGAAGTGGCACCAGCGTAGGGCTGCCACCAAGTTTGTACCGTTATCGCACACTGCCTTCCCTGGTTTCAGTGGATGTGGCCATTGCTCAAACTCGTCCTGCATATCTATCCACAAGTCTTCATGTGTGTGAATTATGTCTCTGAGGCATTTTAATTTCAACATTGACTGATAGAGGTAAGCCCTGGCAGCATAGTACATAGGTGGGGGGGATTTTCTCTGCACTGTTGGAACATTAAGAAAACGTTTGGCTAGGGTCACCAATGCTATTGCCTGCGGAAGCACGCATCATGTGATGTGCCTGGAAACAGCCGAGGTTTCAAACACCAGCACTTAGTGTTAGGACTCATCAGACCTGAAGTCACTTTGTCGCATTTGATGAGCAAACAGACATTGGCCAATGTATGTACCAAGAACTCCAGAAATAAAAAAATAAGAATTTTGAGTTTTTTGAAAAAACGTAAGTTTTTAAACTTTTTTCTCATGTATATACAGCTTGTTAGCATATGTACATCATTTGTAGTAGCTGAGTGCTGCAGAGAATTTTTTTCTTCTTGTTTGACCCAGCGTCCCTGCTGGCACCAGTTCACATTATGTCTGTGAGTGCTGTGCAGTTTTTTTCTCTTTTGTATCGTGTGGAGTTGCTGGATCCATGTTTGCAATTTGCACCCTCATCACCTACAGGTGGTCTAGGGTCGAGACGGTGTCCGCCCACTTAGCAGTGGGATAGGGAGGACAAGGAAGGCAGGGACCTGGCCGTTTAGCCCAACTGAGCAATCAATGGAGAAGAGCCTAGCTGAGAGAGGTAAAGAACCCCAAAATCACTGTTGCTGACCTCCAAAGATGCATTAGAGAGATGTGAGAAAGTTCCACAATGTCAACTATCACTGCAGCCCTCCTCCAGTCGGGCCTTTATTGGAGAGTGGCCTGATAGAAGCCTCTCCTCAGTTCAAGACATATGAAAGCCTGCATAGAGTTTTCAAGAAAACACATGAAGGAGTCCTAGATTATGAAAATAGGATTCTTTGGTCTGATGAGACGAAGATAGAACTTTTTGGTGATAATTCTAAGCAGTATGTGTGGAGAAAACCAGGCACTGCTCATAACCTACCCAATGCAATTCCAAAAGTGAAACATGGTAGTGGCAGCATCATGCTATGGAGTGTTTCTCAGCTGCAAGGACAGAACAACTGGTTGCAATTGAAGAAAATATGAATGCAGCAAAGTACAGAGATATCCTGGAGAAAATCTCTTTCAGAGTGCTCTGGACTTTAAACTTGGCCGAAGTTTCACTTTCCAAAAAGACAATGACCCTATGCACACAGCTAAAATAACAAAGGAGTGGCATCAGAACAACTTGTTGCTTCATTCCCAAGAAGACTCAGGGCTGTACTAGCTCTAAAGGGTTCTTCTACTCAATACTGAGCAAAGGATCTGAATTCTTATGACATGTGATATTTCAGTTTTTCTTTTTTGATAAATTTGCAAACATTTTTTCATTTCTGTTTTTTCAGTCAAGATGGGATGTAGAGTTTATACCGTGTTTCCCCGAAAATAGGGCTCCCCCCGAAAGTAAGACATGCTTCTAATATAAGGCACCCCCCGATTATAAGGCGTACCTTGCGGTGGCCTGCGCTCTCCAGTGGCCCCCTCTCTCCGGTGTCCACGCTCTCTCCGCTCCACGGTGGCCTCCGCTCTCTGGATTCCCGCTGTAGCTGCTGATCTCCACCTGTCAGGAGCCCTGCACCAATTACAGCGCAGGAACCGTGAGCCAATCACAGCCCAGGAACCGCAAGCCAATCCACAGCCAGCTGACGTAGTGCATGTCCTCTGATTGGCTCACGGTTCCTGGGCTGTGATTGGCTCACGGTTCCTGCACTGTAATTGGCGCAGGGTTCCTGACCTGGGCGGAGATCGGCAGCTACAGCGGGAATCTGGAGAGCGGAGGCCACTGTGGAGCGGGGAGAGCGTGGACACCGGAGAGCGGAGGCCACCGGGAGCGGGGAAAGTGCGGACACCGGAGAACGGAGGCCACCGGGAGCGGGGAGAGTGCGGACACTGGAGAGCGGGGGCCACTGGAGAGCGCAGACCGGTAAAAAACGGTTTGCGTGTATGGGTATGTGTGTGTATGGTTATGTGTGTGTGTGTATGGGTATGTATGGGTGTGTGGTGTGTATATGTGTGTGTATGGGTGTGTTGTGTGTGTATGGGAGGCTGCAGTGGGATGTAGGGTATATAAGACCCCCCCCCCTCCCGAAAATAAGACATGGTCCATCTTTTGGACCAAAAAAAAATATATGACAGGGTCTTATTTTCGGGGAAACAATGTAGTAATGAGAAAAAAATGAACTTTTTTGAATTTACCAAATGGCTGCAATGAAACAAAGATTGAACAATTTAAATGAGTCTGACTACTTTCTGTACCTACTGTAGACCTTCATATATAAACTCCAGTTTGCTTTTACTTGTGTTATCTTTGTCTAATATTTAAATTTGTTTGGTGATCTGAAACATTTAAGTTTGAAAAACATGCAAAAGTATAAGAAATCAGGAAGGGGCAAACATTTTTTCACACCACTGGAGAATATTACTGATTAAAATTATGCTATTAAAGTGGTGTAAATTTCAATCACCGTATATACTCGTGTATAAGCCAACCCCCCTACTTTTGCCCCCAAAACCTGGGAAAACCTATTGACTCGTGTATAAGCCGAGGGTGGACCCCAGCACAGGTATACAGCCCCCAGCAGTGTGGTATACAGCAGCCTCCCCAGTGGTATATACAGGCCCCAGCAGTGTTACAGCAGCCTCCCCAGTGGTATATACCTTCAGCTCGATTTGGAGCCACGGCTACTTGATGGATAAAATGCTCTGAAGGAAGATCGATCTTGTGCAAGCCTAGATATGTCCACCAAGGTCTTCTCCGTCGCTATCTTGACAGTGTTAAGCCATTTGGCTGTTGGTATTCCTCTTCGCTTTCTACTTTCTATTCTTCCTACCATAATATCCTTCTCTAGTGATTTATCTTTTCATCTGATGTGTCCAAAGTAGGCAAGTCATAGCTTGATGATCCCTGTTTCAAGTGACATATCTAGTTAGATTTTTTTCCAAAATTACTCTGTTTGTTCTTCTTGTCATTCATGGTAATGATTACATCCTTCTCCAGCACCACATTTCAATTAATTTAGTTGATTCTTCTTCTGTCTTGTTTCTTTATTGTCCATGTTTCACTTTTATATGTTACTGCAGAAAAGACCAGACTATGTACAAGCCATATCTTTGTTGCCAATAAAATATTCCTTGATTTGAAGACCTTGTCCAGTGACTTCACTGTGGATTTTCTCATAGCTATTCTCCTTTTGACTTTCGGCATCGTCATTGCATCTTGAATAATTATTGATCCGAGTAGGTTGACGTACTTTACCACTTCTAGTTCGACGCTGTCCAGCTCAAATGTATTCTTATTGTACCTGGCAGTAGTAAAAATCTTTGTCTTCAATCTTTGTCTTCTTTGTGTTGAGTAGCACATCCATGTTTGAACTTTCCATCTTGAGACTTTGTATTAAGTCCTTCTTCCATCTACACTTGTTGCTATCATCTGCAAGACTCTGGAACTCTCTGCCCCAACACGTCAGACACTCTCCTACCCTGGGAAGCTTCAAGTGTCACCTGAAGACTCACCTATTCCGTCAAGCCTACAACCTGCCATGATACCCAGGCGACCGCCCCATATCTGACATTCCCCCATCCTACTGTTTCCCCACCCGCCCTCATAAACTGTGAGCCCTCGTGGACAGGGTTGGAGCTCCAACATACAGGCCACTGGACTATGCTGGGGACACATACCATCATAAAGGGGTACCTATGAGTAGGACCCCACAGAGAACCAAACCACATATCCCCTGATGAGGACATTAGATCCGAAACGCGTCGGGAGTGGAGCATGGTGGTAATATAAGAAAGACACTGAGAGTCCAGTACCAGGCAGTCACTAGCAAAAGGACCTCCTGGAGAAGAGAGACTCAGAGAACTCCCTGATTTGGGGGAAGAAAGCCGGTGAGATCCTTCCTTTATAAAGGGGGGGCTTATTACTTCCCATATACAGGGGTACATATGCCAGCCTAATCAAGGGGATATATGTGAAACGACCTTGAAACATCTGTAGGCTGACGTATACTAGGTTGAGGTGGATTGTAACTAAGGGTAACATAATCCTTATAGTTTAAATACCATAACCTATCTACAAAGTCCTATAATAGAGGGGTTTTTTAATTTGTGATATGACACTTGAGCACGTGTGTATTTGTGTAGACAATCTAGTCTTTTTAAGTACGTTTATGATTAAATGTTAAGTTTTAACCTCTTAACACCTGGCTGTGATAAACAGTGATTTTTGCAGACCATTCCCAAAAAACGTCAGGTATATTGGTCAAATTGAAATTGGAAACGACCTGTTGTCTTCTCAATTGGCGTAGCTTGACTCTAATCATTGCTGTTAAAACTTCATATTCAGTTCTACAGTCAGCTCCTGGCCTTGATTTTGTGGTATTGATTGACAACTTCTATCTTTGGCGAAAACATATGTAGTCAATCTAATTGGTGATGGAGTCAAGCTAATTTGGTGATGTCTATGTGTAGAGTATTCGTTTGTGATGTTAGAAGACAATGTTCATAATGGACAGTTGATTTGTCGTACAGAAGTCAATGAATCTTCCTCCAGTCTTGTTTCACCAAGTCCAATGTTTCCAACAACAGTCCCATTTTTGCCATTACCCACTTTGGCATTAAAGTTCCCAATGATAATAAGTAAGTCTTGTTTTGGCATCTTATCAATATCTTCTTGAACTTGATCATAAAATAGTTCGAAGAAATAAGTAGTAAACTGGACCATAAAATATCCATGCAAAGTTGCAAATAAAAGTAAGGAGTTATGCAGATTCCCTTCCAAATCCATCTCTACAAGGTAGTCTTCGCTTGTTTTACGAGAACAATTTAATAATATGCAAGAGTGAATGGAATATAATACATACTGTAATTACAATAACAGTAAATTAACCATTTGAACTAAATGTTCACATTATTTTCCGTAGAAGTTATTTCGGATAACTTATATAATCTTTCTGTTCATTTAGATTTTTTTTACCTTTTGATTTAATATATGAATACTTGGTGTAAATTGTTTAGTTTCTTTTGAGTTATTTTTAATGGAGCTATAAAAATTGAATTCTGCTGGCCATCGATACACTCTAGATTAAAGGGCAAGGTGAATACAGATTCAAGCTTTTCACGTCAAGATTCCAGAATCATAATTTTAGAAACTCTTAAAATTGTCATTGACCTTCAAAGAACCCATTTTAAACAGCATTTCTTACAAGATAGCCCTCTATAGCTAAGCTTTTCCAATAAACTTCCACATTTCTTATTGATTTGATAACGGTGAACCTGACCTAAAGAAGCTACAGTATGTGTTAAGTGTTAACCATTTTGTGACAAGGGTGTCTTGCTGCTTAATGGCCATAGAAAGAAATATCACTTCTTGAAATATTGTAGCTTTCATTTTTTTATTATCTGAGTCTAACTAAACATAAAAAAATATTTCTGAGGAATAAAAGGTCTTTAATATCATATTAAATTGGAGATGATGTAAATAATGAAAAGGATGAATAGACATTATTCTTTTGGACTATACCACCATTGCACATGATTCCAGATATTATAGTTGTTGCATATTTTTGTCATTGTTACTCACCTGTCTTGGCTTCAGTCTTTGCTTCTTTCTCTTAAAGCTAACACCCTCTATACTACTCTATGTCATGTTACTAATGTCACCTATTGAGCACCTCAGACGTCTTTATCTGAGGCCCCTTAAGGTCGTTTCTACTGGTTTGCTCATTGTCTGAGTATTCAGGTAATAATAATATTCTCTTCTACTCTGAAGTTCAGGTCCACTTCTCACTTGGTTCTGCTTATGTCAAGTGTCCAACTTTTGTTAAGCTATAACTGTGAAACTTCTGTGAAAAATGTCATTACCAGCTAATTTTTGTATAGTGCACACCTTTTCATCTCTGCTATCAAGATATCTGATAACCAACTTTCCTCTGCAATCCTAATGGTTTTGCATATCTTCCTTTTGCATGATATGATTTGATATTAAATTGCAAGAATTTACAGAAATAATCCAACTCTTGATTGTTTTTTTAGAAATGGCTGCTTAAATAACAAAAATATAAATTGAATGTAGAGTGTCTATGAACAACAATCTTCAAGTCTTGCCACAGATTCTCAATGGGATTATGGTCTGAACTTGAAGGTAGGCAATTCAAACACATGAATATGCTTTGATCTAAACCATTCTATTGTAGCTGTGACAGTATGTTTTGGGTTGTTTTCCTGCTGGAAGGTGTACCTATGCCCTAGTCTCAATTCTTTTCCAGCTTCTAATAGGTTTTCCTCCCAGATTGCCCTATATTTAGCTCTGTTCATCTTCCCATCAACTCTGACAAGCTTGTCTGTCCCTGTTGAAAAAAGCATCCCCACAAAATGATGCTGTGATCACTATGTTTGACTTGGGGGATGGTGTTTTCAAAGAAATGTGCAGTGTTAGTTTGATGCCACACATAACGTTTTCCATTTAGCCTAAAATATTCTACTTTAGTCTCATCTGACCAGAGTATCTTCTTCCACATGCTTATTCTGTCCCTCACAAATCTTTTAGCGAATAGCATATGATACTTATTAAGGCTTGCTTGTAAAAATGCCACTCTTCAGTTCCTTCTCAGTGACCATGTGCCACTTGTCTGCTCACCTATTTAGTGCTTCCTTTGCTTGGATATCAGTTTTGGTAGATGTCCCTGCCTAGCTAGGTTTGTAGTTGTACCATACCACTTCCATTTTAGATGAAGGATTGAAAAGTGCATCATGAGAGGTTTGGTTATTTTCTTTTTAACCACTCCATGCTTTTTTTCTTCTCCACAACTGATACCTTACCTGTTTGGTATAAAAATTAACTTTCATTATGACATTGATCACTTATGTTCTTATAAAAAACCTCTGAGACCTTTGAAGTAAAGTTGTCGTTATACTGAGGATAAACTACACACAGGACTCAATTTACTAATTAGGTGACTTCTGGAGCAATTGGTCATTCAGGATTATATTTAGGGGTATCAGATTACAGGAGGTTGATTACAAATGCACATCACAACGGTCAGATTTATATTTTTTATCTATTTAGAAAACCATATATCATTTTATTACAGTATACAAATACTTCCTACTTTGTGGTATATCATATAAAAACCCAATAAAATACATTTAAATTCGTGGGTTTTACATGAAAAAGTGTGGAGATGTTTATGCAATGTTATATTTCAATTAGCTTTATACTTATGTTCCTCTGACAACCATGAAGGAAACTATTTTTGCTTAGATATTGGTTAACAAACTTGAGAAGTTGAGGAGCGTACTAATTAGACAAAATATTGCTTCTACTCTGTATTTTGTGACTAGTTCCGTAAAAGGATGTTTGTGATATGTAGAAAATTATCTAAATGAATTTGAAGCTTTGACTTTTAAGATACACAAAGGAAGCAGTTTTTGCTAATGGAATGTTATTAATTAGAAAGGAATTGTGACAGGCAGAGCAGTATCACATAGGAAGGTTCATTAGAGGCAGGAGAGGTTTCAGTGTGATAGTGGCCAATTCAAAGTGTTAGCAGTTTAATTAATACCACTTTTATGGTGAAATTATCTTAAATCCTAAATTGTTCAAAAAAGAATTGCATAGTGCTCTATTAGGTATTTATTTCTAATTGTATATTGTTTGAAAGCTCTGATAAAATCTAATTTGTATGACACCAAATGGTAATGTATGTTGAATAATACTATTCCATGTGTTAAATTCTTCACTGTGCTAATTATTTATTAGTACCTTAGTTTATTTGATCATGATGATCTTTAACTGTTGAAATGGTATTCAGAATAATTAACAAGGAATAACAAGATGATTTATTGTTTATGAAGTCATACAATATACAAATTATTACTGTGCCTCACCTGAGTCTACAAAATTGGGAAAAAATGACAGTGAATGAATTTACTTTAAATAAAGAACAGAATCAGTGATTTTTTATTTTTTTTACTATTATAATGCACTTTGCACATTCAAACTAAGGCCGCCTTCACATAGCGGGTCAGATCCGATCCGAGGCTGTCCTTGTAAACCGGATAGCCTCGGACCGTACTTTGGCCCCATAGTATACTATGAGGCCAGATAGAATCCGGATGACAGCTCTCTGCCATCCAGTTTTTATCTGTCCGGGACAATCCGGGAGAATTCAGTATTCTTGTTTGCAACGTTTTTGTGTCCGAGAGGAGAATATCTCCTCTAATTGCCTATTCCCGGATTGCCCCGGATCCGGGGCAATCCGGCACTCCCTATCATGGGAGCCTATGCGGTCGGATTGCACCAGTCCGGGAGAATCCGGGAACCGGACACCTGCGGCTGAACACCGCAGTTGATTCAGGACCGCGGCTAGCTCCCTACCAGCCGTGGTCCTGATTCATCAGTGGCGGCAGATGCGTGCGGGTGCACACCGGACCAGAGGGCATATTATCCCTCCGGTTCTGTGTGCTGATCCAATCTGGGGCTGTCAGGTTCACCCTGACAGCCTTGGATTGGATCTGACCCGCAATGTGAAGCCAGCCTAAGAAGGTAATGCAGTCAAAGAAATGTAGTGCTGAAAAAGTTCTGAACAGAATGGTTGCTTAGTGGTTCCTTTGCAGGATTGGAGTCCTATGTTTGAATCTGACCAACATCTTTAGGAATTGGTATGCTCCTTTCACATGGGTTTCTTTCCATATTAGATCCTGAGCCCGGCTAGGGAGAGTTAATGAGTGGACTATACAATCACTGTATAAATCCTTCTTTGTGACTTAAACTGACTTAAATATGATTAATTTCCTCATATGATAACAAAGACTGATACAGGTAATAAAACTGATGAAAAAAAGTTCTCTAGCGATAACTTGTCCATAATTGAAAACACCATTTTATTAAAAGCGAAAATTGCCATGCAAACAATTTACTCTGCTGTTAAGAAAACCGACGCATTTTGGCAGCGTGCCTTAGGCTAGGGTCACACTTGGAGGGTGACCCACGCTTGGCTGCTGAAACCTGCCCGGTGAGTTGCTGCCATTCTCTGGATGAATGGTCTGACCCACGCTTGGCGCATCCGCTTATAATTTACAAATTCTAGCTGCAGAGCATAGCGTTAACACTATGCACTGCCTGACAACGCTGCCCCACAGAAACCCGCTGTTTACCTTAGCAGAGGCTCCACACAAAGCATCAGGAAGTGTGCTTTTCGCAAGTGCACAGGAAACATGTCCAGCAACGATTTCCTGTGCACTGTTGTCTCCAAGTGTGACCCTTACTTTATTCTAGATACCTGATTCTTTCTATACATAAGTAATCTCCCTGAGCAGATCTGCTTCATTAAAGAAATCTCATCCATGAGGTAAGTATACTGTGATGAAATGGACTCCATTAATTTATAACATGGACTCTGTTAGTATATAACACAGGATGATTTCTTATGTAAGCCAGACAGTATTGTATTTTGTTTGTTACATTGTGATAAATAACTCATTGTTCCTAGAGGCTTATAGATGCTGGTGATGTTTAACACTAGGACTACCGGACTGGTCACCCTCTGCCCCCTAGAACTACCGAATTAAGTCATTTTTACTCCTGGCTTGTTTTCATTGATTTTTAGAGTTTCATTTGTGGTTTTTAACCCCTTAGTGTCGGAGCCAATTTCCACCTTAATGACCAGACCGTTTTTTGTAATTCTGACCAGTGCCCCTTTATGAGGTAATATCTCTGAAACGCTTCAACGGATCCTAGCGATTCTGAGATTGTTTTTTCGTGACATATTGGGATTCATGTTAGTGGTAAATTTAGGTCGATAATTTCTGCGTTTATTTGTGAAAATATTAAAAAATTGGCAAACATTTTGAAAATTTCACAATTTTCAAATTTTGAATTTTTATTCTGTTAAACCGGAGCGTTATGTGACACAAAATAGTTAATAAATAACATTTCCCACATGTCTACTTTACATCAGCGCAATTTTGGGAAATTTTTTTTTGGGTTAGGACGTTATAAGGGTTCAAAGTTCATCAGCAATTTCTCATTTTTCCAGCAAAATTTACAAACCCATTTTTTTAATGACCACATCAGATTTGAAGTCCCTTTGAGGGGCATAGATGACAGAAAACACCCAAAAGTGACACCATTCCAAAAACTGCACCCCTCAAGCTACTCAAAACTACATTCAAGAAGATTATTAACCCTTCAGGTGCTTTACAGGAACTAAAGCAAAGTGGAAACAAAAAATTGACATTTTAATTTTTCCAACAAAAATGTTCTTTTAGCCTCAATTTTTTAATTTTCACATGGGCAACAGGATAAAATGCAACCTAAAATTTGTTGGGCAATTTCTCCTGAGTACACCGATGCCTCATATGTGGTCATAAACCACTGTTTGGGCGCTAGGCAGAGCTCAGAAGGGAGGGAGCGCAATTTTATTTATGGAGCTAATTTTCCATTCAAAAAGTCAAATGGCGCTCCTTCCTTTCTAGTCCTGCTGTGCACCCAAACAGTAGCTTATGACCGCATATGAGGTATCGGTATACTCAGGAGAAATTGCCCAAATTGCTACTTCACAGAGTTTGATAACGTCATATTGAACATTTTCTTTTTTTCACACAATTTCTCACTTTTAGAGCATGTGCACAAGATCCGGAGACACCGTGTCCTGGTCGTCTCCTCTCCTGCTTTTTTTTTTAGTATTTCTTTATTAAATTAAAAAAAAAAATTATGTGGGGCTTCGCCATACTTTTGGTCCAGCCAGGTACAGCAGGCAGCTACGGGCTGCCACCAACCCCTTCTGCCTAGTTTTACCTGGCTGGAAACCAAAAATATAGGGAAGCCCTTTTTTTCTTTAATTATTTCATGAAATAATTTTTTTTAAAAATGGCGTGGGCTTCGCCATATTTTTGGGCCAGCCAGGTACAACTAGGCAGCTGGGGGCTGGAATCCACAGCATAGGGAGGCCCAAACTTTCTGGCCCCCCACCCCCCGCTGCAAATTGCAGTTCGCAGCCGCCCCAGAAAATGGCGCATTCATAGAAGAGCCATTTTCTGGCGCTGTATCCAGCTCTTCCAGCTGCCGTGTAAGGGTGGCAGACTGGGTAATAAGGGATTAATGCCAGCTTTTTTGCCCGAGATTCTTAATGTCTGGCCAATATTAGACCGGGCCATTAAGAATCCCTAGTAAATTGTAAAGAAGACACAAGACAGAAAAAAATATTTTTATTAGAAAAAAATTACAGACACTATTTAGACCCCATCTTTATTATTCTTTGGCATCCGATGTAGTCCAGTAGGAAGGTCCGACGTAGTCCAGCAGGAAGGTCCGACGACATATCGCCACCAAATTCCCAAATTAAACGGCACAATTAGGAGGCAATTTGACTGTGATAATTCCAGGGCGACATATCGCCGTCAAAAATGTCTCCCGTGGTTATGGCATGACAAGGTACCCTAAGAAGACTCTTACAAATAGTAAGTAAATGGTAATAAATGATGCTATATAAACAGTAAATAAGAGGGACCAAGCAAGAACACTAAAATATTAATTAATTACTGCTATAGAGAGAGATCCAACACACAGAAAGTCAATAAAGACACAGCACAAAACATCAGGAATAAAAAAGAAGGAACCCAGAGTACGTTCATAAAAAGGTAAGAATGTATAAACAGTATATAGGCTTCATATTAAAAAATACGACAAAGTAAATAAAATAGCTAACACAATCCTATCTTTATCTAAATTATATAGACTAGAGAAGTGACGGTGGCAACCAAGTTGCACATACCCATTACCTATTATGGCCACTTTACACGCGGCTACATTTCTAGCTTATCCACAGGTAACTTACTGCTTGCAGTGAAATCATGGAGACATGGTTCTATCTTGTTGCTGTGTACAAATGGAATAATGTCTCCATGATTTCACTGCAGCCAGTAAGTTACCTGTGGATAATCTAGAAATGTAGCCGCGTGTAAAGTGGCCATAAAGGTACCTTTACACGCGGCAACTTTTCTAGGAATTTCACTGGCAACTTACTGGTTGCAGTGAAATCATGGACACATTGTTCTATCTTGTTTCTGTGTACAAATGGAACAATGTGTCCATGATTTCACTGCAACCAGCAAATTGCCAGTGAAATTGCCTAGCAATATTGCTGCGTGTGAAGGTACCCTAAGGACTACTATATGGCATAAGAATAAAGAAAAGGAAGTAAACTCATGCCAGTAAAAGAAGCAATCACAGAAACAATATTTTTTGAGTAATAAAATTATATAGACCAGGGAATATAGTGTTTTTAAAGAATTTTATTCAACAGATTTTATTTTCAACAGACGATAGTTTGTTTTAAAAAAACATTTTGTGCATTACAATAGTTACCGTATATACTCGTGTATAAGCCGACCCGTGTATAAGCCGACCCCCCTACTTTTGCCCCAAAAATCTGGAAAAACCTATTGACTTGTGTATAAGCCGAGGGTGGACCCCAGCACAGGTATACAGACCCCAGCAGTGTGGTATACAGGCCTCCCCAGTGGTAGTATACAGCAGCCCCAGTGGTAGTATACAGATTCCCCAGCAGCCCCAGTGGTAGTATACAGATTCCCCAGCAGCCCCAGTGGTAGTATACAGGAGCCCCAGCAGCCCCAGTGGTAGTATACAGGAGCCCCAGCAGCCCCAGTGGTAGTATGCAGGAGCCCCAGCAGCCCCAGTGGTAGTATACAGGAGCCCCAGCAGCCCCAGTGGTAGTATACAGGAGCCCCAGCAGCCCCAGTGGTAGTATACAGGAGCCCCAGCAGCCCCAGTGGTAGTATACAGGAGCCCCAGCAGCCCCAGTGGTAGTATACAGGAGCCCCAGCAGCCCCAGTGGTAGTATACAGGAGCCCCAGCAGCCCCAGTGGTAGTATACAGGAGCCCCAGCAGCCCCAGTGGTAGTATACAGGAGCCCCAGCAGCCCCAGTGGTAGTATACAGGAGCCCCAGCAGCCCCAGTGGTAGTATACAGGAGCCCCAGCAGCCCCAGTGGTAGTATACAGCAGCCCCAGTGGTATACAGCAGGCCCCCAGGGGTACATATAGCAGCCCCCAGGGGGTACCCAGCAGCCCCATGGGGGTACCAACAGCCCCCTGGGGGTACCAACAGCCCCCTGGGGGTACCAATAGCCCCCAGGGGGTACCAGCAGCCCCCTGGGGGTACCAACAGCCCCCTGGGGGTACCAACAGCCCCCAGGGGGTACCAACAGCCCCCTGGGGGTACCAACAGCCCCCTGGGGGTACCAACAGCCCCCTGGGGGTACCAACAGCCCCCAGGGGGTACCAGCAGCCCCCAGGGGGTACCAGCAGCCCCCTGGGGGTACCAGCAGCCCCCAGGGGGTACCAGCAGGCCCCTGGGGGTACCAACAGCCCACAGGGGGTACCAACAGCCCCCTGGGGGTACCAACAGCCCCCTGGGGGTACCAACAGCCCCCAGGGGGTCCCCAGCAGGTACCCCAGCAGCCCCCAGGGGGTACCCAGCAGCCCCCAAATGCTGTCACTCGCCCCCCCTTGCAAGGGCCCCCCCCCCCGCTTCTCTTACCATTCCGGACTTCTGATCCGCGCCGCTCCTCGCTCCTCCTCGCTGCTCCGTCCGTCTTCTACATCCGGGATCCCCAGCCGTCGCGATGACGTCACATGCCTGCGACGGCCGGAGATCCGGGATGTAGAAGACGGACGGAGCAGCGAGGAGGAGCGAGGAGCGGCGCGGATCAGAAGTCCGGAATGGTAATATAACCATCGGGGGGGGGGGCCCTTACAAGGGGAGGCAGGTGCCAGCACTTGGGGGGGATTTATTTAGTTATGCACTGCTTCCCCCTGCCGCTGATTGACAGGGGAAAGCAGTGCATATTTAATGAGCGGCCCCACGTGACGGGGCCGCTCATACAGTAGCCTCCCCCCCCGCCTCCTGAAGCCTCCACAGCCCCGGACACAGCCCCGGACACAGCCCCCCCCGTATTGACTCGTGTATAAGCCGAGGGGGAGACTTTTCAGCCCAAATTTTGGGCTGAAAAACTCGGCTTATACACGAGTATATACGGTAATCACTAATTTGAGAGTGTAGTTAAGAATAAGCCAACAATTAAAGTTTGGTGAGTTAGTAAGTCAACATTTTTAAAGGAGTTAATATCCGGAAAAACTCATTTGTTTTTATGAATTGATGTGTAAAATAGTGTAAAATATTGTGACGGTTACAATAAACATCCCAAAAAAGGGTAACACCAAAAGTGTTAAAGGTATTTGTGCAACCAAAGGTACTAACAAGTAATAGTGGCCATATTATTAAGGTTAGAGCACAGACTTAAATTTTTATATCACTACAAAAGTGCACCAGGATGGGGGACATCACAACAAAAGGGGAAGAGTGTGAAGGTCATCACTACAAAATGGGACCAGGATGGGGGACATACCCCAAAAGGAGACCAGAATGAGCAGGTCTGGACTGACAATAGGTCGAAGGTAAAATTGGCCGCCACGGCCCCCTTAAATCTTTCTGCATGCTGCTGCCAGCTGGGTACAGCCGGGGAGCCGCAGAGAGTAGTGTTCCCAGTGGAAAGCTTCCGGCTTTGTTCCTGCAACCGAATCTTGAAGGAGAATTATGATAACTCCACTCCTCAGCGGCTCAAACTGCAGGATGCCTTCTGCTGTAACCCTGCAGTTCCTGTACTGCCTTCTGGTACCGGGCACATTACCATTCCACTCTTTCCTGTCTGACTTCATCTCCTGCGTGGGCTCCTTTATCCTGGGCGGTAAGAGGGTGTATTGTGTCACTGGTGGGTCAGTCATGCTGTCAGGATGCAGGGAAAGAGTTTCTCACATCTGGGGCCAGAGGTTTCTGCACAGTGAGGAGATTCAGAGTCTGGATTCTGTCTTGTTGCTGTGGTCTCCATCTGAGGCACAATTGATTTATGGCAGCTGCTTGAAACTTTCATTGTCAGTGGGAGACACCCAATCTGTGAGATTTCAAACAGCTGCCATAAATCCCATCGTAGCACAGACAGAGCAACCGACCGCAGAGCAGAGTCCTGTACTGGACTGAGAACTGTGACCCAGCATCAGAACAACACTGATAGGACCATCTGTCTCCCGACCCCCCTCTCTCTCCATTTCTCTCTCTCTCTGTATATATATGTGTATGTGTGTGTATATATATATATATATATATATATATATATATACATATATATACATATATATATATATATATATATATATATGTATATATATAAACAGAAAAAACTGCACAGCACTCAGACACAATGTGAACTGGTGCCAAGCAGGGACACTGAGTTAAACAACTAGAAAAAATTCTCTGCAGCACTCAGCTACTACCAATGATGCACATATGCTAACAAGCTGTACATATTTGAGGAAAAAATTAAAAAACTTACGTTTTTTTCAAAAAACTAAAAAATTCTTATATTTTTATTTCTGGGGTTCTTAGTACATACTGTGACGACCATCCGCTGTGGGGCTGAGCTGCTGGTAAGGCAGCACCCCGAGAAACCCCGAGACCCTTAACCCCTATACAGGGATCTGGAATTACAGCGGAGCCAAGGGGGTAGCTGCCTATATGAGCAACAAAGCGGGGAGGTCGCCAGGGAAAAATCAAGACCTGAAAAACGAAGTCAGATGTCCGAGTCAAAACCGAGAGGGCAGCGAAGGTACAAAATCATCAGGCAGTAGCAGAGTCAAAAATCCAGGCAAAGGTCAAGGGCAAAAACCAAGAGGGCAGCTGAGGTACAAAATCAAGAGGCAGAGGCAGAGTCAGAAATCCAGGCAAGGTCAGACACGAAACTAAACACACACTATCACTGGGGAACCAAAACTATATCTGGCGGCCTGCAAGCCAGGCTCCAATGTACTTGAAGGGCGCGGCTACCTCCCATAGGCTGGAGCCCACAGCCTGATGATCTCATCTGGACTGCCCCTAGAACCAGGCCAGATGGTGATGCACGACTGGCTCTGCCCACCCCACTTCTGACAGCAGAACGAAGGCTGCGCCTAACAGACAGCTCTGCAGGGCCCGCTCCTCTGCTACCAACACCACCCAAAGGAGAAACATGGCGGCGCTCAGCGACAGAGGCAGACGTCGCAGGAGCAGGTCCATATGAGGACAAGGCCCTCCTATCACTGGCGCCATCAGCCGAAGGAAACCGGCTCCTCCCAGTGGCCGAGGCAGGAACACCAGCCACCGAGTCCAATGGCGATGTGACACATACATTAGCCAATGTCTGTTTGCTCATCAACTGCGACAAAGTGACCCCAGGTCTGATGAGTCCTAACGCTGACATCCCTGTCCTCCTTTTCCCCCCTGTCCCACTTCTTAGTGGGCGGACACCATCACAAACCTAGACCACCTGTAGGTGATGAGGGTGCAAATTGCAGACATGGAGCCAGCAACTCCATATGATACAAAACAGAAAAAACTGCACAGCAGTCACAGTCACAATGTGAACTGGTGCCAAGCAGGGACACTGAGTTAAACAACTCAACTAGATGGAACCCCAGAAATAAAAAAAATAAGAATTTTTGAGTTTTTTGAAAAAAACATAAGTTTTTTAATTTTTTCCCTTAAATATATACAGCTTGTCAGCATATGTGCATCATTGGTAGTAGCTGAGTGCTGCAGAGAATTTTTTCTAGTTGTTTTTTCTACTTATATATGTTCGCAGCACAGCTCCCCCGCCCTGTCACTGTAATTTGAAGATGAACCTAAGTTTGGGGTAACCCAGATAATTTTGCGTCCACTCCATTACAGATAGAATACCAGCTGTCTGCTTCTTCCCTTAATAGTTCATACATAATTTGGAGGTGTGCTTTGGGTCATTGTCCTGTTGTAGGATGATATTGGCTCCAATCAAGCACTGCCCACAGGGTATGGCATCGTGTTGCAAAATGGAGTGATAGCCTTCCTTATTCAAAATCCTTTTTACCATATACAAATTTCCCACATTACCAGCACCAAAGCAACCCCAGACCATCACATTACCTCCACCATGCTTGACAGATGGAGTCAGGCACTCTTCCAGCATGTTTTCAGTTGTGTTGTGCCTCACAAATGTTCATCTGATTCGTCTGTCCATAAAACATTTTGCCAATCTTCCTCTGTCCAATGTCTGTGTTCTTTTCCCATATTAATCTTTTCCTTTTATTACCAAGTCTGAGATATTTTTTTTTTCTTTGCTACTCTGCCCTGAAGGTCAGCATCCCGGAGTCGCCTCTTCACTGTAAACATTGACCCTGGCATTTTGCAGATACTATTTAATGAAGCTGTCAGTGCAGGAGATGTGAGGCATCGATTTCTCAAACTAGAGACTCTAATATACTTGTCTTGTTGCTAAGTTGTGCAGCGGGGCCTCCCACTTCTTTTTCTTTTCTGGTTAAAGCCTGTTTATGCTCTCCACTAAAGGGAGTAGTACACACCGTTGTAGGAAATCTTCAGTTTCTTGGCAATTTTTCTCAAGGCCCAGTTACACACACAGATAATTGTGCAGTGATTGTTCACGGCCACAAAATGGAACAATGTGTCCATGATTTCACTGCAACTAGAGATCTACAAACAATCTCTGCATAATTATCTGTGTGTGTAACTGGGCCTTTACATGGAATAGCCTTCAGTGCTAAGAACAAGAATAGACTGTCGAGTTTCACATGAAAGTTCTCTTTTTCTGGCCATTTTGAGAGTTTCATAGAACAAACAAATGTAATGCTCCAGATTCTCAACTAGCTCAAAGGAAGTTACATTTTATAGCTTCTCTAATCAGCCAAACCATTTTCAGCTGTGCTAACATACTTGTACAAGGGTTTTCTAAATGTCAATTAGCCTTCTTACACAGTTAACAAACACAATGTACCATTCAATTACTGGAGTGGTGGTTGTTGGAAATGGGCCTTTATATATCTATGTAGTTATTGCATTAAAAACCAGACATACAGTGTTGGCCAAAAGTATTGACACCCCTGCAATTCTGTCAGATAATACTCAGTTTCTTCCTGGAAATGATTGCAATCACAAATTCTTTGGTATTATAATCTTCATTTAATTTGTCTTCAATGAAAAAACACAAAAGAGAATGAAGCAAAAAGCAAACATTGATCATTTCACACAAAACTCCAAAAATGGGCCAGACAAAAGTATTGGCACCCTCAGCCTAATACTCGGTTGCTCAACCTTTAGCCAAAATAACTGCGATCAACCGCTTCTGGTAACCATCAGTGAGTTTCTTACAATGCCCTGCTGGAATTTTAGACTATTCTTCTTTGGCTAACTGCTCCAGGTCCCTGATATTTGAAGGGTGCCTTCTCCAAACTGCCATTTTTAGATCTCTCCACAGGTGTTCCATGGGATTCAGGTCTGGACTCATTGCTGGCCACCTTAGAAGTCTCCAGTGCTTTCTCTCAAACCATTTTCTAGTGCTTTTTGAAGTGTGTTTTGGGTCATTGTCCTGCTGGAAGACCCATGACCTCTGAGGGAGACCCAGCTTTCTCACACTGGGCCCTACATTATGCTGCAAAATTTGTTGGTAGTCTTCAGACTTCATAATGCCATGCACACGGTCAAGCAGTCCAGTGCCAGAGGCAGCAAAGCAACCCCAAAACATCAGGGAACCTCCGCCATGTTTGACTGTAGGGACCATGTTCTTTTCTTTGAATGCCTCTTTTTTTCTCCTGTAAACTCTATGTTGATGCCTTTGCCCAAAAAGAAAAGAGAGAACATTCTTCCAAAACATTTTAGGCTTTGTCAGGTAAGTTTTGGCAAACTCCAACCTGGCTTTTTTATGTCTCAGGGTAAGAAGTGGGGTCTTCCTGGGTCTCCTACCATACAGTCCCTTTTCATTCAGACGCCGATGGATAGTACGGGTTGACACTGTTGTACCCTCGGACTGCAGGGTAGCTTGAACTTGTTTGGATGTTAGTCAAGGTTCTTTATCCACCATCCGCACAATCTTGCGTTGAAATCTCTCGTCAGTTTTTCTTTTCCATCCACATCTAGGAAGATTAGCCACAGTGCCATGGGCTTTAAACTTCTTGATGACACTGCACACGGTAGACACAGGAACATTCAGGTCTTTGGAGATGGACTTGTAGCCTTGAGATTGCTCGTGCTTCCTCACAATTTGGTTTCTCAAGTCCTGAGACAGTTCTTTGGTCTTCTTTCCTTTCTTCATGCTCAATGTGGTACACACAAGGACACAGGAAAGAGCTTGAGTCAACTTTAATCCATGTCAACTGGCTGCAAGTGTGATTTAGTTATTGCCAACACCTGTATGATGCTGTTATGGACGGACTGAATGGTGCTGTTATGGAACGACTGTATGGTGCTGTTATGGATGGACTGTATGGTGTTATTATGGAGTGACTGTATGGTGTTGTTATGGAAGGACTGTATGGTGCTCTTATGGAGTAACTGTATGGTGCTGTTATGGACGGACTGTTTGGTGCTGTAATGGAAGGACTATATGGTGCTGTTATTGAAAGATTGTATGGAGCTCTTATGGACAGACTGTATGGTGGATGTGGTGTTATGGAGACACTGTAAAGTGCTGTTATGGACAGACTGTATGGTACTGTTATGGAGTGACTGTATGGTGATGTTATGGATGGATTGTATGGTGCTGTTATCGACGAACTGTGTGGTGTTGTTATAGACGGACTGGATGGTGCTGTTATGGAGCAACTGGATGGTGCGTTATGGACAGACTGTATGGTGCTGTTATGGACGGGCTGGATGGTGATATTATGAAGGTACTATGTTGGTGTTATGGAGGTTCTGTATGATGCTGTAATGGAAGGACTGTATGGTGCTGTTATAGAGGGACTGTATGGTGGTGTTCTAAAGGTCCTGTATGGTGCTGTTATATAGGACCAGTAGGCTACTGTTATGGAAGAACTGTATGGTGGAGTGCTGTCAGTGTTTTCCTTGGGCAGCACTCAGAAGGCAAAATAGTAGTGTGAATACAGCCTATGTAGCAGCCAGAGGTAAACATGTCAAAGGGATTGTCCAGTTTTAATAAAAGCTACAAGTCTGCAGTCAATCTGTGTAATTCTAAGTGACGACAGACTCATGAATTCACAGATTGCTCACAGTGCTGTAGTGATTCGGAGGGCGTGTGACTTCAAGTATGTGATTTGTATACATGCGGTCACATGCTGACTAGACTTGCTCGGCCTAATGCACTTGTATTGAGCAGGAGCATAAACAGTCTACTTGGAATGTTGCTGGAAGTATACATACAGCCTGTTCCTGGCACCAGAGAATTTTCAAAGCGTACAGTGCATGAGGATTCACATATAGTGACTTTAGACTTTAGCTTAAGATCGGACAACCCCTTAAAGGATGGGCTGCTACTCATGTGCCACTGTTGTGTGCTTGCCCCCCAGGCTAAGACTTGCCAGCAAGCCCCTGGTTGCATATGTCCTAAGTATATAGAGTACTCACAAAGAGCTACTATTTAGAAATTCCCTGTGTTAAAACAATGTGTGGGAAATACTTGACACCTGTCTGATATTCTTAGATGGCACTACAACTCCTGCAACATATTCGTGGCTGCGTATGTTATGAGTATTTGCCATTGATTTACAGAGATGGTAATTAGAAATACCCTGTATTAAAGCAATGTGTGGGGAATATTTTACATCTACCGGATATTTTAGATTGCAAGTAAAAAACCTATTACATTCCTGCAACCATGGCCACCATCAGACCCTTATAAGTCGTAATCATAAAGGGGCCCCGGCCTATGATTGGAGGGGGTGTGGTTATAGGGGGCCCGAGTGAGTTAGCGGAGGGCATGGCCATTGAAGCAAGGAGGCGCACCCCCAACCCCCTGCCGGCACATGCTGGCTGAAGTTGCTTTGCTGGGCCCCTGCAAGACGTGAGGGGGCGGGCCCCGATATCCTCCAGGCCCCACCACCTCACATCTTGTATGGGTACCCTCTTGTCGATCACTGCCTGGCCCAGCCCCCTCACCTCTTCAACAGGCTCTGTCCATCCCCGCGTCACCGGAAAGTCACACGGCCTGGAGGGGAGATAAGGGGGCGGGCCCTGATCTCCTCACCTCTTCAGCAGCTTCCGGCATCAGCAGGATGCAAGAAGACTGCACTGAAGACACAGAGCTGCTGCTGGTGGTGAGCATACTCTGTCTCTCTCTCTCTCTGATTGTCTGTCTTTCTGTCTCTCTCTGACTGTCTCTCTCTCTCTCTGACTCTCTGTCTGTCTTTCTGTCTGTCTCTCTGACTGTCTCTCTCCCTGACTGTCTGTCTCTCACTCTCTGACTGACTGTCTCTCTCATGCTTTGACTGACTGTTTCTCTCTCACTCTCTGTCTCTCAATCTCTGTCTCTCTCTCACTCTCTGACTGTCTCACTCTCACTCTCTGACTGACTCACTCTCTGGCTGTCTCACTCTCACTCACTGACTGTCTCACTTTCTCTCTGACTGACTGTCTCACTTTCTCTCTGACTGACTGTCTCACTTTCTCTCTGACTGACTGTCTCTCTCTCTGACTGACTGTCTCTCTATCTGACGACAGTCTCTCTCTCACTGACTGTCTCACTCTCTGACTGCCTGTCTCACACTATGACTGTTTCTCTCTCACTCTCTCACTCTCTGACTGTTTCTCTCTCACTCTCTGACTGTTTCTCTTTCACTCTCTTTCTCTCTGACTGTCTGTCTCTCTCTCTGACTGTCTCTCTCTGACTGTTTCTCTCTCTGTCTCTTACTGTCTCTCTCTCTGACTGTCTCTCTCTCTCTGACTGTCTCTCTCTCTCTCTGACTGTCTCTCTACCTGACTGTCTCTCTCTCTCACTCTCTGACGGACTGTCTCACTCTTTGACTGACGGACTGTCTCATTCTCTGACTGACTGACTGTCTCACTCTCTAACTGACTGTCTCACTCTCTCTGACTGTCTCTCTCTCTCTCTGACTGTCTGTCTCTCTTACTCTCTGACTGTGTCTGTCTCTCTCTCTGACTGTCTGTCTCTCTCACTCTCTGACTATTGTGTGTCTCTCTCTGAATGTCTGTTTGTTTCTCTCTGTCTCTCTCTATGACTGTCTCTCTCTGTCTGTCTCTTTAAAGATACATGAACTGAGTGGTCATATTAGGAGCACTAGGTAGCAAGGAACTATCAAAGGAAATTATCTTACAGACGTGTTTATTATTACTATTATAATGATTTTCCACTATGCGTTTCAACAACGGCCTGTTGAAAACCCCACCTGACGAAGACAACAGGCCATTGTTGAAACGCGTATGTGGAAAATCATAATAGTAATAATAAACAGGTCTGTAAGATAATTCCCTTTGAGAGTTCCTTGCTACCTAGTGCTCCTAATATGACCACTCAGTTCATGTATCTTTAATTTCATTGTTCTCATCCCTGGGATTGTGGCCAGAGCAGATTGGAGCCATCAGAAAAGCTCTCAACAGCCTTTCAGAACCTTGCATGACGAAGTTCCGGTAACGCGGACATCAGGTGATTGGGATCTTACATGTAACTGCAACAGGAAGGATGATGCCTCGGAGAGGTCTCGCAGCAGCCCACTGTCCTCCACCACCATGCGAAATACCGGTGTTGTGCAAGGGTGCACAACTGGAATAGGTGAGAGACAAACCCCCCACTTATAAAAGTTTCCCCTACGAGACCACCGTGTCCTTTTCAAGGTGCGCCTCTCTATTTTTATTTTTGCATGTAAGTCTCTCTGTCTCTCTGTCTGTCTGTCTCTCTGTCTGTCTGTCTCTCTCTGTCTATCTCTCTCAGTCTGTCTATCTGTCTCTGTCTGTCTCTGTCTGTGTCTCTGTCTGTCTTTCTGTCTGTATCTGTCTGTCTCTCTCTGTCTGTCTCTCTGTCTGTCTGTCTCTGTCTGTCTGCCTCTGTCTGTCTCTACACTATACTCTATATACAGCACTATACTCTATATACAGGTCCACACTGGATGGTGAATTTGTGTATCTATATATTGTATGTATGTAGTGTGGACCTGTATATACAGTAGAGTGCTGTCTGTGTATACAAGATATACAACCGGCAGTCTATGCATACGGCCAGCAGTCTCTGTGTATACGTCCTGCACAGTCTCCATTGTGTATACATTCCGCAGCAGTCACTAATGTGCATACAACCCGCTGCAGTCTCTAATGCCGTCGCCATTGTGCATTTGTCCCACAGCCATCTCCATTGTGTATATGGGAAGGAGCAGTCTCGATTTTGTATTCTCCATTGTGTGTATAGCCTGCAGCCGTCTCCATTGTCTATACGTCCAGCAGCCATCTCCATTGTCTATACGGCCCGCAGCCATCTTCAATGGGTATACAGGTAGCAGTGGTCTCTATTGTGTATTCTCTATTGTGTATACAGCTATTGTGTATTCAGCCCACAGCAGTCTCAAGTGTGTGTGTGTGTAATATATAATAGAGAGAGTGTAAAAAAAAAAAGGAAAAACAGCACAAAAATGTAGAAAAAAGAGGACTTTATTGCCCAATGTGTGGCTACGCCATTGGGCAATAATGTAGTGGCCATGCATTGGGCAATAAAGTCCACTTTTTTCAATTTTTTTGTGCTGTTTTTCCTTTTTTTTACTCTATTGTAAGGAATCATCTGGATTGCTAGTTGGGAAAAATTTGCACGTAAATTGAGATAATTTTTGGTGCTGTTCCAATTTTTCACTATAAATATAATGTATGTTTGGGTGGAGGCGGAGCATGGGTGGAGGCGGAGCTGGGCGGAGTCTCAGGGGGCCCCAAAATTTTGGCAGTAGGGGCCCCAAAATTCCTAGTGGCAGCCCTGCCTGCAACCAATTTATGTCTCAAGTATATAGCGTACACACAAAGCTGCTGTTTAGAAAATCCCTGTGTGGTATCCTGTAGAAATAGGCATCACAAATATCTGAAAATATCTGTAAACTGTTAGTGTGGGAAATCAGTTTCTTAGCCATTTTAATACATGCAGATTTGATCAGTGCACAGGACTATTGTGAAGTATGGTGATTAGCAGCCCTATAAGAGAACAATGAGCCCAGAAGGAACAATAGTACACTCCTTGAATTAAGTCATGCCATAGAGAAAAGAGGCCAGCAACAGCCTTTGCTGTAGTCACTGACACAGCAATATCTGACAGCCACATGGAACACAGTGTCCTGTGCAGTGGCGTAACTTGAAGCTCATGGGCCTTGATGCAAAAGCTCCAGCGGGGTCACCAATTATTGTAAATCTTTAATAGCATTAGTATTTTTCTATAGGACAAATGGTCTTTTGGGGCCCCCTAGGCTCCGGAGTTCGGGTGCAATTGCAATCCCTGCACCTGTTGTAGTTAAGCCCCTGGTCCTGTGCAGTCCAAGTAATGCCCAGCTGCCACACAACGACAGGTAGGGATCAGCAGTGAAGAAGTGAGGGTGTGTGAAGAGAGCTCCCTTGAGGGGATCCTGAGTTTTCAGCAGTGGAAAGTAGTGATGGGCGAATGCTAAATTACTCGGACTCACTTGACTCTAGCGAGTCCGAGCCCGGGACTCGCTACTCATTGCGAGTCTAGCGAGTCCAATGTTAATGAATGGGGAAGCGAGTAATAGCGAGTAATGTGTGATTTAAAAATCGCAGATGTGTGTCGGAAAGCGCTCGCATTGCCGTGTCGGAAGCCCCACTCGCAACTGTATTTTGCTGCTGTCTCCGAGGCCAAAGTCGCATGTGTTTGAGGCGAGGCAAGCGATTTTCTGCAGCAAACCCCATGCTTTGTGCAAACAGGAAATAAGCCGACTCGAGCTTCCTGGCTGGACGCGCAGAAAGTCACAGCGAGGAAGCATGGCCCCTGTCGACACCCTGCAATTAATTGCTCTGGTGGAGGCTCGGCCCCTGCTTTGGCTGCCCACTGACCCTGCGTATGGGGATAATGTCCAGCGGACTACGGCCTGGAGGGAGATCGCACAGGGCGTTTTCCCAACGTTTCATCGTTGTGGCCATGATGTGCAGAGCAATATGGGTGAGTTAAATGTGTTCACACGTTATATTGCATTTACCGTATATAGTCGTGTATAAGCCGACCCGTGTATAAGCCGACCCCCCTACTTTAGCCCCAAAAAACTGGGAAACCATATTGACCGCCATCCTTGTATACAGCGGCTATCACTGTTAGACAGCCCCCCAGCAGAGTATACAGCTCCACCTGCAGAGTATACAGGCCCCCCCAGTGTGTATATATGCCACCGATATTAGGGTATACAGACCCCCCCGTGGGTACACAGGTCCCCCAGCACTGTGTATACAGGGCCCCCAGTGGTTATACAGGGCCCTCATAGTAGGGTTTACAGCCCCCCCCGTGGGTATACAAGACCCCAGCAGTGGGTATACAGGGCCCCCGTGGGTATACAGGGCCCCCATAGTAGGGTATCCAGGGCCCTCAATGTGTTATAATGCGCCGTCGCATGGTTGCCTATATTTGGATGGGGTCACAATAGTACACTTAGTTTAAGGGCTGTTCCTCCTGGCTCTGAAGGCCAGGGGGTTGGGTGTATATAAATACCACTAATGAGCGGAGTCTGGTGCCCGCACTATTACATTCTCTATGCGTTGACATGTGCCCTGCCCCATTTGTGATTGTGGCCACGTGAGCTCAATGTCCGTAATGCTGTTGATGATGTTCCACACTGTCGTTTCCATGTGCCTTGTATACACATTACACACACAACATGATTAAAATGTTATTGTTGATTTGTACACATACTTTTAGTGTTTCAAATGTTAAAGAGGTCTAAACCCGGTTTGAAATCATTTCACAGTTGACCACATTATGAAGCGATGGAGGAGCTTCCGCGACCAATTCAAGCGGCAACACCGGAGGATCATGGAGGGGGGCCCGGAAGCTGGTCACGGGATAATATATTGCCACTATGAACGGCTGTTATTTCTGGAACCGGTGGCCCGTATGCCAAGGTATGTGTCTGCCGCACTGTTGTTTACTATTATTGTTATTATTATTTATTTATATAGCGCCATTAGGTTCCATGGCACTTTACATGAGGATAAGGGTTAACGACAAAAAACAGTACATGAAGACAATCAGGTCATACAGGTACAAGAGGAGAGGACCCTGTCCACGAGGGCACACAATGTACGTATGAAGCTCTATAATGAGTGTGCTGGTTTACATACCCACACTGGGGTTTGTTTCTGCCATGGTGCAACACAATTCTATTACCTTTGGCAATGATCCAGGACATACACATTTATAGTCACATTGTGACGTTTGGACAAATAAGCAATGTTCTGCAGGGTGGTCAGACACAATGTTCCGTGACCTCACAATTAGCTATTATTGTTGGCATGTTTGTGGAACAAAGCCATGTTCTTCCCTGCAATGGCCTCTAAGGTGTGTGGCCCTGTCTGGTTTGCCTGTCATAAGCCTCATTTGTATCAGTTCCTAATGGCCTCGACTTTCATAAGGGCCACATACATCCCTACACATTTAGTTGTGGGTGTTTTTTTCGGCTAAATAACGTTGCAAGGATATACCCCTTTTGCACTAAACTGTTTGTACACCATCCCAGATTGTTGACACATTCACACACATTTCAGAACATACCCTGTATCACTACAAATATGTGTGGTTCAGTTTTCCCATGGGTTTATTTGGGGCTGCAAGGTGATGGTGTAGATATTAGGGCCCACATGTGAATTTTAGTTTTTTTGTCGTTAACTCATGGCCACATTACGAATCCTCCAGAAAACATAGCGTATTAATGCTGTATTAAATCAAACTAAAGAGGGCCATATTTTAAGTGCAACAGCCTTTTATGTCCAAGGTCCTTTAGGAAACTCGAGGTTTGTCCTTGCTGCTCCCGGTTTTTTGTTCGGCCCCGTTGGAATAACTAAAACTGTCCATCTGTGCATACCACCTTGTTTGGCACCAACGATGTGTGACCTGCTGCTCAAAAACAACCACATACTCTATGTCCATTACAGTCGTTTCAAATCCCAAGCCATCTGTTTGGTGTGTTTTATTTACCAAGATATTCCTGATTAGCATACATGGCAGCAACAAGGAGTGTAGGCCACTAACGCCAAATGCTCATGTGTCACCTATGCTGCATGACTCCATTTCCTGTCTTGCTCACCTGCCCTATAGATCTGGGTTATGTGCATTGAGACCAAGGCCGTCCACACTGTGTGTTTTTGTGTCCATCTGATGGCAAACAACCCTGAATAATGTGTTTGCCTCACAGTGTCAGGCTATAGCTTTGTCCACATAAAGTTTCCACAAAAAGTCTAAACAATAGTTGTGGCCACTAATATGTCTTCAAGTGACTACATAGCTGTCCTGCCTAAGGCAGGGCACAGTGTAATAGTGCGGACAAATTTTAAAATTTGTAATGTAATGGCAAAAAATCGTGGAGCAACACTACCCACACATAGAATATAGTTTGAGGCATGAGCCAAAAATGTCATTAATTTATTTGCTGCAATTCCATCTTAACGGCAACAATGAAAAGACACAGAATACACAGATACACTGAGTCAAAAAAGCGTGCACATGTTATGTTTGGCCTATGGTTTTGTTTCCAAACGCAACCCATTCACCAAATGTTTTTTATATTTACCCACAGAGCTGCTCACTTTCGGAGGCGGCGTCGTCACCCGCCAGCAGAGCTGCCTGAGGAGGGGAGGGAAGCCCCTCAACCCCCACCAGATGAGGAGGAGGGAGTAGCACCACCACCTCCGCCACCACCACCACCACCACCACCACCGCCGCCACCACCACCATCACCACCACTACCTTTGGGGCCGCAGATACAAGAAGAGGAGGATGAAGGGCCACACCAGCGCCCTCCACTGCCGACTGCCAGCAGCAGTGTGGGGAGTCACTGGAACCCCAGCAGCCCTGCTCTGATCCCGGGGGCACCACAAGACCGCAGAGGACAGTGTAGTGCTGACTTTGCCCGCAGTCTCATACCGTTCTTGGATGACATTCCATTCGAGAGACGACTGCGGGCATGGTCAGCAATACACATTGTCCTCGATGCGTGTAGGCCCCCAAACCACCCTGGGCAGGTGTTTACTTTTTTGGAGGAGTGGCAGCTCAGCAGATCCAACATCCTGGACAGGGCCACACCCCGGGACAGGTATGTGGCGACCCAGAGGTGGTGTCCTACAATCAGGGGCCTACCAAGCCAAGGCCAACCGGCCCAGATGCCCCAGCCTACAGGCTTCCAACCACTGGGTGAGGTACTGCATGGGGCCCTGGACCTCCTCAACGACCAGGGTGATGGTGCCACGTTACAGGCAAGCCCGGAGGATGCGGCAACCTACCACCAGCTGTAGACCCCTTTTTTTTTTTTGTTTATTTTTTGTTCCTGTGCATTGCACAATTTCTTTGTTATCTTATTATTTGTTTTTACAAAGTTCTAACCAAAAAAAAAAAAAAAAAAATTCTGACATCTTTGCCATTATGGCGAAATAATACCCAGTTGACAAAAACTACTTTGTGTCTGTCTTTTTTCAGGGAATGGATGTGTAGGTTTTTTTTGTGGGTGGGCTTAAAGTCATCATCATTAGCAAGTACTTTACGGCCCGCATGGCGCATGAAGGCACCTTGGTTATTATGTGCAAAATCATGACTGCACATACAAATGTTGCTGACAAATAAATAGTGCCTGTGTTTGTGGGGGGGTTACTTAATGACGCGGTATGGCAACAACACTGGGAACACAGATGCGATAGGCTGGGAGTGGACGTCTACTTGCAACAGAGCGCGTCTACGTGTTATCTCCGTAGCGTACAGTGGGACCCTTCGCCATGCTCCAGCAGGATTTTAGTACAAGCAACGTATTCGATGCAGGTATAGGCTTGTTGCCTCAAAAAATTAGCCCACGGGGAAGATCAACTCTATTGAAGTGAGGAGGGCGACGTGGCCACTACTATTGCTTGTCCTGAGAGCATAGTACAAGCAACGTAATTTCGATTAGGTATAGCTTGTTGCCTCAAAAAATTAGCCCAAAGGGCTGATATCAACTTTATTTGAAGTTTGAAGGAGGGCGCGGGCCATAAAATTTGCATTGTCCTAGAGCATAGTACCAATGACAAACGTATTCGATGCAGGTATAGGCTTGTTGCTCTCAAAAAATTAGCCCAAGGGCGAGATCAACTCTTTTATTAGATTAAAAGGAGGGAGCGTGGCCCATAACTATAGTCTTGCTTGTCCTGAGAGCATAGTAACAAGCAATGTATTCGTGCAGGGTTTAGCTTGTATGCCTTAAAAAATTAACCCAATGTGGCGAGATCAACTCTATTTGAAGTTGAGAGGGCGCGTGGCCCATACTAATTGCTTGTCCTGAGAGCATAGTACAAGCAACGTATTCGATGCAGGTATAGGCTTGTTGCCTCAAAAAATTAGCCCAAGGGGCGAGATCAACTCTATTTATGAAGTTGAGGAGGGCGCGTGGCCCATACTATTTGCTTGTCCTGAGAGCATAGTACAAGCAACGTATTCGATGCAGGTATAGGCTTGTTGCCTCAAAAAATTAGCCCAAGGGGCGTGATCAACTCTATTTTAGAAGTTGAGGAGGGAGCGATGGCCCATACTATTTGCTTGTCCTGAGAGCATAGTACAAGCAACGTATTCGATGCAGGTTAGGCTTGTTGCCTCAAAAAATTAGCCAAGGGGCTTGATGAACTCTTTTTAGATATAGAGGAGGGAGCGTGGCCCATAATATAGTCTTGCTTGTCCTGAGAGCATAGTACAAGCAACGTATTCGATGCAGGTATAGGCTTGTTGCCTCAAAAAATTAGCCCAAGGGGCTTGATCAACTCTTTTTAGATATAGAGGAGGGAGCGTGGCCCATAATATAGTCTTGCTTGTCCTGAGAGCATAGTACAAGCAACGTATTCGATGCAGGTATAGGCTTGTTGCCTCAAAAATTAGCCCAAGGGGCGAGATCAACTCTATTTTGAAGTTGAGGAGGCGCGTGGCCCATACTATTTGCTTGTCCTGAGAGCATAGTACAAGCAATGTATTCGATGCAGGTATAGGCTTGTTGCCTCAAAAAATTAGCCCAAGGGGCGAGATCACTCTATTTTGAAGTTGAGGAGGCGCGTGGCCCATACTAATTGCTTGTCCTGAGAGCATAGTAAAAGCAACGTAATTCGATGCAGGTATAGGCTTGTTGCCTCAAAAAATTAGCCCAAGGGGCGAGATCAACTCTATTTTGAAGTTCAGGAGGGCGCGTGGCCCATACTATTTGCTTGTCCTGAGAGCATAGTACAAGCAACGTATTCATGCAGTATTTTTCCTTTAGCCCATGGGCGAAGTCAACTCTTGTATTTTGAAAGTATGACGTGCCATACTAATTGTTGTCTGAACAATAAACTGTTCTGTGAGTTGGGTTTTTGCCGTTCAAAAATTACCAAGGGTGCGAGATCAATCTGTTTTGAAGAGGCGTTCGTGTTCCCATACTATTTGCTTTCCTGAGAGATAGTACAAGCAACGTTTCGATGCAGGTCTAGGCTTGTTGCCTCAAAAAATTAGCCCAAGGGGCTGATAACTCTTTTAGAATAGAGGAGGGGCGTGGCCCATAATATAGTCTTGCTTGTCCTGAGAGCATAGTACAAGCAACTATTCGATGCAGGTATAGGCTTGTTGCCTCAAAAAATTAGCCCAAGGGGCTGAGATCAACTCTATTTTGAAGTTGAGGAGGGCGCGTGGCCCATACTATTTTGCTTGTCCTGAGAGCATAGTACAAGCAACGTATTCGATGCAGGTATCTGCTTGTTGCCTCAAAAAATTAGCCCAAGGGGCGGATCAACTCTATTTTGAAGTTGAGGAGGGGCGTGGCCCATAACTATTTGCTTGTCCTGAGAGCATAGTACAAGCAACGTATTCGATGCAGGTATAGGCTTGTTGCCTCAAAAAATTAGCCCAAGGGGCAAGATAACTCTATTTTAGATTGAGGAGGGCGCGTGGCCCATATATTTTGCTTGTCCTGAGAGCATAGTACAAGCAACGTATTCGATGCAGGTATAGGCTTGTTGCCTCAAAAAATTAGCCCAAAGGGCGAGATCAACTCTATTTTGAAGTTGAGGAGGGCGCGTGGCCCATACTATTTGCTTGTCCTGAGAGCATAGTACAAGCAACGTATTCGATGCAGGTATAGGCTTGTTGCCTCAAAAAATTAGCCCAAGGGGCGAGATCAACTCTTTTTAATATAGAGGAGGGAGCGTGGCCCATAATATAGCTTGTGTCCTGAGAGCATAGTACAAGCAATGTATTCGATGCAGGTATTAGGCTTGTTGCCTAAAAAATTAGCCCAAGGGGCGAGATCAACTCTATTTTGAAGTTGAGGAGGGCGCGTGGCCCATACTATTGCTTGTCCTGAGAGCATAGTACAAGCAACGTATTCGATGCAGGTATAGGTTGTTGCCTCAAAAAATTAGCCCAAGGGGCGAGATCAACTCTATTTTGAAGTTGAGGAGGGCGCGTGGCCATACTATTTGCTTGTCCTGAGAGCATAGTACAAGCAACGTATTCGATGCAGGTATAGGCTTGTTGCCTCAAAAAATTAGCCCAAGGGGCGAGATCAACTCTATTTTGAAGTTGAGAGGGAGCTGGCCCATACTATTTGCTTGTCCTGAGAGCATAGTACAAGCAACGTATTCGATGCAGGTCTAGGCTTGTTGCCTCAAAAAATTAGTCCAAGGGGCTTGATGAACTCTTTTTAGATATAGAGGAGGGAGCGTGGCCCATAATATAGTCTTGCTTGTCCTGAGAGCATAGTACAGGCAACGTATTCGATGCAGGTATAGGCTTGTTGCCTCAAAAAATTAGCCCAAGGGGCGAGATCAACTCTTTTTGATATGAGAGGGAGCGTGGCCCATAAATATCTTGCTTGTCCTGAGAGCATAGTACAAGCAACGTATTCGATGCAGGTATGGCTTGTTGCCTCAAAAAATTAGCCCAAGGGGCGAGATCAACTCTATTTTGAAGTTGAGGAGGGCGCGTGGCCCATACTATTTGCTTGTCCTGAGAGCATAGTACAAGCAATGTATTCGATGCAGGTATAGGCTTGTTGCCTCAAAAAATTAGCCCAAGGGGCGAGATCAACTCTATTTTGAAGTTGAGGAGGGCGCGTGGCCCATACTATTTGCTTGTCCTGAGAGCATAGTACAAGCAACGTATTCGATGCAGGTATAGGCTTGTTGCCTCAAAAAATTAGCCCAAGGGGCGAGATCAACTCTATTTTGAAGTTGAGGAGGGCGCGTGGCCCATACTATTTGCTTGTCCTGAGAGCATAGTACAAGCAACGTATTCAATGCAGGTCTAGGCTTGTTGCCTCAAAAAATTAGCCCAAGGGGCGGGATCAACATTTTTAAAATTTATGCAAGGCACTTGAGCCAAACTATATGTTTTATTTCAGTTTGAGAAATGCCCACAATGCAGGCATAGGCTTGTTGCCTTAAAAAATTCAGCCAAGAGACTGTATTGGATTGTCTGACATAAATCAACGGTCAAAAATCATCACAAGTGCATGCATTATTAAAGTAACATTACTGACACTGATTGTGTAGTTTTGTTGTCATGCAGCAAGTGTAGCAGGAACATTATTTATCCAATCTTCTTAGCAGAGGCACATTGTTTATCCTTTGTGTCAGAAGAGGACATAATGTTTAAACCGCACTCAGCCAAACGTAACAAATTTGAAAATGTCCCTCTAGGTTTGGGTACTGTCGTCTGAAGGGGTTAAGAACTTTGATGATATCCAGTCCTTGTTAAAGTTAATGAGAGTGAGTCTGTCGGCATTTTCTGTAGTCAGCCGTGACCTTCTATCAGTGACAATTCCCCCAGCGGCACTAAAAACACGCTCTGATGTCACACTAGCAGCTGGGCAGGCCAGCAACTCCAAGGCATACAAGACAGCTCAGTCCAAGCGTGAAGCTTGGAAACCCAGTAAGTAAAGGGTACAGAGGGGTCGGTTAAGAAGCTGGTAGTGTCACACACATACTCGTTCAACATGTTTCACAATGTTTGTCTCCTAGACAAGGGGACCGTAGGCACAATCCGTTGCAGATTGGAAGGTCTGTTGAACATCGCCCAGTTGGTGGACATCTTACCACCACCTCTTCTTGACAATGTGGCAGTTTGTGTTCGAACCAAAGGCTGCTGTGGCAAAGAGCTGCTTGTTCGTGGTAAAGCGGAGTCAGATGGTGAAATTGACATTAAATTGTCAACAACCACACTTTTGAAATGATCCATCGTTAAGCCCCTTGGTGACTGCAACAGCAGCGATGGAAACTTGTCTTTGTAGCGTGGGTCAAGGAATGTTGACAACCAGTAGATGTCGCTGTCATAGATGTTAATGACGCGTGGATCTTGGGACAGACATTGAGACATGAAGTCAGACATGTGTGCTAGGCTACAAAGACTCATGTCTTCTGTGTCACCTGACTGATGAACAATAGGCATCATGGTCTCAAAATCGGTCTCCGCCTCCTGCTCTTCAGCCCACCCATGCTGTACCGACATAAAACTGGGGTTGGGAGTTCCATCAGGGTGCACCTCAGTACCATGGAGAAATAAATCGTCTTCATCTTCCTCATCACTGTTTTGTTCTGCAGCCAATGTTGCCGGCTGAAATTGGCTTTGCTGGCTCTGATCCTGGATGTTAAAATGTGGATCCATAGCCCTCTGCTGTGCCCTCAATGATTCTGTTTTAAGATTCAGGAGAGAATCTTTAAGCAAACAGAGCATGGGGATGGTGAGACTAATAATGGACTCATCACCGCTGACCAGTTTTGTGCAGTAATCGAAGTTCTCTAGAACCTCGCAAAGGTCAGCGATCCAGACCCACTCCATCGTACCAATGTGTCTTGTATTACTTCCTGGGTGACGGGCATGTTGCAGCTGATATTCCGCTATAGCCCTCTGCTGCTCATTGAACCTAGCCAACATATGGAATGTAGAATTCCATCGTGTTGGCATGTCGCAAATTAATATGTGTTTGGGCAAATTAAATTGCTGTTGAAGGGCAGATAGACTTGCAAGTGCCGTTGATGAATGTCGGAAATGTCCGCAATTTCTACGCACTTTCTCTAGTAGATCAGATACTCTGGGTAATTTTTCAAGAATTTCTGAACTACAAGATTCAGTACGTGAGCCATGCAAGGCACGTGTTGAAGTTTACCGAGCTTTATTGCTGCAACAAGGTTTCGTCCGTTATCACTGACAACAAGACCTGCTTGTAGTTGCAGTGGGGCCAGCCACTCATCTGTCTGTTGCTTAACACCTTTCCACAGCTCGTTTGCAGTGTGAGGTGTGTCACCTAGACAGATGAGCTTAAGAAGAGCCTGTTGTCGCCTGGCTGATGCAGTACTGCAAAGCTCCCAACTTTGACGTGATGTTGCGGACAAATCAGCAGTGGTCAAGGAAGTAGAAGACGCACATTGTGTTGTAGAAGTATATGAGGACGCGGACACCCGGAATGATGCTGTGCCCGCTATTCGTGGAGTTGGTAGGATCGCAGATATTCCACTATTAGACTTTGGGACACTCTCGACAAGGTTGATCCAGTGAGCCGTTAGGGATATGTATCTGCCCTGTCCACAACTACTTGTCCAGGTGTCAGTTGTCAGGTGAACTTTTCCGCTCACAGCATTTGTCAGTGCACGCTTCAAGTTGTTAACCACGTGCTGATGTAACACGGGTATGGCAGTACGTGAAAAAAAATTGCGACTGGGGGCAGTGTATCGTGGTGCTGCCACAGCCAACAACTCCCTAAAAGTGTCAGTATCCACAAGCCTAAATGGCAGCATTTCTACAGCTAACAGCTTAGAAATTTGCGCTGTCATTTGTCGAGAAAAAGGGTGTGTGGATGGGTGCTTCCGCTGCCTCTCATACAGCTGTGGAACAGACAACTGGACATTTGGCGCAGACTCACAAGTCACTTGACTACTGTCATATCTCTGGTCTAATTCAGCTTGTGAGGAGATCGTATGAGTAGGAGCTGCTGCATGAACAGTAGATGGTGAAGGACGATTCGGAGGTGGCATAACGGTGTTGAGGTCAGAAGGCCCTGATGTCGAACCCTGATGGGCCAACCACTGACTTGGGTGCTTAAGAGTCATGTGCTTTCGCATACTGCTGGTGCTCAAGTTTACTTTGCCCTGGCCTCTGCTCAGCCTGGCATAGCAGATGTTACATATAACGACATTTGGTACTGATGGGCTATCTTTAAAAAATTTCCAGACAATGGATGTTCGTCCTTTAGATTGTGGTGTAGGAACTGGAGGATAAGTCTGGCCAACACAAACTGTAGACACATTTTGGCCAACTGTTGTTAAAGTTGGGGCAACAGTTGGTACAGTTTGTGCAATTGACACAATTTGGGCTACTGTTGTCACAGCTTGGATTCTGGATAAAGGAGTAAGCCTGGGTGCTTTAGGCGGTGGTACATAACCACTTTCCTCCTCCTGGCTGCTCTGTTGGCTCTGCATGTCAAGTGTCCAGGTTGGATCAGTGGTCTCATCATCCACCCCCTCCTCCTCAAAGTCTTCTGCATAACGTGACTGGTCAGGCTGGCCAGATGAGATGTGTATCTCATCATCATCATCATCCTCCACCTCCTGAGACGGTCTATGCCTTTGTTGAAAGGGACGTTCTTCAGGACGAGGTGAATCCAAACTTTGTCCATGAATGGAATGTAAGTCTGGTTCAAGTATCTGTTCGGGCAGTGACAAAGAAAGGTCAGGTTGTATGAATGGCTGATAAGAACCAAATAAATCTTTCGAATGTCCAAATTCGCGGTCTAAATTTTCCTCTGTCTGGCGATGGCTTGAGGAAATAGGAAGATTTTGCGGATTAGATGACCCCGCGTTGTCAGTAGCGGCACTTGAATATGGTGTCAAGGATGATTGTGTGCTGCCAGAACCAGTGGTTGAGGTCTTGTCAGCCATCCAAGATGTTATTTGGTCTTGCTCTTCCGGCCTCAAGACACGTTTAGGTTGAGTACTGGGAAATTTAGACAGCAGAAAGGTGGATCGATCAATCCTCGTCTGTCTACTTCTACCAGTGCCTTGTTGTTCACGACTGCTAGGGCCACGACCTTGTCCCTGTCCCTTTGCAGACTGGTTTTTGGGAATTTGGTGTTTTTGGGACATTGTTGACAAATGCACAGCCACCGAGATGGAGTTAAGTGTAGATGCAGGCGTCACTGACTGGCGGGTTAAGTGTGTGCTAACACTTGGCAATGAAGCAGCACACTAGTCCCTGAAAAAATTAGAAAGTGCGCACAGCCACCGAGATGGAGTTTGGTGTTGCTGTAGGTGTCACCTACTGGCGGGTTAAGTGTGTGCTAACACTTGGCAGTGAAGCAGCACACTAGTCCCTGAAAAAATTAGAATGTGCGCACAGCCACCAAGATGGAGTTTGGTGTTGCTGTAGGCATCACTTACTGGCGGGTTAAGTGTGTGCTAACACTTGGCAGTGAATCAGCACACTAGTCCCTGAAAAAAATAGAAAGTGCACACAGCCACCGAGATGGAGTTTGGTGTTGCTGTAGGTGTCACTTACTGGCGGGTTAAGTGTGTGCTAACACTTGGCAGTGAAGCAGCACACTATTCCCTGAAAAAATTAGAAAGTGCGCACAGCCACCGAGATGGAGTTTGGTGTTGCTATAGGCGTCACTTACTGGCGGGTTAAGTGTGTGCTAACACTTGGCAGTGAAGCAGCACACTAGTCCCTGAAAAAATTAGAAAGTGCGCACAGCCACCGAGATGGAGTTTGGTGTTGCTGTAGGCGTCACTTACTGGCGGGTTAAGTGTGTGCTAACACTTGGCAGTGAAGCAGCACACTAGTCCCTGAAAAAATTAGAAAGTGCGCACAGCCACCGAGATGGAGTTTGGTGTTGCTGTAGGCGTCACTTACTGGCGGGTTAAGTGTGTGCTAACACTTGGCAGTGAAGCAGCACACTATTCCCTGAAAAAATTAGAAAGTGCGCACAGCCACCGAGATGGAGTTTGGTGTTGCTGTAGGCATCACTTACTGGCGGGTTAAGTGTGTGCTAACACTTGGCAGTGAAGCAGCACACTAGTCCCTGAAAAAATTAGAAAGTGCGCACAGCCACCGAGATGGAGTTTGGTGATGCTGTAGGCGTCACTTACTGGCGGGTTAAGTGTGTGCTAACACTTGGCAGTGAAGCAGCACACTATTCCCTGAAAAAATTAGAAAGTGCGCACAGCCACCGAGATGGAGTTTGGTGTTGCTGTAGGTGTCACTTACTGGCGGGTTAAGTGTGTGCTAACACTTGGCAGTGAAGCAGCACACTAGTCCCTGAAAAAATTAGAAAGTGCGCACAGCCACCGAGATGGAGTTTGGTGTTGCTGTAGGCGTCACTTACTGGCGGGTTAAGTGTGTGCTAACACTTGGCAGTGAAGCAGCACACTATTCCCTGAAAAAATTAGAAAGTGCGCACAGCCACCGAGATGGAGTTTGGTGTTGCTGTAGGCGTCACTTACTGGCGGGTTAAGTGTGTGCTAACACTTGGCAGTGAAGCAGCACACTAGTCCCTGAAAAAATTAGAAAGTGCGCACAGCCACCGAGATGGAGTTTGGTGTTGCTGTAGGCGTCACTTACTGGCGGGTTAAGTGTGTGCTAACACTTGGCAGTGAAGCAGCACACTAGTCCCTGAAAAAATTAGAAAGTGCGCACAGCCACCGAGATGGAGTTTGGTGTTGCTGCAGGCGTCACTTACTGGCGGGTTAGGTGTGTGCTAGCACTTGGCAGTGAAGCAGCACACTATTCCCTGAAAAAAATTATTAAGTGCGCACAAGTAGTCGCACAAGTAGGTGGCGTACGTGCTATTTGCAGCTAGGAGAGCAGCAACGCACTGTTCTGCCACAGACATAATAACGCTGAAGGGGTTTTTAGGACCCAAAATCTATCAGCTGGCAAAAAATTGTAAATAGTACCTCAGCTAAGCCTCTGACTTCAGCTATTAGAACAGCTGAGTGAGTAAGCGAAGCTATGAGGTCGCTCCTGTGAACACTGTAAAGGCTGCAGCTCCCTGCTTCCCTGCCTGCCTACAGTCTCACAGTACACAGTACTCCTCTGTCCTCCTGCTAGCTCTCACAAGAGCTGTTTGGGGTTAATATAAGGAATCTTGAAGTTCCCTACACTCACTGACTATCCCTATGATCTGCTCCAGAATCTACCTCACCCTGCTCTAGCTCAGATCTTCAGAGAAATGTGCTCAAAATGGCGGTGGCAAGGCTTATATACAGCCTTGCCTGTCATCCATGACATAGCCATCACGATGGACAGCAGCCAATCATAGTAATGCCACAACCAACATGGCTGTGGCATTACTGAATATGATTGGCTAACATGCTTGTCCATCTTCACAAGTTTGTCTGACCTAACACGCTAGGCTGTCTCGGAAGCTTTGTCGGAACATAACAGATTCTGTATTTGCGAGTCCCGAATACAGAATACAGGACTCGGATTTGTAGACTCGCTAGGAATCGCTAAGACTCGCTCAGACTCGCTCGGAATCGCTGCTTACAGCGGGTATCCGTGAAGTGGTGCGATTCTGTAAACGATTTTGGGGACATAGCGATGTGATATAGCGAGTCTCGCTAGTAAAACTAGGATTGCCATTTACTTGCATTGGACTCGCTACTTTGCGAGTCCTCGCTGGAAAACTCGCCGAGTAGCGAGTCCTGCGAGTCCCTTACTACTCGCCGAGTAACGAGTCCTAGCGAGTAGATTCGCCCATCACTAGTGGAAAGCAAAGCTAAAGTACTTTCCAGTAAGGCTGAGGTGCCATGGAAGCCAAGATCCAGATAGAGTGGATAAGTTTAAGGGCGTAGTATATAGAAATACGTATTTGCTTTATAACCACAATTCATTAGTAAATTCTGCTAATAACCAAAATGGAATACCAAATTTGTACACCTTTAGAATTAAAATTGTCAAACAATTGCCTTTTATTTCTGCATTAATCTTAATAAATTAAGCTCAGAACAACTAATCAGATTGAAAGACGTGGAGGACATTTAGAAACCTCACTTTCCTACTCCTTTCATTTTAAAATCTTTTGCATAATAATAATTATTTTTATAAATATTATTATTTTTCTTATTATTATTTTTATTTAAATAGCACCACCATATTCCATATCACTTTAAAAATCAAAGGGAACATGTACAGACAACGTGATACAACACAGAGTCACACAATTGTACACATGCCAAGAGGAATGAGGTCCCTGCTCGCAAGCTTACAACCTATGAGGAAATAGCGGAGGCACAAAAGGTAAATAGTAAAAAGTGCTGTCATATATGGTCCAGCCATCAACATAATAAAAAGTAAATTCACATAATACTGCATGAACCAATCACCAGCCAGGATCTATGCACGTACAGATACAGAGAGTGATTAAGTGCATGGGGTGTGTGTAATCAGATGATAAAAAAGACCACATTTTGGAATAACGTATTAAAAGGGTAAAACTGAAATAATTACATAGTTGAGGTGAGATGATAGGCTAGAATGAAGAAATGCCTTTTTAGGCACGCTTAAAACTATGGGTATTATGAATTAATCCAATTGTTGTGAATCCATCATGTATTACAGTGACCGGGTCACATGATTACATTCAAGCAGGAAGAGCGGGGAGGACGTCGGTATTAGAAGCCGCGGGACACGCAGACGGAGCAGCTGGAGGACCCGGGTGCAGACCGAGGGGGTGAGATGGATCAATGCTGAGGGGGGGCCCTCTGTATACATAGGGGGGGCAGGGAGACAGCGGGGGAGGCTATACTGTGCAGGGGAGCAGCAATATACTATGCGCTGCTCCCCATGCATAATTAATGAGCGGCACCACGTGACGTGCCGCTCATTCTGCAGCCTCCCCCCACCTCCTCCTGCCTCCTGCAGTGCCCCCACCACACCACACTGTATATGACTCGTGTATAAGCCGAGGGGGGACTTTTCAGCCCAAATTTTGGGCTGAAAAAGTCGGCTTATACACGAGTATATACGGTAAATGGTATATGTTTATTGGAGAATGTCAGGAGGAGTAAGTCATATGTTATTCTTTTTCAATGAGTGAGTATGGTAATATAACAGCCTGCAATAGCGAGGATTGTTCTCAGACATGACAGGTCCTTTGTTTCCCAGCTAGATGAATAATGCACTAATCTTTGTTTTAAATGATAGGTGTCTCTGTAACAAATTTTATTAACATAATGACATATTTCTAGTAAAAATTGCAAAATTAAGTTTACTGCAGTTCTTTAACGGAACTGTTATACTATACATCAGAAGTAACCTGGGCCGATGTTTTACTATGGCTTTCCAAAATGATACAACTGAAAGCACAGCATAACAGGAAAAACAGAGAAAAAACACAAACCTTGGTGAACCAGATACACAATCTGGAACAAAAGCAAACATCTAGTCCTAGTCCCGATCTCTCCTTGGACATTTTGAAACTCAGGTCAGAATTAAAATCCCTCTTATCCTCTGAATATGACAGGATCTCCCACATTCTCAAAACCAACCATTACTTTTCTGACGATAGACCCTCCAAACTCCTAGCAGCAAAAATTAAACACCAGAAGCTGAAATCCAGAATTAAAGAGATTAGGAACCCACTTGGCCAAACTCTTAAACACCCGAAGGATATAGCCGATACCTTTGCTCACTTCTACACCTCCCTCTACAATTTGAAAAATAACCCCTCGGATCAAGATATCACTGACTACCTAACCAACCTTGACCTGCCCTCACTTACAGATCGTGACTTATTGGACCTCAACTTACCATTCACGACATCTGAGATTTCAGAAGTCATAGGACAATCGAAAGTGGGCAAATCACCTGGCCCTGACGGATTCCAAAATGAGCTCTACAAAACCTTCACAGATTTATTGTCCCCGTATGTTACCAGATTGGCCAATTACTCTGCTACCCACGGACACCTACCACCTGACATGCTCAAAGCTGTTATTACGGTGATACCCAAAGGAAAGGGAGACCCGGCAGATACCAAGAACTATAGGCCGATCTCCCTCCTGAATTCAGACACGAAATTCTTAGCTAAAATAGCAGCTAATAGAATCAAAAATTACATCACCAAATTAATCCACCCTGATCAGGCAGGCTTCATCCCAGGCCGCAATACGGCTGACGCCACTAGGAGAGCCCTGGATCTAATCACCTCTATAGAGAATTCAAACAACCCTCAGCCTTCTTGGCCTTAGATGCTGAGAAGGCCTTTGAAAGGATCCAGTGGAACTTCTTATTTCGCACCCTGCGGAGGTTTGGGTTCCAAGGCAATATCCTTCGTTTCATATCATCAATGTATGCCAATCCCACAGCAAGAGTATACTCCAACAATTTCCTGTCTCAAAAATTCCCCTTGACAAATGGCACGAGGCAGGGGTGCCCACTCTCCCCTATCCTCTTTGCCCTATTCATTGAGCCACTTGCATCTAGCATCAGAGACAATGACAATATTAGAGGAATCCCGTTAAATCAACGCCAACACAAAATATCTCTGTTTGCAGATGACATCCTCCTTTCAATTAATAATCCCCTCAAATCCCTCAGGCACCTGTCAAGGGTCATTGAGAGATTCTCCCAGCTTTCCTTCTACAAAATAAACTAAACAAAATCCCAGATCCTGGACTTTAATATAGAGGAAACACTACTTAAGTACCTCAAAGAAGAGTTTAACTATACATGGACGCAAAAGGAGATTTCTTATTTAGGGATTACTTTGAACAAACCCTGTTCAGCCACGGTACAGACGAACCTAACAAACCTATTTAACTCGTTCCATCAGGCCTACTTACGTCTTTCAAAAGTTGAACTGTCCTGGCTGAGCAGGATTGAAGCTTTCAAAATGACACTGCTCCCGAAATTCTTGTACATAATTAGATCCATCCCTTTGTTCATCCCGAAGAGATGGTTCATTAAACTCCAATCACAACTCCGTGCGTTCATTTGGCTCAACAAGCGCCCAAGAGTGGCCAGACTATCCCTCGAGAGGCACAAGAGAGTAGCAGGCCTAGGAGTTCCCAACTTGCACAACTACTACTTGGCATCCATCGCCAAATCTCACAAAAATGGCTTATAGGCCCGAACGATTCGCCCTGGATCTCTATAGAAGGAACGATCAATAACAATAATCTAAAAGCTCTAATCATGGCTTACCTAGTAAATCCCTCCAAACCTCCTCCTACTCACCCAATTACTAGAGCAACTATTCTAGCCTGGAGAGACCTTGTCAAAAAGGCAGCCAAATACTACACTTCTTCCACTCTCAACAAAATCCCTCTAGAAACTCTTAAAATTTTGATGCCGAACCTGGACCTCTCTCTCTGGAGGGATAAGGAGATTCTTTATGTTAATGATCTGCTTTCAGGAAACTCTATCCTCCCCTTCCACATCCTCCAAGACAAATTCCCCCTCACCAGGGATGACCAAACTAACTGGAGAGTCATAGCCAACTACCTCAGCACTCACAATCTCAAACTCACAATTCCGCAAATAAAGTTTGATATAAAACACCCCGCGGAAAGCCTCCCTTTGGGGAACGAGCTCTCTCTATAGAATCTTCAACGAAGAAGTCGAATTACTAAACCTCTCATTCTTTGGAGCTTGGGAGGAGGAGTTGGGTATCCATGTGGACCTTGGGAAATGGCTAAAACTATTAAGACCGTGTATTCCAGCTCATCTTGTGCCACCCTCCACGAGTCTTACTATAAGGTCCTCTCACAATGGTACTATACCCCTATCAAACTATATCATATGAACCCTAATCACGACCCATCTTGCTGGAGAGGCTGTGGAAACCTGGAACCCTCTCACATATTTTCTGGGACTGTCCTGTCCTGACCAATTACTGGAGAGATGTCAAATCTCTAATTACAAATGTCACTGGGATTCAAATAAAATTCACCCCAGAATTAATATTACTACTGATTAGCACAGAGGACCTCCCTCACCACATATGCTTTTTAACATCCCACATTATTTTGACTGCTAGAGTTCTGATAGCCTCGAGGTGGAACAAACCAGAACCCCCACAGTGGATGACCTGATTGAAACAGTGTCGACTCACTGTACTTTCGAGTACAACTTCGCTATACGCGCAAACAGGTTCCCAAAATTCCTAGGGCATTGGGAGGCATGGTTGACAACCTTTTCCCCATCCCTCCTGCAGTAGGCCGCTAACGTAAAAATTTGATGATTTGACTGTATCTTCCCCACAATGCTTTCAAGCTTGCATTACGATTTGCGACAAAATGCACAGAGTGTGTTCGGACTATTCAGTATTCGGATATTCATTTGTACCTTTCCGATTTTCTCTCTTTTTGTTGGAGTGCTATATTTGAATTTGCATATGCACTTACGACTTGTACCGTTCATGTTATTTGTTGGTTTGTTTACTTGTAATGTTTATTACTCTTCCCCTCCCCTCCACCCCCTCCCTCTTTATTTATGTATCTAATTCCCTCCCCTCCCCCCTCCCTTGAAATTTCAATAAAGATATTTGGACAACTATGGCTTTCCTGCTGCATGAGGTACAAATTAAATTGGTGTCCCTCCCCAAAGTGTCATATAAACCTCCAATAAATAATCAAAATTCTCCCATAGTTTTTGGGTTTGCTTTTAAGGCTTTCGTGGTATGGTAAAAAGACCTGATAGAACTATACTTCAGGTCAGTGATATCATGCTGACACTAAAGTTGTTACATAGTTTGTTTTCTTATTTTCTTCATGAAAACATTTTTAGAATTCATAAAAAAATAAGTTTGTGTTGCCATTTTCTAATACACATATTTTTTTTCATTCAACGGAATTGTGTGTAAACCTGTTTTTGCATAGTTAGCTAAGGCTGCCTTCACACTGCATAATTTTCACATCCGTGTGGTTCCTTGAATTTCAAGGACCACACAAACAGGCCTTGATCTGTGCCAACAAATGGCAACTGATTTTTTTTAACAGATCCGTCATCAGTTAGCAGAGATAGGGGTGGGACGAGCTGTACCTTGCTTCTGATCAATACTCAGTATAGCAAAATGGATCAGTTTCAAGGATCCATACAGATCTGTCTCCATAGACATCCATGTTATTTGAAGCGGACAGCTACGGATCCATGTCTGTCTGTTGGTGTAAGTGATTTCCAAGGCAGCCCAAAATCAGAGCAGTCTCCGATTCTGGGTGCATGAAAAAAAACTGACACAAGCGGATCAGTGACAAAACGGACACACATGGAAGGTCACTTAGGACCAATCCGTGCCCATAGGTATACATGGGAGGCCAAAACTGATCCATGGCTTTCTGTTTTAAAATGGGTAGATACGGATCAGAAATTATGCAGTGTGAAGACAGCCTAATGGTTTTATTTATACCAATTTGGGGTACATACAATATTTTAGTCTCTTTTAATTGTATTTTGTTTAGAGAAACAACTTATTTCTTGTGTCTTCAATTTTTTTCTCTTTATCGCATTTACCATATGGGCTAGTTTTTGATAGAGCACACTTCTTGCTGATATGGCAGTACCAAACATGTTTATTTTTTAGTTTTTTTTGTTTTACCGTAAATGGTAGAAAGGGGGGTGATAAAAATGTAATTCTTATATTTCTTAAACCATTTTAATGTATTACCATATTCTTTTGTCTGCTTAAGGCATACAAACCTGCAATTTTCAGATTTTTATTCTATGTAACTTTAATACTACAGCATTGCAGTGTATAGAACAAATCACTATCTGTTATGGATAAGCTCAACAAAATGGCAGCAAATGTGGCTTTTAGGCCTCATTCTGATGTCCATTTGATATGTACAGTATGTATTGTTTCCATTTTTCTAACTTTTAAAGCAAGTACCCATTACAATTTATGGTGCTATTTACATGTCTGTGTTTTAAAACGAATTGTGTGTCCGTGCAACACACATGAAGAAATTTCCATTTTTTTACAGCAGCACAGATGACTAGGGCTAATAAAGGTCTATGGGTATGTGAAAAATATGTTCAGCACACAAATTTCATCCCAGTGCCATCCCTGTGCTGTACGCGTTAAACACTACACAATATGGGAGAAGCTATGTAATTTATTTACATGCCATGGCCAAAGGTTTTGCCACCTTTGAAATTGTTCCAGAAAATGAAGTATTTTCCTAATAAAATTATTGCAATTACACATGTTTTGTTACACATACGTTTATTTACTTTGTGTGTATGGGAACACCACAAAAAAAACTAGAAAAAAAAATGTAACACATTTAACACAATACCCTCAAAACTGTCTGGAATCATGTTTTGCCACCTTTCCAAATTTAAATTGGGTAAAAAACTTTGCTTCAAGCATGTGATGCTCATTCAAACTTACCTGTGGTGAGTAACAAGTGCGGGCAATATGAAAACCACACCTGAAACCAAATAAAAAGGAAAAAAGTTGACTCAATCACTGCTTTGTGTGTCTGTGTGGACAAAACTAAGCATAGAGAACACGAAGTGGAGAACAGAATTGTCTGAGGGCTTGAGATCCAAAATTGTTGAAAAATATCAACAATTTCAAGGTTACAAGTCCATCTACAGATATCTTGATGTTTCTTTGTCTACAGTATGCAACATAATCAAGAAGTTTAGAACCCATGGCACTGTAGTTAATCATCCTTGATGTGGACAGCAAAGAAAAATTGATAAAAGGTTGAAATGCAGGATAGTCCAGGTGGTGAATAAACAGCCCAAATCAAGTTCCAAAAAATGTAAGCTGTCGTGCAGGTTCAGGGTGCATTAGGCTAGGGTCACACTTGAGGCTGACGGAGTCGCTAAAATCTCTGAAATTCTGCTGCAGCGCATAGTGTTATCGCAATGTGCTGCCAGTGGATCACAGCCCCATAGCAACCCAGTGTTTGCCTTAGCAGCAGACACACAGGATGTGCGCTTTATCACAGCGCACAGGAAACGCTGTCTGCAGCGTTTTCCTGTGTGCTCTGGTAAAGCGCACATCTTTCAGCTTTGTGTGTGACCACTGCTAAGGTAAACACTGGGTTGCTATGGGGCTGTGATCCACTGGCAGCGCATAGCGTTAACGCTATGCACTGCCGCAGAATTTCAGAGATTTTAGCGCCTCCATTGGCCTCACGTGTGACCCTAGCCTTAGTGTTAGCGCCAACTATCTGTTGACATTTGAAAAAAATGAAACACTATGGCAGGAGACCAACAAGGACCCCACTGCTGACATAGAGAAATAAAAAATCTAAACTGTGGTTTGTCAAAATGTACTTTAGTAATCCAAAATCCATATAGGAAAGCATTTTGTGGACCAATGAGACCAATATACAGCTTTTTGGTAATGCACATAATTCTGTTTACTGAAAATGGAATGATAAACAGCGGCACACTGTATCCATAAACACCTAGGTTTATTTAAACACTTAAAACAATGTCAAGGGAGGAAGCAAGGTGTGTAGGGTGCTACAGCCTGTTTACATTTGCACTGCTCCACCGGTCCCACCTGTCAAGTGACGTGAAACTACTTCCTTAAATAGTTACTACGAATCACAGTAATCACACTTTCCAAACATAAAATCACAAAAAATACATACTTTGCAAAAAAATTGAAAGATCATTCTTTTGATTAAACCTTATTGGTCCTAGAACTTTCATCAGATCCATCTAGCTTCATGTTGAATAATAGCTTATGTAGAACTCCACTACAATCAGATAAAGACTTCTGTTCCAAACCTGTGAACATTAAGGATTCAGGGCTTGAATGTTAATGTGAATATGACTAAAGAGTCTAGTGGAACCTTTACTGTAGCATAAGATCTAACATGTTCTCTAAAGCGCTGATTGTTTTTCCGATATAATAACACTCACATGTGAAGAACACTACATATACAACAAACCTTATTCTACAAGAAATAAAGTCCTTTACCATGTGTGTGAAGCCTCGAATTTTTATTGGGTTGTCAGTAATATGACTCTTACAAAAAGAGTAATTTCCTGAAGGTATTGTTGTTTTAAACAGTTCTGTTTGTAAGAAGAAACTCTACAATATTTTTAACTATCTCATCTTTTACGTTCCTACATCTCTTAGGCCCTTTTTACATCTATGCACTGCTGGGTTTGCCTGCGTTTGCCCGCCCTGCGCTAGCGCAAATGCAAGCGCAGTTGCATTTACAGGCAAGCGCATAAGCGCATAGACGCACAGCCCTTGCGCTCACCTGCGCTCGCTACCCCCATTGCCTACTATGGCCGAGCACAGCCGAGCGCATGGGCCCAAAACCCACAAGTGCGAGTGTGAATGTGCCGACGTCACATTCGTATTATGACGTTTCCGGGTGCATCTGACCCAGCACATGCGCTATGACATTGACATATTCACACTCGCACTTCCGGTGTTTCGGCCCCTGCGCTCAGCTGTGCTCGGCCATAGCAGGTAATGGGGGCATCGAGCACAGGCGAGCACAAGGGCTGTGCATTTATAGTGCATTTTATAGTGGAGCCCCATTGTTTTGGCACAGACATTATCCTCCTACAACATTACTTAGCATGCTTCAGCGCCACTGTCATACTCACCATCCCTACGGGCCTGCTCATGAACCTCAGACATCCACTGTGACTTCTCTGAGGTTGTTTCAGGTTACACAGTAGGTATCATGCAGCAGGGAATCCTGTTGTTACGATGGTACATTGTTTGATGCTTCTCTTTAAGTAGATTTTGAGAATATGCATCAAAATCTGCATGTTTATCCTGAGGCCAGCAAAGTCTATGAGGGTCTATAAGGGCTGTGCCAACATGGTTTTTTTCCCTGCTGATTTGGTGCAGATTTGGGGCAGAAAAAAGAAATCTGAACCACATGTGCAAAAAACAAAAATAATGTGGGCACAGTACTTCGGACATATCCCTGACTTTGCAGGGTTTGTGATATATGTGCAGATTTTTATGCAGATTCTTAATATCTGAATCAAAAAAGCATCAAACAATGCACCAGTTTCACAGGGCCTAAGAAGGTCCAGAGAGAGCAGCAGTTTTGGTGAAAAAGCTTTAGGATTCCTCTTGCCCCATGGCTACTTCCACAGAGATTTCTAGGGCTGGGATGGCCAAACAAGAGTCCTCACAGACTGAACATAGTTTTCAGGATTTCCTTAGCATTGTGCAGGTGCTAATTTCATCACCTGCAGAGGTGATGATTCCGACTCCTTGTGCAATGCTAAGGAAATCCTGGAAATATGCATGGTTTGTGGACCTTGACAATTGCACTTAGCCATCCCTGTTCTACCAGGGGGTGTGTAGTGTCTTCCATACGTCAGACTGGCAGGCAAAAGCCTGAAGCTTGCTTACGAGTCTCTCTAGGGTATTATCAATTCAACTGTTTGCAGAAACAGTCCAGCACACAAGGAGCAAACTCAAAAAACTCTTCTTTAACACAGACTATACCAATATTACACAATGTACAAATTTAACGAAAGTCCTACAGGGGTTAGCAATAGACAGAATTTTAAAGTGATGCGAAGTCCATGAAGGGCATTAAAATCTTTGAATTAGAACCCAAAGGCTGCATGCATGCTCAGATGGGGGATGCACAAACAGTGCAAAACGTGGGAAGGGGAATTATACTTTAACTTTCATGAAAATATAGACCTCGGTAAAGGAATAACTGAAAAAAAAACAACTAAAAAAAGTCCTTCTCTAGCCAAAATTCCAACCAAGGTATGGGTCATCAACCAAAAAAGATGCCTTTTTTAAGAAAGTCCACTGTACTTATCGTATAAACTCTCTTGCAGATTTATCAGCATTGAAGGTCGGGGTGTGTAGTGCTACTCCACTACCAAACAGTCTTGGGGGTCGCATTGGCTACCCCTGCCAGTGCATTCTCTGCTATTACTTGCCCCTAGCACACTCCATCATGGTCAACACTGGAGAAGATAATGGAACTAGGGGATGACCACTCCCTCTAGGACAGACAGGACCAGCTTAGTTAACACCGACAGGCCCTCTGGGTTTGGGGGAAGCTGACTGGCCAACCAAGAGAGACCTGGGCTGCACCCTGTGCCAAAAATCTCTTCAGGTTGGCATCCTCTTGCAAAGTCATCAGCGGTGTCAACCCATCTGACGCCAAAAGTAAATCACCACTTGCTTCCTTACACCTTCATAAAAGTGACCTCCTCCCTGAAAAAGAAGGTGTGTAGTCTTTGAGGAAGATTGTCACACAGTAGGATGGACCAATTGATATAGAACTGATGCTCAGTACCTTGTTCCACTATCAAAGCAAACCTCTTAGGCTAGGGTCACACTTGCGTTTTGTTTTGTTTTTAAACCTGATCCGGTTTTGAGCTTTTAAAATGCTCAAAACCGGAGCAGGAAATACTCCTCATAGGAGCCTATTATAAAAACCGGATTGCTTCACAAGAAATCCGGTTACCGCCTACGGCTCTGCAGCCTGCGTGAAAAATCATGCAGGCTGCAGTTTTTGGAGCGGTTCTGTTCCTCGCAATGCGGTTACCGAATTGCTCTGGATGTGTAATCCTGAGCAATGCGGTAACCGAATATACTTTGCTTATCCCGGCTGCCACCGGGATAAGCAAAGTGTTATCAGTGTTTAAAAATAATAAATATTATTAATAATTGTGGCCATAATGTCTCTAGGGGGTGCCCATGTACATTACGTATAGTATGAGCAATGCTCACAGGGGAGCCGGCGGCTTCATTCATAAAAATGTACAGAGCCGACAGGAGTCGGCTTACTGTACATCAGGAATTAACTCATTATATGCCCACCTGAGTGGTTGCTATGTCTCTGGGGGTGGGCACCCCAGGGGGGTGGGCACCCCTAGAGACATTATGGCCACAATTATTAATAATATTTATTCTTTTTAAACACTGGTAACACTGTGTGGCAGCAGGGATGAGCAAACTGTACGGTAACCGGATTTCTCCGAATTACACATCTGGAGCAATCCAGTTACCGCATTGTGGTTCCCTCCCCACATTTTTGTTAAAAAATGTATGAGACCACAATTACGTTCACTGCATCCAGAACTGGATGCGGTGAAGGCAATTCTATGAAAAGGTGTGACTCTAGCCTAATCCTGCAAAAATCCCACCAACTTGGGTACACTATTCTTTAACCTAAATACATCAGAACTGTGGCATAGTTTGTACAAAACATACTGTCTTTCATGACTTGTATCATATTTATTGTGTGTTTTCAAAGCCCTGTCTGACAAGGGGATGTGTCCTTGCTGAAGAGGGGCATGATTTGTATGACAAGGGTCATGATTTGTAGGAAAAGGCGCATGACCTAAAATATAACATACGCCAATAAATTCAACAGAATTTTGGCAAATAGTAAGCCAACTAATAGATTTTGGAATTTTAGACAAGACAGTCTTAAATTATACCAAATTTAGCAAACAACACGAATCAATATAATAAATCTGGCTGATTGTAAAGATATTTAGTCAAAGACTACACCTTCTAATAGGCCATACTAGTAGATATTTAAACTAATTAATTTGATCATAGATTAACTTGCCACATTCTCCCCCCCCCCCCCATTAACTCTGTCCGCTTTTCTTTCAATTGCAATAGGAAGAAAATCACAAATTTTGTACAATTTGAATACATTTTTGTACAAATATCAAGTAGAATGCTGTAGACAAACAAGTGTTGGGTTAACCCAACAAAAAAGGAATAACACACAGAGCAAGTTGTTCACCCGGGAGGGTTGTGTCACTCACAACCCGTAATAAATTTGATATGCAGCTGTCGCACAGTCTTCAAGCCCTAAGACAAAAGGCAGTATATAGGAACCAGGAGAATTGTGGTTCAATCTGCGCTGCCATAGGTAGACAAAAAATCCAGTATGCTACATTGTAAATGAAGGGTGCTTTTTCTGCGCATTTCAAAGGGATAATCCCACTTCTTCAGGAAAGGCACCAAATTCCAAATCATTAGCATTGATCTGATTTTAAATAAGGCAGGTGTTATTAAAAATATATCTATATTAAAGCATCAACACATGTCTGAGCTACAAATCAGTTACAATATAGTATTTTTCATTTTTAAAATCAGCCGTTTTCATACAAGATTGTGACAAAACATTATTGTGCAATGTTTTCAGTGAAATACGAGATCTGGAAGCAGTCCTATTGTATAAATACATTCATATATCAAAAGCCTACTACTTCACTCACTCATTTCCAAATTCACACACTGAATCTTAATTATCATTTCTACTGTACGAAAGGTTGTTTATGGAAATCTACAGTTTACCAAGTCTTTATATTATAAAGACAACACTGTTATTTCCCGCTGAGAAGCTTTGCTTATCGAGCCCGGAGAAGGGAGCCAAGCTCTTTCCTAATTCCAGCCTACAGCAGGTAATAAATAACTTCAGCTGGCGTTCTCACACAGTATCATATAAACACAAGTACTTGAGAGCTCAACTATTGAATTGACAACTCACTTTTTAATTGTTTTAATTATGTATTTATTTATCATTTAAACAAATATATAGATCATGTCACAAAATAGACAAAAAGATCAGCGGCACTCACCAATAACGATCTTCTTCTTTATTTTCGGTTCCAAACAAACATTATAGGAATCGTGCAATGGGGAAGGGAGGTGCGGAGACGGCGGACGACGGTGACCGTTTCGCGGCTGGCAGCCGCTTCTACTGGTCCTGACTCAGTCACCCACTGCACAATTCCTATAATGTTTGTTTGGAACCGTAAATAAAGAAGAAGATCGTTATTGGTGAGTGCCGCTGATCTTTTGTCTCTTTTGTGACATGTTTGCACGACCTTAATACTGCTGCCTGCGATCATACAAATTGTACTAGTAACAGTCTTATCCACGGATAGTGCCCGGGTTTCGTTTTCTGGAAGGAATTTGAAATATATAGATCATGATTACTCAACACTAGTGTTTTCGATGAATAGCCCACTGTAGTAATTTGTACCAAATTCATTAGGATTCCCTTGGACGAAGTGCCTCTCTGTCAGCGCTGCTGCTCTAGAAACGAAGGAACCAAGACACGGAGATGTCTGGATCAACTTATGCTTTTATTGTCTTACGCAATTCAGAGTCACTAACCGAGCTCCTTCCTCAGTGAACAACATGTTCCCTCAGGAAGGAGCTCGGTTTGTGGCTCCGAGCCGCGTAGGACAATATAAGCATAAGTTGATCCAGACATCCCCGTGTCTTGGTTCCTTCGTTCCTGGAGTAGCAGCACGGACAGAGTGGCACTTCGTCCAAGGAAATCGACGTTGTGACCACGGTTATCTGTGGGAGTGCGGTCCCTGCAGCAGCTGCTTTAACGCTTTTCAACCAGTTGTGGGTTTCACAACTGGACAAGGTGAGCAATTCCACATTGCAAGCTTACAGTGTTTAATTAAGATAAGACCCTATTTGCGCATTCTTATTTTTACAAATTCATGAGGAGGCGTACATGTCTTCAGCGTTTGTCTTGAGATGAATCTTCAGGAGCAAAACTGTAAAGGTGTAGAGCTCACCATGCCTATTGCACAAAGTAACATACTTTCTATCGATAGTTATGTGTGCTGAACCCTGCTTGTGATGCACAGCCAGAAAAAACATAATAGTGGAGAAAAACTCACATCCATCCAGTAAAATAAATGTTCTTTATTCAAATCCCATTAAAACAAGAAGAAACATACAGATATGTAAAAATCTGATGCATTTCTAGTGTGACAATGCCCTTAATCATAGGATGGAGCACACAGCTCGGGGACCAAGGCTTCCTGCCTTGCCAGGGGATAGGATACTACTGGAACTTGACAGATCAGACCAACAGAATACTTGGGCCACTCATCCGAACTGTACACTCTCCCTAGCTACTAACAAAGATAACATTGCTTCTGCAGCATGGGAAACACACTAGTATCCGGAACAGCTGGATCCAGACAAATTCATGGTTGTAGAAGCAAAATGTAAATCATAGACTGCTTTTGCCGAGCATTATCTTCCAAGTTAATCAGCCAGGCTAGGACTCCAATGTGGCCGGTAATCAAGACAACAAATTATACACTGTGGAATTAAAATTCTCTTTATTCTAGAGAGTGAAGAAGGTTTTTAATAAAAGTTAAATTGAAAAGTTGCTTGATTTTACAAGCACTTATTAATTGTACCCATTTATGAACTTCAGTCAACCGCTTTAATAACTTTGGGTCATCATTCTGCTGCCGTTCACCACACAAGAAATGTATACCAGTCAGAAAATAAAATACATTGTGATACATTTTCCCACCATGCTTGGCTATGCTTCCACAGTAATCTCCGCACACTTTTCAATCATTTTACAGAGCTAGTCAGGACTGATGTAAAATATGAAAAGTTACTAAATATACCAGGAAATTAGTTTTAAGCACTCCGTACACCTTAAACTGAAGTTAGTTGAGGCCTCTGATATTGCCAACTATCTAATATGTTGTGCCCTCATAACTCTCCCAAGCAGATGTTGCAGTGGAGGAAAGTATCCAGCTGATGTTGGGGCCGCTTCACACTGCGGCGTGATCCTGTCCGGTTCTGTTCGGGAGGACCCTGACAGCCGCGAACCAGATCTGCGCACAAGAATGGGGAGCTATTATGCCCTCCAGTCTTGTGTGCAGCGCACGCAGTTCCCCCTAACTGATAAGTTAGGATCGCGGGCGCCGTTTTGCAGGCTCCAGGATCCTCCCTCGCTCTATCTGTTTGCTTTGCTTGTGCAGGCATTGCCCTCCCCCCTCTCTATCACTCACAGAATGCAAATCATTAGTCCTGCCTTCAGCTGCAGATCACAGCAGCACAAACAGAGAGAGGGTGGATCCTCCAAGCTGCAAAACAGCCTGCCCTGGTGACTAAAGAATATAGCCCCTGCTAATTATAATCACTAATGAGTAAGTATTAAAATGTTTTTATGCACTTTCACAGGATGCTTTTAGGAGACAGAAGGAGTGTGAAATTAGTGAATAAATGCTGCAGGGACATGTTTTACTAGCTTAGGAGGCATTCTGGAGGTGACAGGATCCTTGCTTTATTAGAATAAACTGGCTTTTGCAATAATACCATTATCACATAAAAAAAATAATTTGGCATGTAGCAAACTTAAAATGAATACTCAATTTATAGGTGTCATTCAGAAATTACGCAGGGTGACCTCTTATTTAAATTGTATTGGGCAACACAAAAGGGTTTGCCTATGGGGTGCCGCAATTCAACAAAGCCTGGCTATGTCCTGGAGCAACTCTGGAGGTTCACTATAAGGGCTCGGACACACTCTCCTAGTAGTTACATCCGAGTTTGATGGACGAGACTCGGAACAGGCTGGAGCAGTGACCCTGAACGGCCTCTCCCTCTCTGAACGGGGAATGACAGCTGCTTGTGTTTCTGTGCAGGGTCACTGCTCCAGCCTGTTCCAAGTCTCGTCCGTCAAACTCGGATGTAACTAGGAGAGTGTGTCCGAGACCTAACTAGCAGATTACTAGAGAGAAGTTAACAGGATAACTTTACCTATTATGGTACCTTTACACACCGCTACTGAAAGGTATAAACCACCGGGTACGCGCGTGTTTCAACGGTTCCTAACGGTACCTCATACCGCAATTACACGCCGCCACAAGGTGCTCCACAGAAGGTATTTTCGATCCCTGGAAGTACCGACGGGTGCCACAGGTTACCTTCTGTGGAGCACCTTCCCTGATTTACACGCCGCTACCACAAGGAAATATGGGCGGACCTGGGGCAGCAAGGACAACACATAGGCGTGCCACAGTCCGTCACGCCGCGCCCAAACGACAACCATTGGCCAACACAATAGTGTTCTGATTAGGCACGGCGCGAAGGGCAGATGGCGGAGACGTGACGTAGTAGTGTTTGGATTGTCACATGGAATAAGCGCTTGTGACATGGCAGAAACACTTCTGCGGCACCTACAGAACAATAACCCAGGGCGTTGCGTATCGCAACCTTGTGCGCTGTGTACAGCAATATTCCTTTGTATGTGGTATGAGAATGTGCACACTATATAGTGCGCGCAGTGCGACATGGCAAAAACACTTCTGTGTTACCTAATATAAAGACCCAAGCCGCTATGTACGGCATGCATGTGCGCTGTGTACAGCACTTCCTTTGTATGTGGTATGTGAATGTACACACTATATAGGACCATAACGCACTATACTTTGGCCTTCCGCAATTGTGTGGCCGCGTAATTGTACTAATGTATCTGATCGTGCATACAGCGCGTATCTCTAGTGCTGAAGTGACAGCTCATCCAAGATGGCGCGCTGTGAAGGGAGAGCCAATCGTAATGCAGGATCTTCCACCAATGAACGCTGATGGGGCGCGTTACCCGGAGGCTGTGTCACGCCCCAGGGAATTCACTAGGTGTCGAAAATACCTTCCTGTGCCCTGATTACACGCTGCTAACATAGGTTTTATACCTGCTTGTTTTTGAGCACGGCTGAAAGACAGGTATCCAAAGAGACAGGACAGTGCTACCTGAATTACACGCCGCAACCTCGCGGTGTTTTGAAGGTAAAAGGTACAGTTGTCTCCGACACCCGGTGGTTTCTACCTTTTGGTAGCGGCGTGTAAAGGTACCATTATGTATAAAATTGACATCTGTTTATTAATTTTGATGTAGTCTGTTCTATTTGCCTGGATCAGTGGATTTAGTTTTTTCATGCAAACATATGCTAGAGCAGAAATGTAAAATATTAATTTACATCAAAATACAATTCATGTGTTTCATGCAGTCACAATTCTAACTTCCTTTATCATCTTGTTAAAAACTTTGAGAGGATGTCTTTCTATGGCACGCCACTCAGCTTTCACCCAGGGACTCACTCATTACTTAGTAATACTTGAATTACTTCTCAGATGGTGAAACTTTTTCTATTGTGTATCTAGATTTTTTTAATCATGCATAGGAGATATTTGATTTCTGCATTCTTGATATGCATTATATATAGTCATTGAACAATAGCTAAAGTATTCACTGTGTGATCTGAAACGTTTTGTCACATATGTTTAAATCTGTTCTGGCTCAGTTAAATGAAAAGCATTGCTTGAATGAAAACATCCAGATATAATACAAACAATGGGCAGTTTTTGAACTTTGCTCATCAGTATTTTTATAATATTTTTTTATTGTATTGCCCAAAGGCATTATTAGATAAAGTGAGACGTGCTCCTGCAAAGCTACTTTAATTTTCTGACATAATGACCTTTGGGTTTTCATTGGCTGTAAGCCACAATCATCAACATTTACAGAAATAAATATCTGAAATAGATCACTCTGTTTGTAATGATTCTACAGTATATAGTATGTGTTTCACTTTTTGCATTGAATTACTGAAATAAATTAACTTTTTGATGATATTCTAATTTATTGAGATGCACTAGTATTTGTCTGCTACTCTATTATACCCAAAGAGATGTATTATTCTTTAAATCCATAAAAAAATGTAATATGGTAATGTTACAGAATGTTAAATGGTGGTTGGAAAGGTAATCTGTAGCAAATCAAGCATTGAGAAGTAGTGGTTTCAGATTATTTTGTAATAATCTTCAGTCTCATCTTAATGTTAATGAAGTTGGGTACTAGGGTATAAACTAAATTTATTTCTATTGACATATGAGTACGAACAGAAGTTAGCTCCTGTTGCTGTCACTGACACAACCAAAAATTATACTCCCATAGAGTGTAAAATTGTACATTTTTTTAAGTCCATGTTTATGTAGCAGAATGCTATCTTTGCTCCAAAATTATGCCATCAGATGTTAGTTAGGCTCCTTTCACATCAGCGGTATTGCAATTTAATGGTAGATCCAGCTAATGTCATCATGCCCGCCCGTCCAACCGCATAACGGATGACTTGCAGAACCTATCCGGCAAGCCCCAATCATTCTCTATGGGGCTTGCAGTTGGGGTGTGGTAAGTGTGGTATTGCCGAATCTGCCAGATTTGGCAATACCACACTTACCGCACCCGACCACAAACCCCATAGAGAATGAATGGGGCTTCCCGGATTGGTGCCGCAAGTCGTCCGTTACGCGGTAGATCCAGTTTGTGCGGTGACATCTGCTGGATCTACCATTAAATTGCAATACCGCTGATATGAAAGCACCTTTACAAGAATCCGTCTTACCCTATTTGAGGTAAACCTGAACAAAAGAGAATTTGTAACCAGAAATAAGTCATTGAGTTTGGATGATGATGAATTTTGACAATTATCAGACAAGAACAATAGTCAATAGAGTTGAGCAAAAACATTTTCAGGACCCTTGTAGCAGAACCACGTCAGGAGTCTGTGACCAATGGACCAGAGTCCTGCAAACCTTCTATCTGCCAGCCCTCTCAGTGCCCCTTCTGATTAATATGCATAGCATAATGTAATATATGTGGTGGTCAGTCAGTAAGTCCCTTGAGTGCTAGGCACCAAAAAGTGAAATTGAAAAAAGACAAGAGGTAAATAAAGCGACCAAATGAATAGAACAGTGGTTGGGATGGGCAGCTGCAACAACAGGATATGTCTGTTGAGATGAATACATTGTTTTTTTTTTTTTTTTTTAACCTTGTCCTAATGTGAATCAATAAGCAAAATGGTAATAAGGATAAAACAATTTTATTTAATTTGAAGGTATCAACTTTTCGAAACATTTGGTTCTGTCTGATTCCACATTTTTACGAAGTGTGACTACTTTTTTAGTCTTATAATCGATATTACCCTCTTTAACTTGTTCATACTCCTGTTCACAAATCCTCTGTGGACAAGTAAGGAGGAATTTTGTGTAACCCATGTAATTCTCAAGAGACCTCATAGCATAATAAACATATTTTACCAGCAATTTAATTCACATTGAATACATATAATGTGATTTGACTTTATAAACTGAATGTAAGCAAATTTGGTAAATTTGAATTTCAGTATCATATCTTCAGTCATAAAATTTTATTGTCTTATGAAATTGTATTGACCCTTTTTGTGCAAAGAAAGCAAAATGGTATTCTACAATAACTGATACCAATATATTGGCAGCAGACCCCTTAAATATAGTGTGTTTTTAGAGGCTTTCATGGATTAGACTTCCTTTCTATGCAAATTGCCTCTTCAAAGAGGACTTGAACTTTAGTGCCTCCTATCGGAAGTAGCAATCCTAAAAGTCAATATGGACCCCTTAATGAACCATATCATTTGATCAAAGATATAAAATAAGTCTAATCTTATCTCAGTTTGTAGACACTGTGTTTCGGAGTGTTTGCTTCTCATCAGTGGAAAGTATGGGATTTGATTTGGCCACATGAGAGGCTAAAACTGGAGGTCTCAGGGTGCTTTCAAACTACGGCGTGATCTGGTCCGGGGCTGTCCAGGATGACCTTGACAGCCGCGGACTGGATTAGCACACAGGACTGGAGGGCTAATATGCCCTCCTGTCCGGTGTGCAGCCGCACGCATATTAGCCCTCCAATCCTGTGTGCTAATCCAGTCCGCGGCTGTCAAGGTCATCCCGGACAGCCCCGGACTGGATCACGCCGCAGTGTGAAGGCACCCTAAGCTATAATGTTGTAGCTTGGATCCCCATTTCTTTTCTAAGCAACCAGTACTAACCAACCTGCTGAATTATATTACAGAAAGAGAGCACCGCCATTATGAAATACCTTTACTTTGTCAAAACAATGTTTATGTCGGTGGCGCATGTCAAAGTTTTGTGAAGACCAATAGCCAAAGTTTTCCAAGAGGTCATTGTCAAATGCATCACACTGCTACCGTATGATATATTTTCCTTTTTTCTATTTCCATTAAGGTGCCATCTCTTTGCAAAATATCTATTGTCCATATAACGATTATTATGGAAATCTGTTTAGTCAGAGAACATATTATAAAAGTTTCAACATTAATGTAATGATTAACACTGCAACTATAATGCTTCCTTTCTATCCTTCAGCTCAACTCCATGTGGGGTAATAAAAATGCCAAACATGTTTTAAAAGAGTTTTGCAATAGAAGGTAGCCTAAACTTTAGAATCATATCTTTTTTTTACATTACTTGAAAAACTTGGTGTATGAATTTCTTCCTCACAATCTCTTCCTCTCTTATTAAGAGATTCATACACCAAGTTTTTCAAGTAATGTAAAAAAAAGATATGATTCTAAAGTTTAGGCTACCTTCTATTGCAAAACTCTTTTAAAACATGTTTGGCATTTTTATTACCCCACATGGAGTTGAGCTGAAGGATAGAAAGGAAGCATTATAGTTGCAGTGTTAATCATTACATTAATGTTGAAACTTTTATAATATGTTCTCTGACTAAACAGATTTCCATAATAATCGTTATATGGACAATAGATAGAATCAGGTGCATCTCAATGAATTAGATTATCATCAAAAAGCTTATCAGTAAAAAAAGTATTTTTTTCAGTAAATTCAATACAAAAAGTAAAACACATACATTATATAGAGTCATTACAAACAGAGTGATCTATTTCAAGTGTTTATTTCTGTAAATGTTGATGATTAGGGCTTAAAGCCAATGAAAACCCAAAGGTCATTATCTCAGAAAATGAAAGTAGGGAGGTTGAAGGGTTAAAAACCGTGCTGTCATATCTATGAGACATCAAAGGCTGAATATAATATTGATTTATTAGTCAATGCGTTCCAAGGCTACCAGAAACGCTCTGAAACCTGGCAATATGATATTGATTTGTCCTAAGGAAGGGACCAGAGAAACCTGAAATGCATTGACTGATAATTCAATAATATATTCACCCCTTGATGTCTCGTGGAATATGGCAGTGTTGTTTTTAACCCTTCATCCTCCCTACTCTATATGCACCATGCTGGGGACTGCAGCAGCCATGATATGCTTTTATAGTGGTTGTGACTCTCATAACCACACAAGGTGAAGCCTCTGATACCTATTTACAGTCATGGCCAAAAGTATTGACACCCCTTCAATTCTGTCAGATAATACTCAGTTTCTTCCTGAAAATGATTGCAATCACAAATTCTTTGGCATTATTATCTTCATTTAATTTGTCTTCAATCAAAAAGCACAAAAAATAATTGTCCTAAAGCCAAATTGGATATAATTCCACACCAAACATAAAAAAAGGGGGTGGACAAAAGTATTGACACCCTTAGAAAAATCATGTGATGCTTCTCTAATTTGTGTAATTAACAGCATCTGTAACTTACCTGTGGCACCTAACAGGTGTTGGCAATAACTAAATCACACTTGCAGCCAGTTGACATGGATTAAAGTTGACTCAACCTGTGTCCTTGTGTGTAAGACATTGAGCATGGAGAAAAGAAAGAAGACCAAAGAACTGTCTGAGGACTTGAGAAACCAAATTGTGAGGAAGAATGAGCAATCTCAAAGCTACAAGTCCATCTCCAAAGACCTGAATGTTCCTGTGTCTACCGTGCGCAGTGTCATCAAGAAGTTTAAAGCCCATGGCACTGTGGCTAACCTTCCTAGATGTGGACGTAAAAGAAAAATTGACAAGAGATTTCAACACAAGATTGTGCGGATGGTGGATAAAGAACCTCGACTAACATCCAAACAAGTTCAAGCTGCCCTGCATTCCGAGGGTACAACAGTGTCAACCCGTACTATCCGTCGGCGTCTGAATGAAAAGGGACTATATGGTAGGAGACCCAGGAAGACCCCATTTCTTACCCCGAGACATAAAAAAGCCAGGCTGGAGTTTGCAAAAACTTACCTGAGAAAGCCTAAAATGTTTTGGAAGAACGTTCTCTGGTCAGATGAGACAAAAGTAGAGCTTTTTGTGCAAAGGCATCAACATAGAGTTTACAGGAGAAAAAAAGAGGGATTCAAAGAAAAGAACACGGTCCTACAGTCAAACATGGCGGAGGTTCCCTGATGTTTTGGGGTTGCTTTGCTGCCTCTGGCACTGGACTGCTTGACTGTGTGCATGGCATTATGAAGTCAGAAGACTACCAACAAATTTTGCAGCATAATGTAGGGCCAGTGTGAGAAAGCTGGGTCTCCCTCAGAGGTCATGGGTCTTCCAGCAGGACAATGACCCAAAACACACTTCAAAAAGCACTAGAAAATGGTTTGAGAGAAAGCACTGGAGACTTCTAAGGTGGCCAGTAATGAGTCCAGACCTGAATCCCATAGAACACCTGTGGAGAGATCTAAAAATGGCAGTTTGGAGAAGGCACCGTTCAAATATCAGGGGCCTGGAGCAGTTTGCCAAAGAAGAATGGTCTAAAATTAAAGCAGAGCATTATAAGAAACTCATTGATGGTTACCGGAAGCGGTTGATCGCAGTTATTTTGACTAAAGGTTGTGCAACCAAGTATTAGGCTGAGGGTGCCAATACTTTTGTCCGGCCCATTTTTGGAGTTTTGTGTGAAATGATCAATGTTTTGCTTTTTGCTTCATTCTCTTTGTGTTTTTTTCATTGAAGACAAATTAAATGAAGATAATAATACCAAAGAATTTGTGATTGCAATCATTTTCAGGAAGAAACAGAATATTATCTGACAGAATTGCAGGGGTGTCAATACTTTTGGCCATGACTGTAGGTAATATTTTATCTCTGAGACCCTTCATCCTCCCTACTCTGTATGCACCATGCTGGGGAGTGCAGCAGCTGTGATATGCTTTTGTAGTGGTTGTGACTCTCATAACCACACAAGGTGAAGCCTCTGATACCTATTTAGGTAATATTTTATCTCTGAGCCCCTTCATTCATTAATTTTCTGAGATAATGACCTTTGGGTTTTCATTGGCTGTAAGCCATAATCATCAACATTAACATAAATAAATACATGAAATCAATAGATCACTCTCTTTGTAATGACTCTAATATATGTGCTTCACTTTATGTATTGAATTAATGAGAATAGATGATAGATAGATAGATAGATAGATAGATAGATAGATAGATAGATAGATAGATAGATAGATAGATAGATAGAGAAAAAGGTACAGAAATTCATTAAATAGAATACAAAAACCCAATGCAGTGATTGTGCAAGAATAAAACAAAATATCTTAAAAGGTTTGTTGGCATTGATAGTGGAAAGCTTCTCAGATCTCCTAAACCATCATAACAATGAATTTAAAGAAAAGAAGCAGATTTGTTTGCACTGTGTGCTAACTTATCAATCAGCACAATCTGAAATTTCCAGACAGTAATAAATCATTGACAACTAAACTTTCCATCAGTTTCTCAAAAAAGTCTGACTTATTACAAAAGAAAGTTGCTTAGTCTTGTTTTGGACTTTCTAATAATGTCACTTAAGAAAAAAAAAGAGTATTGTTATCCAAATTTCAATACATTAGATATGACCAGCATAACAACAAATAGTAAACATTACATAACATGTTTCATTCTGTTTGCAAATATGCTCATGGTATAGTGACTTTGCATACAATTCTAGGGCTAAATAATCATATCCATTATCTTGCTAGTGCTGACCTTCTAGCACTTGTAGGATTGTGGGGTAATAGGACAGATATGGTCCACATTCTCATTCCAGTAAGCATTGAGTTGCTTTGGTTCTATTAATGTCTTTGGAGCTGGATCTGAGTCTTGTGTTATTATATTATTTGTATGTACTTGCTTGTTTACATGCATTCACATCTTTAAGAATAAAAAGTGTTGCATCATCACTAGAACGTACTATAAGCCATCCCACCGCGGCAAGGTGACCCTCTTCGGAACGGCCCCTACGCTAGCCATATTAAGACCCACTGCTGCGCATATCAACCTCACAAGCAGCAGGGTGCATTGTGTGAACTTTGTCCAAATGGATCACAGATGGAATGCACTAAGTCTATTTCTGCTCAGCAAGAGAGAGGCGTAATCCTCCAATTTATCAGGAGACAAGTGGTTAAAGGAAACCTGTCAGACTGTTTATGCCCCCCCCCCAGCTATCACTATCTGTAGCTGCAGCTTTATAATACCAGTCTAATCATCCCTGTCTGAGCTGATAGTGTAATGTGAAAGGTGAAAAAAAAGCATTTATACACTTACATTCCTTATGTAATGAGGCAGTCAGTCTCCAGCTTGGAGGACGGAGACTGTTTGGCAGGTTAAAAGTTAACATTTCAGCCTTGTGTTAGAACATGTTGAGAGACCTGATGTGTTGTCATAACCATGTGACTACAGTAGGCGGAGCTAAATCCCTATAACATAATATGAGTTTGCTCACTTAGCTCTGCCCACTATAGTCATATGATCATTACATCATACAGGTCCTTTAGCAATGCAAGTTAATAGTGTGTTACCGTATATCCTCGAGTATAAGCCAACCTGAGTATAAGCCGAGGCCCCTAATTTTACCCTCCAAAACTAGGGAAACTTATTAACTAGAGTATAAGCCTAGGGTGAGAAATGCAGCAGACCGCCATCCTGTTATATCGCCCCCGTCACTTATATGTAGCCCCCCATCCTGTAGTGCCCCCTTCAGTGGTATACAGGCCCCTCATCAGTGGTATACAGGCCCCTCATCAGTGGTATACAGGCCCCTCATCCATGGTATACAGGCCCCTCATCAGTGGTATACAGGCCCCCAGCAGTGATATACAGGCTCCCAGCAGTGGTATACAGCCCCCAGCAGTGGTATACAGAACCCCAGCAGTGGTATACAGGCCCCCAGCAGTGGTATACAAGCCCCCAGCAGTAATATACAGGCCCCCAGCAGTGGTATTCAGTCCCCAGCAGTTGTATATAGCCCCAGCCCCCACAGTGGTATACAGGCCCCCATCAGTGATATACAGGCCCCCTCCTTAGTATCTGGCCCCCAGGCACAGCCGTGGGTCATAAAAAGGCTAGCGTAGGGGCCATTCCGAAGAGGGTCACTTTGTCGTGGTGTAATGGCTTAAAGTACGTTTTTTTGCAAAAAAGGTATGTACCAAGTACCCTTGTTTTAGTAGCCTAAGCTTTTACTTTTTTATTGCAATGTATTTGGAGACATTTTACAAATACTTTTTTTTTGTTTTCTAGTTGTTATCTCATACAATTTGATGATGAACAGAGAGTAGGTGCCATGCTAAATGTGAGTCATCATCAACAGTGGTGGCAGCAGAACAATGTAAATTATAGACAACAATCAACAAAGCATATGGTATGGCAAATTTATCATTGGTTCCAGATAAAAATGAATGAATTTGTTGTCTTAACTAGTGTTCTCACTCATCACTACCCTCTAGAGATTGGCAACAATGCCACAACTTTTATCATTAGCCTTAGGCCAGGATACAAACCTCTGGCCTCCATGTGAGTGAGACAGTCTATCATCCTGCTAGACCACCGCTCCCCCCAATGTGTAATAGGTAGATAATATTTTATCTCATCACATTCATTCATCTGCTGTGATTGTGCTGTGATTCACCAATCTTTCTGTGTTATAAAAATGGTATATGTAATATTTCATCTCATCCCATTCATTCATCTGCTGTGATTGTGCTGTGATTCACCCATCTTTCTGTGCTATAGCAATGATATATAATAATTTCCATCTAAGGGTCCTTTCACATCAGCGGCTTTCGCTGATCGCGGCAGTTGTGGTGAAAAAAACGCAACTGCCGCGATTACCGCATAACGACTGCACTTGCGGTTTACTTGCGGCAAGCCCCATAGAATGTCTATGGGGGCTTGCGGCAGTTGCGGCAAGTGCGGTATCGGCACTTGCGGCAGGTGCGGCCGTGAAAAAACCGCGGTATGCAGCGTTTTTTTTCGCTGCCTCACCTGCTGCAATTGCCGAAACCGCACTTGCCGCACCTGCCGCACACTTACCGCAAGCCCCATAGACATTGTATGGGGCTTGCCGCAAGTGAACCGCAAGTGCAGCCGTTATGCGGTAATCGCAGCAGTTGCGGTTTTTTCACCGCAACTGCTGCGATCAGCGAAAACCGCTGATGTGAAAGCAGCCTTACTTAGATTGTACGGGAATGCTGTAATAAGATCATCTACAGGGGTTGGACAAAATAATGGAAATACCTAACGTTTTGGCATTATAATCTTCGAACATGTTATAAACATTTAAACCGTGACATATGTTAATGTTTTGTAGTTGATTATTTGTGTTAAGTGATATGTGTATGTAAATTAACTGTTTGTTTTGCCGAATTGTAAGACCATTGAAGAGAACCTGATACCAATGGCAGACCTTTCGGATTTTCAAAAAGGCCACATTGTTGGTGCTAGTATGGCAGGCTCTAGTGTAACAGACAGTGCTCGAATGATTGGCGTGTCAAGAGGTACTGTCTCCAAAGTAATGACTGCGTTTGAAAGAGAATGAAAAATGTCCACAGCAAAGCACAGGTCCGGCCGAAAGTCAAAGTTGACTGAGAGAGACCGTCGGACTCTAAAGCGAATTGTGAGAGAGGATCGCAAGACCACGGACCCGAAAATCACTGCTGAGCTCAATGAACACCTACAGAACCCAGTTTCCACGAAAACTGTTTGTCAGGAGCTGCACAAATCTGGATTTCACGGAAGAGCTGCAATTAGAAAACCGCTGCTCTCAATGACAAATATCTTCAAGCGTTTCAAATGGTGTAGAAACCTCCAGAATTGGTCCCTCGAGCAGTGGAAACATGTGATAATCTCAGACGAATCATCGTTTGCCCCATTTTCCGACCTCCGTCCAAGTGTACGTTTGGTGACAGCCGAAAGAAAGAAGCATTCCATCCAGACTGCCTTCTCCCAACTATAAAACATGGCGGAGGTTCTGTGATGATCTGGGGTACTGTTTCGTGGAGATCCGCCTGGCAATGATATCACTTTGTATGAATCCATACCTCGGAGAATTGAGGCTGTAATCGCCGCAAAAGATGGACCTACACCATATTAAACTAACTTTTGTTGATTTTTCCAGGTGTTTCCATTATTTTGTCCAACCCCTTTATCGTTAAGGCTTTATAGCCCATTCTGTCCTGCAACCTTGTTTATTTATCTGGCTTTGCATGTTTTCTGCTGTCTTAAGTTAGTGTGATTGATTAACAAGTTAAATTGACTCTCAACTAAGCACAAGTTCCCCTATAAATTTAGACTTAGCCTAGAAGAAGCATATGATGCAGGGGCGGCATATGATGTGCAGATTTAGATAAGTGCAGCTTTTAAAGAGAACTTGCCAGGTCACTCTACACCTCTCTCCTATCACTACCTGTCCTTGAACCTTGGTAGCTGTTCCCTAACCATACCTGTCTAACCTAGAGGGGCCCTATAACTATTATGAAAAATGACTTATAACTTACATACAGTCTCCACCTAGGAGACTGGATAGGAGGGCTCTGGGCTCCATTCTCCCCTCTTCGCTGCATCCTAGCACGCCCCGCTGGGTGACCTTGCTCCTGGTTCTTTTCCGCCTCCTTTTTGTATTTCCCGCTCTTTTTGCTGCTGTAATGCCCATCCGGAATGTCATATCCGTCCGGGTGCATTGTGGGCCAAATCACGTGATCGGCCTGATGCATTCTGGGCCTAATCACGTGATCGGCCCAATGCATTATGGCACTAATCACGTGATCAGCCTGATGCATTCTGGGCCTAATCACGTGATCGGCCCAATGCATTATGGCACTAATCACGTGATCAGCCCGGCTTCAATAAGCGCATTACGCATGCGCCGGTGCCGGGCTGATCACGTGATTAGTGCCATAATGCATTGGGCCGATCACGTGATTAGGCCCACAATGCACCCGGCTGTATATGATGTTCTGGCCGGGCATTACAGCAGCAGAGAGGGCAGGAAATATAAAAAGGAGGCTGCAAAGCACCAGGAGCGATGATGCCCAGCGTGACGTGCTAGGACACAGCGAGGAGGGGAGAATGGAGCCCGGAGCCCGCCTATCCAGTCTCCTAGATGGAGACACTATGAAAGTTATAAGTAATTTTTCATAATGGTTATAGGGCCCCTTTAGGTCAAAGAATGTAAACCTTTCTTTGGTAAGTAAATTTACCAAATCCAATACCAATATTAAATCGGTCAAAGAATGTAAACGTTTCTTTGGTAAGTAAATTTACTTACCAAAGAAACATTTACATTCTTTGACCGATTTAATATAAAAACACATTTCCTAAGACAAAATCCAAACACCTGACCTCAAAATAATGACTTCCAAGAAGGATTGAAAATTGTCAAAACATTGAAAGTAGTTAATGATATGGCTGAGCGTGGTGTTAAATTAATAACCGACTTTAACGACCTTCTGACAAAAGATGAAGAACAAAAGCAATATGTCCTGCAAATTGTAAGCAAATGCCAAGCATTATATTCTGACGTTTCAAAAACTACTTTAAGAAAAGCTCTAGAATAGATTAGATAACTATGTAAAATTATCAACTTATGTAGGTACTATGTCTGTATCTTTTCTGTGTCTGTTTTGTATGTATTATATACCTCATTTTTATGTTTTAAAATAAAAAATGTCATTAGACTTATCAGTATTACTTGTTTTTTTTATTATATTTCTACTTTAAACTCAAAAATATACCAAAAAAAAAACAAAATTTATCACTTAATAACAAAATATTCGAAGTACCGTATATACTCGTGTATAAGCCGAGTTTTTCAGCACAAAAAATGTGCTGAAAAGTCCCCCCTCGGCTTATACACGAGTCATACAGCGGTACCCAGTGGTATACAGCCCCCCCCCCTGTGGTATACAGGGCCCCCCCTTGCTTGTGGCACACCTGTAAAGGAAGACATCATTATACTTATCGTGTCGCTGCCGCCGCCGCTCTGTCACCGCCACCACGCTATTCCGGGTCTTCATGCTTTCTTCTCCGGTGCACAGGAAATGACGTCATTGTCTGTGCTCCGGAGGAGGAAGCTTGAAGACCCGGAGGAGCGTGGTGGCGGTGACAGAGCGGCGGTGGCGGCAGCGACACAATAAGTATAATGATGTCTTCCTTTACAGGTGTGCCACAAGCAAGGGGGGGCCCTGTATACCACGGGGGGGCTGTATACCACTGGGTACCGCTGTATACAGCTGGGGCTGCTGTGTACACAGCTGGGGCCCTGTATACCACTGATGGGGGGCTGTATACCACTGGGGCTGCTGTATATGCTTCTGGGGCCTGTATATACCACTGGGAGGCTGATTTATACCACTGGGGCTGCTGTATATACTGCTGGGGCCTGTATATACCACTGGGGAGGCTGCTGTAATACTGCTGGGGCCTGTATATACTACTGGGGAGGCTGATTTATACCACTGGGGCTGCTGTATATACTGCTGGGGCCTGTATATACCACTGGGGAGGCTGCTGTAATACTGCTGGAGCCTGTATATACCACTGGGGAGGCTGCTGTAATACTGCTGGGGCCTGTATATACCACTGGGGAGGCTGCTGTATATACTGCTGGGGCCTGTATATACCACCGGGGAGGCTGCTGTAATACTGCTGGGGCCTGTATACTACCACTGGGGAGGCTGCTGTATACTACCACTGGGGAGGCTGCTGTATACTACCACTGGGGAGGCCTGTATACCACTGGGGGGGGCCTGTATACCACACTGCTGGGGGCTGTATACCTGTGCTGGGGTCCACCCTCGGCTTATACACGAGTCAATAGGTTTTCCCAGGTTTTGGGGGCAAAAGTAGGGGGGGTCGGCTTATACACGGGTCAGCTTATACACGAGTATATACGGTATGCTCCTAGTGGTTCCAGGTCACGTTCTTGGGGCTAAAAGCTGTTGTAACTCAGTTTGACTTAAAATAAGAATTATGTATAAAATATAAATTTTGAAGAACAACATTAGCTTTCTTTTGAGATATTAAGCATATTTTTATTACCGTATATACTCGTGTATAAGCCGACCCGTGTATAAGCCGACCCCCTACTTTTGCCCCAAAAATCTGGAAAAACCTATTGACTCGTGTATAAGCCGAGGGTGGACCCCAGCACAGGTATACAGCCCCCAGCAGTGTGGTATACAGCAGCCCCAGAGGTATATACAGCAGCCCCAGTGGTAGTATACAGCAGCCCCAGTGATAGTATCCAGCAGCCCCAGAGGTATATACAGCCCCAGTGGTAGTATACAGCAGCCCCAGAGGTATATACAGCCCCAGTGGTAGTATACAGCAGCCCCAGAGGTATATACAGCCCCAGTGGTAGTATACAGCAGCCCTAGAGGTATATACAGCCCCAGTGTAGTATACAGCAGCCCCAGAGGTATATACAGCCCCAGTGGTAGTATACAGCAGCCCCACAGGTATATACAGCCCCAGTGGTAGTATACAGCAGCCCCACAGGTATATAGAGCCCCAGTGGTAGTATACAGCAGCCCCACAGGTATATAGAGCCCCAGTGGTAGTATACAGCAGCCCCACAGGTATATACAGCCCCAGTGGTAGTATACAGCAGCCCCACAGGTAAATACAGCCCCAGTGGTAGTATACAGCAGCCCCACAGGTAAATATAGCCCCAGTGGTAGTATACAGCAGCCCCACAGGTAAATATAGCCCCAGTGGTAGTATACAGCAGCCCCACAGGTAAATATAGCCCCAGTGGTAGTATACAGCAGCCCCACAGGTATATACAGCCCCAGTGGTAGTATACAGCAGCCCCACAGGTATATACAGCCCCAGTGGTAGTATACAGCAGCCCCAGAGGTATATACAGCCCCAGTGGTAGTATACAGCAGCCCTAGAGGTATATACAGCCCCAGTGTAGTATACAGCAGCCCCAGAGGTATATACAGCCCCAGTGGTAGTATACAGCAGCCCCACAGGTATATACAGCCCCAGTGGTAGTATACAGCAGCCCCACAGGTATATAGAGCCCCAGTGGCAGTATACAGCAGCCCCACAGGTATATAGAGCCCCAGTGGTAGTATACAGCAGCCCCACAGGTATATACAGCCCCAGTGGTAGTATACAGCAGCCCCACAGGTAAATACAGCCCCAGTGGTAGTATACAGCAGCCCCACAGGTAAATATAGCCCCAGTGGTAGTATACAGCAGCCCCACAGGTAAATATAGCCCCAGTGGTAGTATACAGCAGCCCCACAGGTATATACAGCCCCAGTGGTAGTATACAGCAGCCCCACAGGTAAATATAGCCCCAGTGGTAGTATACAGCAGCCCCAGTGGTAGTATCCAGCAGCCCCAGGGGCTGTATACAGCAGCAGCCCCAGGGGCTGTATACAGCAGCAGCCCCAGGGACTGTATACAGCAGCAGCCCCAGGGGCTCTATACAGCAGCAGCCCCAGGGGCTCTATACAGCAGCAGCCCCAGGGGCTCTATAAAGCAGCAGCCCCAGGGGCTCTATACAGCAGCAGCCCCGGAGGTATACAGGCCCCCCCATCAAGCTCCACGGACCCCCCCCCCCTTGCGCGGCAGCCTGTAAGGGAAAATCATACTTATCAGTGTCCCGCGCCGTCACGCCGCTTGCCGACACACGATCCCGGGCTTCAATCCGCGACTTCCGGCTTCCGGCGGTCGCGGGCAATGACGTCATTCCCGCGACCACAGGAAGTGCGGAAGACGCGGAATGAAGCCCGGAATCGTGATGTCGGCAGCGGCGGGACAGCGCGGGACACTGATAAGTATGATTTTCCCTTACAGGCTGCCGCGCAAGGGGGGGGGGGTCCGTGGAGCTTCATGGGGGGGGCCTGTATACCTCCGGGGGCTGCTGCTGCACATACATAGTAGTTACCGTATATACTCGCATATAAGCCGAGGGGGGACTTTTCAGCCCAAAATTTGGGCTGAAAAACTCGGCTTATACGCGAGTATATACGGTATTTACCATTCTGGAGTTATGGCTCCATATGTCAGCTTTTTGGGCAAAAATTTGGATTTTTTTCAAACTTTGAGCGACGAGCGGCACGGGTTAACATTGTTTGATCGAGCTCAAATTTTGGCTATCTCAATATCTGGAAAGTGGAATCGTTTTGTGGGGTGCAGGCGGACAAAATTCCGACATCGATTTTTTGTGGTCACCCTTGTGTTCACTATAAGTACTTGCATCAATTTTGTGCTAGCTGCTTCAATGCCTTATATCTACTGATCTTTCACACACTCGGTTCACTTCAGCCATATCAATCCCTCTCTGCTCCCCGCTCCTAACTACTGCTCCCATGCTCTTTTTAGAATATAGATATTAAATTTATATGACTGCTCGGCGCTAACATTATAACAATAATTAATAATAAAAGAGTTGTTTTTTTCTGAAATTTCATAAAATTTATTTCATATATGTACTGTACAATCAATTTAGTTAAAACATTTAAAATAGTAAAAATATTAAAATCAAATATCTTTTGCGTGTAGTCTTTAAATGTGTAGGCTCTAGGTTCTCTTGTAGACACACAGGTGTCTGTTAATGTTTTCCAACAGGGGCTTGGGCCCTGGTGGTGCCTATAAATATATAATGTATTGATAAAAGCTTTGTGTTTTAAAACCTGTAAACTCAAAAGATATTTTATGGTGTGCTTAGCAATGTGTAGTAGTTTTTATCTGTAACAGTTTCAATCTGTGCTCTTGTGGAAATTTGCGTGCTTCCTCCTAAGGGTATAGCTCATGTAGGGTGATTGGAGCTAAATATAAAAAGCTAAATATAAATAGATAGATAGATAGATAGATAGATAGATAGATAGATAGATAGATTTCACCTCGTATATATTCAAGGTGTGCAGTTCTCAATTTTATATATGATGTGATTATAGTCTTGAATTTTATAAATCATATAAATATGAGAAAGTAAGTGCTAATAATGATTGGGTGTTAAAATATTTTAACAGCTGCTGCTGCTCTTTCAGATTGTGCCCTCCAATTTTTTCATACCCCCAGACCTGGAAACAGACCAGGTGGAGGTGTTGGTCTGCTGCTGTCAACAAATTGTGCTTGTCAGGCTATCCCACCTGTCCCCTCACTCATCATGCCTTCTTTCGAGGTACATACTGTAACACTCTACAGGCCCTTTTCCCTTCGAGTGGCAGTGGTTATCGCCCTCCAGGCCCCCCCAGGCCCCTCCTTCCCCATCAATTTCTTTATGACTATGCTACCTGGCCTCGACACTTCTTAGCCTTCGACCTTCCCACTCTCATCATAGGGGACTTTAACATTCCTATAGACAACCCCATCTCCTTATCTGCCTCCTATCTTTTAACCCTAACCTCCTCTCTTGGTCTTTCACAACTTTCTAACTCTGCCACACATGAAGAAGGGAATACATTGGACACAATCTTCCCCGGGCTCTGCTCAGTCCATGATTTTAATAATTCCCCTATTCCACTCTCTGACCACAACCTTCTTTCATTCTCAGTCAAGTACTGTCAACCCTTCAAGGTTACTCCCAACTCGTTTATCTATAGGAATATACATGCCATTAACAATCAGAAACTTATAGAGAATTTACAGTCTTCACTGGCCCCCATCTCCTCCCTCTCTGTTCCTGACTCTGATGTAAAACTCTATAATGAAACACTGCAAAGTGCCCTGGATAAAGCTACACCTCCTATACTTAGAACAACTCAGCACCAACAGCGGCAACCCTGGCAAACACTGCAAACACAGTTTCTCCAGCGGTGTTTCAGGTGCGCAAAACATCACTGTATAAAATCCATCTTGGCAGAAGATTTCATCCAATATATGTTTATGCTGAAATCATACAACACTGCCCTTTACCTCCACAAACAAGCTTACTTCAACACCACTAGCCAACAATCCTAAATGACTCCTTGCCACTTTCCATTCCCTCATCAGTCCAAGAATACAGGCCCCAACCATCAGCCTCAGCGCTGATGATCTGGCCAACTATTTTAAGGACAAAATTGACCACATACAACAGGAAATTTTCTTACAGCCTCAGGACATTATGCATTTTCTTCCCTGCTGCTCTTCATCCAACTCACTTTCGGTCTGTCATCCGATCACTGAGGAAGAAGTCAACCTTCTTCTTGCATCTTCTCGCCCTACTTCATGCACCATCAACACTATTCCCTCAATCTCCTTCCATCCCTTTCCCCAGCTATCACATCTAACTTAACCAAAATATTTAATCTGTCCCTCTCATCTGGTGATTTCCCCTCCTCCTCCAAACATGCCAGCATACATGCATTATTTAAAAAAAACATCCCTTGAGCAGAACTCTGCTGCTAACTACAGACCTGTCTCTAATCTCCCCTTCATCTCTAAACTCCTGGAATGCTTGGTTCACTCCCATATGATCCGCCATCTCTCTGACAATTCTCTTCTTGACCCTCTGTAATCCAGCTTCCGCTCTTTACATTCTTCTGAAACTGCCCTCACTAAAGTCTCTAATGATCTACTAAGAACTAAATCTAATGGTCACTACTCCCTGTTGATCCTCCTGAATCTCTCTGCTGCATTCGATACCGTGAATCACCAGCTCCTCCTCTCTATGCTCCGCTCTACTGGGCTCAAGGGCATCGCTCTCTCCTGGTTCTCCTCCTACCTCTCTGACTGCTCCTTCACTCTATCTTTTGCCAGCTCCTCTTCCTCTCCTCTTCCCCTCATGGATGGGGTTCCTCAGGGTTCATTCCTAGGTCCCCTTCTCTTCTCTCTATAAACTGCCCCTATTGGACAAACCATCGGTAAATTTGGTTTTCAGCACCATCTCTATGCTGACGACACCCAATTATACACATCTTCTCCTGACATCACCTCCACATTACTACAAAATACCAGTGATTGCCTGTCTGCTGTTTCTAACATCATGTCTTCTCTCTACGTTAAACTGAATCTGTCAAAAACTGAACTTCTCATGTCTCCTCTATCTCCTAATCTTCCGAAACCTAATATTGCCATTTTTGTATGTGGTTCTACTATTACTCCTCAGCAGCACACTGTCTTGGGGTTATATTTAACTCCTTCTCTCTCCACATCCAGTCACTCTCTCGTTCATAGCACGTACACCTCAAAAGATCTCTAGAATTCGACCTTTTCTTACTGTTGATTCTGCAAAAACTCTAAATGTACCGTCACACACGGCAATATTGCTAGACAATTTCACTGGCAATTTGCTGGTTGCAGTGAAATCATGAACACATTGTTCCATTTGTACACAGCACCAAAATAGAATAATGTGTCCATGATTTCACTGCAACCAGCAAATTGCCAGTGAAATTGCCTAGCAATATTGCCGTGTGTGACGGTACCTTAACTGTTGCCCTTATTCATTCTTGCCTGTATTACTGCAATTCTCTACTAATTGGTCTCCCTCTTACTAAACTTTCTCCTCTCCAACCATCCTCAATGCAGCTGTCAGGATCATATTCCTCTCCAACCGCCTCCCCAATGCCTCTATCCTGTGCCAGTCATTGTACTGGTTGCCAATCTGCTATAGAGTTCATCATACAATTATCACTCTCATCCACAAAGCTCTCCACAGTTCTGCACTGCCCTACATCTCCTCCCTCATCTCTGTCTATCGCCCTACACATGCCCTCCATTCCGCAAGTGACCTAATACTGACATCACCTACAATCCGAACCTCCCACTCCCATCTCCAAGACTTCTCATGAGCTGCACCAATTCTCTGGAAAGGATTATCAAAAACAATTCAATTAATTCCCAATACCAATAGTTTTAAGCAAGCCTTAAAAACGCATCTCTTTAGACTGGCCTATCACCTCACCTCACTTGTCTAACTATCTTCCCTTTCCCAAACATGGTCTCTTGTGTCATCTGGCTTCATCCCCATGCATAATATAGCACTTTATCTGTATTGTACAGATCCCAACCGGTGACTGGTTATAGGGATGAGCGAGTCTACTCGCTAGGACTCGTTATCCGGCGATTCTTAAGGGACTCGCTGGACTCGGTAATCGGCGAGTCTTTTAGCGAATACTCGCTCAGTAACGAGTCCAATGCAAGTCAATGGCAATCTTAGTTTTGTCAGAGTTTACTTTATCTCACTCGCTAGACTCGCTAGACTCGCTCTATCACATCGCTATATAGCTTGAATCTCCCCAAACAGCAGCGAGTCTGAGCGAGTCTACGAGTCCGAATCCTAGCGAGTCTGCGATTCCGAGTCCTGTATTCTCTATTCGGGACTCGCGAATACAGAATCTTTTATGTTACTAGTCAGCATTGCGTGTTAGGTCAGAAAACTTGTGAAGACAGCCAATCATAGTCAGTAATGCCATAGCAGCTTTGGTTGTGTCAGGACTATGATTGGCTGCTGTCCATCGTGATGCCTATGTCATCTATGACAAGGCAAGGCAGTATATAAGGCTTGCCCCCGCCATTTTGGGCACATTCCTGAGAAGAGCTGACCTAGTGCAGGGAGACTTGGAGCAGATCTAGGGACAGTTAGGCAGTGTAGGAGTCACATATAACCCAAAAGTTCTTTTCAGAACTAACAGGACGGAGTGTAGGAGTCAAGATTCCTCACACATAACCCAAAAGTTCTTTTCAGAACTACCAGGACGGAGGATTGCTGTACAGGACTGTAAGGAAGGGGAGATAGGAGCAGCCTTACAGTGAATCCAGCACCATCCTCAGAGCTTAGTTCACCCAGCTTTCCGCAGAGCTGTAATCCTAAGCTTTTTCTTATTTTTGGCACTAGTCTACCAAATAATTTTGGTGCCATTTTTCCACAAAAAATTTCCTGTGCCAGTGCGTTGCTGTACGGTGTCCTGCCTGCAGCTCGCACGGTACTTGTAAACTTGCACGCAGCCAGCACCGCAGCCTAACAGTGCCTGGTTCTGCGTACTAAACAATTTTTTCCTGTGCCAGTGCGTTGCTGTACGGTGTCCTGCCTGCAGCTCGCACGGTACTTGTAAACTTGCACGCAGCCAGCACCGCAGCCTAACAGTGCCTGGTTCTGCGTACTAAACAATTTTTTCCTGTGCCAGTGCGTTGCTGTACGGTGTCCTGCCTGCAGCTCGCACGGTACTTGTAAACTTGCACGCAGCCAGCACCGCAGCCTAACAGTGCCTGGTTCTGCGTACTAAACAATTTTTTCCTGTGCCAGTGCGTTGCTGTACGGTGTCCTGCCTGCAGCTCGCACGGTACTTGTAAACTTGCACGCAGCCAGCACCGCAGCCTAACAGTGCCTGGTTCTGCGTACTAAACAATTTTTTCCTGTGCCAGTGCGTTGCTGTACGGTGTCCTGCCTGCAGCTCGCACGGTACTTGTAAACTTGCACGCAGCCAGCACCGCAGCCTAACAGTGCCTGGTTCTGCGTACTAAACAATTTTTTCCTGTGCCAGTGCGTTGCTGTACGGTGTCCTGCCTGCAGCTCGCACGGTACTTGTAAACTTGCACGCAGCCAGCACCGCAGCCTAACAGTGCCTGGTTCTGCGTACTAAACAATTTTTTCCTGTGCCAGTGCGTTGCTGTACGGTGTCCTGCCTGCAGCTCGCACGGTACTTGTAAACTTGCACGCAGCCAGCACCGCAGCCTAACAGTGCCTGGTTCTGCGTACTAAACAATTTTTTCCTGTGCCAGTGCGTTGCTGTACGGTGTCCTGCCTGCAGCTCGCACGGTACTTGTAAACTTGCACGCAGCCAGCACCGCAGCCTAACAGTGCCTGGTTCTGCGTACTAAACAATTTTTTCCTGTGCCAGTGCGTTGCTGTACGGTGTCCTGCCTGCAGCTCGCACGGTACTTGTAAACTTGCACGCAGCCAGCACCGCAGCCTAACAGTGCCTGGTTCTGCGTACTAAACAATTTTTTCCTGTGCCAGTGCGTTGCTGTACGGTGTCCTGCCTGCAGCTCGCACGGTACTTGTAAACTTGCACGCAGCCAGCACCGCAGCCTAACAGTGCCTGGTTCTGCGTACTAAACAATTTTTTCCTGTGCCAGTGCGTTGCTGTACGGTGTCCTGCCTGCAGCTCGCACGGTACTTGTAAACTTGCACGCAGCCAGCACCGCAGCCTAACAGTGCCTGGTTCTGCGTACTAAACAATTTTTTCCTGTGCCAGTGCGTTGCTGTACGGTGTCCTGCCTGCAGCTCGCACGGTACTTGTAAACTTGCACGCAGCCAGCACCGCAGCCTAACAGTGCCTGGTTCTGCGTACTAAACAATTTTTTCCTGTGCCAGTGCGTTGCTGTACGGTGTCCTGCCTGCAGCTCGCACGGTACTTGTAAACTTGCACGCAGCCAGCACCGCAGCCTAACAGTGCCTGGTTCTGCGTACTAAACAATTTTTTCCTGTGCCAGTGCGTTGCTGTACGGTGTCCTGCCTGCAGCTCGCACGGTACTTGTAAACTTGCACGCAGCCAGCACCGCAGCCTAACAGTGCCTGGTTCTGCGTACTAAACAATTTTTTCCTGTGCCAGTGCGTTGCTGTATGGTGTCCTGCCTGCCGCTCGCACGGTACTTGTAAACTTGCACGCAGCCAGCACCGCAGCCTAACAGTGCCTGGTTCTGCGTACTAAACAATTTTTTCCTGTGCCAGTGCGTTGCTGTACGGTGTCCTGCCTGCAGCTCGCACGGTACTTGTAAACTTGCACGCAGCCAGCACCGCAGCCTAACAGTGCCTGGTTCTGCGTACTAAACAATTTTTCCCTGTGCCAGTGCGTTGCTGTACAGTGTCCTGCCTGCAGCTCGCACGGTACTTGTAACATTGCACGCAGCCAGCACCGCAGCCTAACAGTGCCTGGTTCTGCGTACTAAAAAATTTTTCCCTGTGCCAGTGCGTTGCTGTACGGTGTCCTGCCTGCAGCTCGCACGGTACTTGTAAACTTGCACGCAGCCAGCACCGCAGCCTAACAGTGTCTGGTTCTGCGTACTAAACAATTTTTCCCTGTGCCTGTGCGTTGCTGTACGGTGTCCTGCCTGCAGCTCGCACGGTACCTTCCATCTCTCTTAAAATATCTTAGCCTCTAGTGTGTACCTTTCTCGAAATAGTACCTGCTACTTGTTTTACAAGCCCCCAGAAAGCCACCAGAAATTATAAAATGTCACACAAAAAACCAAATCCCAAAAAAAGTCTTGCTAAGGGACAGGGACGAGGTACAGGCATTGGTAGTCGTGGCCAACTATCCACCAGTTCGGGCAGACAGACGAGGATTGATCGATCGTTCCTCCTGTCTAACTTTCCCCGTCAGGAAAGTAAACGAGTATTGAGGCCGGAAGACGAACAGCATCTAACGTCTTGGCTGGCAGACAAGACCTCAACAACAGGTTCTTGCAGCACTCAAGGTTCCTTGAGCACTGTGTCTACTGTTGGTACATACCATGCTGGGTCATCTAATCCACAACCTCTTCACAGTTCCTCAGACCAACAGCAGCCCCATGAAAATGTTGACACACACATGGGTCACTCAGATTACTTATTTGGTACATATAATCCTTTACATGAATCCGGTTTGCCAGACTCCGTAGTAGATGAGATACTTGATGAAGAATTGTCCAATCATGGACAAGTTTTAGAGACACCCCGGCCACATGAACGTGTCTTTCAGCAAAGTCTTAGACCGTCTCAGGAGTTGGAGGATGATGATGATGAGACAGTGACACACTTGTCATCTGGGGAGCAAAATCTATCTTGTTATCGGGAAGATTTAGAAGAGGAAGGGGTTGATGATGAGACAACTGATCCCACGTGGAATGTTGCGATGCAGAGCCAGCAGAGCAGCACGGAGGAAGACAGTGTGTATGTCCCACCAACAAAGGCACCAAGGCCGACTCCTCCCACCAGAACTGAAAGAGTCACGACTGTTGCCCAAAATGTGTCCACTGTGGCTCAAAATTTGTCAACTGTTGGACAAAATGTCTCAAATGTGGGCCTCAGTAATCCCTCAGGGAGTACAGTCAAGCCTAGAGGTCGGTCAGCCACTGTGTGGAAATTTTTTAAAGATGGGCCTTCTCAAGAAAATGTGGTCATCTGTACCATCTGCCATGCAAGGCTAAGTAGAGGCCACGGGAAAGGAAACCAGAGCACCAGCAGTATGCGGAAGCACATGGCTGGTCAGCACCCTATTCAGTGGTCAAAAGTGCAGCCTTCCACAACAGTGTCATCTGACCCAAAGACTGCGACGGCAACTCAGATACGTCCGTCACAATCAAGTGTTGCTGAAGCTGGTCCAGCTCATATGTACTCATCACAAGCAGCGGTTGCAGAGAGACTGAACACGAGTGCAGACAGTTCTCGGTCAGCAACATCCTTACAGTTATCAGTGACACAGCTGTACGAAAGGAAGCAGAAATACCACTCTTCCCACCCATTAGCCAAAAAAATAAATGCCCAGATAGCTAAGTTGTTAGCAGTCGAGATGTTGCCGTTTAGGCTTGTGGGTACAGACTCTTTCCGTGAGCTTTTGGCTGTGGCAGTACCACGCTACTCGGTTCCAAGCCGCCACTACTTTTCACGTTGTGCCGTCCCCGCGTTACATGAGCATGTCATTAACAACCTCAAGCGTGCCCTCACCAACGCTGTAACCGGGAAAGTACACCTTACTACGGACACGTGGACAAGCAGTTCAGGACAGGGCCGGTACATCTCGCTCACCGCGCATTGGATCAACGTTGTGGAGAGTGTGCCAAACGATGTTAGTGTAACATCAAACATCCTACCCACGCCACGGATAGCTGGCACAACCTCATTCAGGGTCTCTGCATCATCCTATATGTCCACTACCCCATCTTCCGCTTCCTCGACCAATCCTCAATTGCCCTCAACATCACGGCCAAGTTGGGAGGTTTGCTGCAGTGCTTCAGCAAGACGCCAACAGGCTCTGCTGAAGCTGATCTGTTTAGGTCACACACCGCACACTGCAGTAGAGCTGTTGAAAGGTCTGAAGGAACAGACAGATGAGTGGCTATCCCCACTCCAACTCCAGACCGGTCTCGTGGTGAGCGACAATGGTCGTAACCTAGTGGCTGCACTAAAGCTCGGAAACCTTGTGCACGTGCCTTGCATGGCTCACGTGCTGAATCTAGTAGTGCAGAAATTCCTGCGTACATACCCAGAGCTATGTGACCTACTGGAGAAGGTGCGTCGAGTTTGTGCACATTTTCGTCATTCGTCAACAGCGGTTGGAAAACTTTCATTGCTTCAAAAGCAATTGAATTTGCCCAACCACAGACTCATTTGTGACATGCCGACACGATGGAACTCTACATTCCATATGTTATCGAGGATCAATGAGCAGCAGAGGGCAATATCCGAGTATCAGTTGCAACATGCCCGTCAGACCGGCAGTCAGCCACGACATATTAGTACAATGGAGTGGGTGTGGATCGCTGACACATCTGAGGTTCTTGATAATTTTGACTACTGCACAAAACTGGTGAGCGGTGATCAGTCCATCATCAGTGTCACTATACCCATGCTGTGTCTGCTGAAAGAATCCCTCATTAATCAGAAAAATGAAGCATTGAGAGCCCAGCAGATGGCTATGGAGCCAGATTTAAACAGCGCAGTACCTAGCCAGCAAAGCCAGTATGACCAGGCAACTATGGCTCCTGAGGAGGAACAGGAGCAAGACGATGAAGAGGATTTATTTTTTGTTGGTGCCGATGTCAACCCAGATGGTACTCACAACCCCAGCTTTGTGTCTGTCCACCATGGGTGGCCTGGAGAGGAGGAGGCGGAGACAGACTTTGCGGATACAATGGGTATTGAACATCGTTCTGAGGACACTGAAGACATGACTCTATGCAGCTTAGGACACATGGCTGACTTCATGTTGACTTGTCTGCTAGAAGACCCACGAGTGATTAACATATTGCACAACGACCTCTACTGGTTGGCCACCTTTCTGGACCCACGTTATAAAGATAAATTCACCTCGCTGCTGTTTCAGTCACCACGTGGCTTGACAATTGACTATTTCAAGAGGGTTCTTGTGGATAATATGCTTCGAATATCACCGTCAGACAACACTCTGCCCATAGTTAGCAACTCTGTGCAACAGCAGCCTTTGGTCGGGGCACAATCATCCACGCTGTCCAGAAGAGATGCTGGAAAGATGTCCGCAAAGTGGGCTATGTTCAATAAGCCATCGAACCTGCAGCGCCATGTTGCTCCAGTAACCATCTCTCGGAGACAGAAACTTACCAACATGGTACAAGAATACTTAAGTGACAGTACCTGCTTCCTGACTGATGCCGCAGTCCCGTTTAATTACTGGGTCTCCAAGCTCCACACTTGGACAGAGCTCTCGTTGTATGCCTTGGAGGTGCTGGCATGCCCTGCAGCTAGTGTGACATTAGAGCGGGTTTTCAGTGCCGCTGGGGGTATCATAACTGATACCAGGACACGTCTTACTCCAGAGAATGCAGACAGGCTTACTCTAATTAAGTTTAATAGGAACTGGATTTCACAAGACTTCTCGAGCCCTGAAGACGACAGTACTAAGAGCTGAAGTGCCACGTTCAACATCAATATGATCTAATTAATCATTGTATTATATTGTGTCTTTTTGGTACAAGCAGTATGTACAAGACCAGTAACGATTTGCGTAACCATGTTCCTGCAACCTGGTAATGAGGCTGCTTCATCTTAAACCAAAACTACACCTTAACTTCGGTTTCATTAACCATCACAACACCTTTTCACAAGGAATCAACCTTTATTTTCTGTAAGCAAACATTTAAAAGCCCCTTGGGCTAATTTTTTGAGCCACCCTGGCTAACAAGCTGATCATGGCCCTTAGGCCTGCATTTTTAACCAAAATGCAAAACAGCCCCTTGGGCTAATTTTTGGAGAGACCCAGCCTAAGAGGCTTATCATGGCCCTTAGGCCTGCACTTATACCCAAATTGCCAAACAGCCCCTTGGGCTAATTTTTGGAGACACCATGGCTAACAAGCTGATCATGGCCCTTAGGCCTGCATTTATACCCAAAATGCAAAACAGCCCCTTGGGCTAATTTTTGGAAACACCCAGCCTAAGAGGCTTATCATGGCCCTTAGGCCTGCACTTATACCCAAATTGCCAAATAGCCCCTTGGGCAAATTTTTAGAGCCACCATGGCTAACAAGCTGATCATGGCCCTTAGGCCTGCATTTATACCCAAAATGCAAAACAGCCCCTTGGGCTAATTTTTTGAGCCACCCAGGCTAACAAGCTTATCATGGTTTGGGAGACACCCTGGCTAACAAGCTTTGTATGGCCCTTAGACCTACATTTATACCAAAAATGGGAAACAGCCCCTTGGGCTAATTTTTGGAAACACCCAGCCTAAGAGGCTTATCATGGCCCTTAGGCCTGCACTTATACCCAAATTGCCAAACAGCCCCTTGGGCTAATTTATTGAGCCACCCTGGCTAACAAGCTGATCATGGCCCTTAGGCCTGCATTTATAAGCAAAATGCAAAACAGCCCCTTGGGCTAATTTTTGGAGACACCCAGCCTAAGAGGCTTATCATGGCCCTTAGGCCTGCATTTACACTCAAAATGCCAAACAGCCCCTTGGGCTAATTTTTGGAGCCACCATGGCTAACAAGCTGATCATGGCCCTTAGGCCTGCATTTATACCCAAAATGCAAAACAGCCCCTTGGGCTAATTTTTTGAGCCACCCAGGCTAACAAGCTTATCATGGTTTGGGAGACACCCTGGCTAACAAGCTTTGTATGGCCCTTAGACCTACATTTATACCAAAAATGGGAAACAGCCCCTTGGGCTAATTTTTGGAAACACCCAGCCTAAGAGGCTTATCATGGCCCTTAGGCCTGCACTTATACCCAAATTGCCAAACAGCCCCTTGGGCTAATTTTTTGAGCCACCCTGGCTAACAAGCTGATCATGGCCCTTAGGCCTGCATTTATAAGCAAAATGCAAAACAGCCCCTTGGGCTAATTTTTGGAGACACCCAGCCTAAGAGGCTTATCATGGCCCTTAGGCCTGCATTTACACTCAAAATGCCAAACAGCCCCTTGGGCTAATTTTTGGAGCCACCATGGCTAACAAGCTGATCATGGCCCTTAGGCCTGCATTTATACCCAAAATGCAAAACAGCCCCTTGGGCTAATTTTTTGAGCCACCCAGGCTAACAAGCTTATCATGGTTTGGGAGACACCCTGGCTAACAAGCTTTGTATGGCCCTTAGACCTACATTTATACCAAAAATGGAAACAGCCCCTTGGGCTAATTTTTGGAAACACCCAGCCTAAGAGGCTTATCATGGCCCTTAGGCCTGCACTTATACCCAAATTGCCAAACAGCCCCTTGGGCTAATTTATTGAGCCACCCTGGCTAACAAGCTGATCATGGCCCTTAGGCCTGCATTTATAAGCAAAATGCAAAACAGCCCCTTGGGCTAATTTTTGGAGACACCCAGCCTAAGAGGCTTATCATGGCCCTTAGGCCTGCATTTACACTCAAAATGCCAAACAGCCCCTTGGGCTAATTTTTGGAAACACCCAGCCTAAGAGGCTTATCATGGCCCTTAGGCCTGCACTTATACCCAAATTGCCAAACAGCCCCTTGGGCTAATTTTTTGAGCCACCCTGGCTAACAAGCTGATCATGGCCCTTAGGCCTGCATTTATAACCAAAATGCAAAACAGCCCCTTGGGCTAATTTTTGGAGACACCCAGCCTAAGAGGCTTATCATGGCCCTTAGGCCTGCATTTACACTCAAAATGCCAAACAGCCCCTTGGGCTAATTTTTTGAGCCACACAGGCTAACAAGCTTATCATGGTTTGGGAGACACCCTGGCTAACAAGCTTTGTATGGCCCTTAGACCTACATTTATACCAAAAATGGTAAACAGCCCCTTGGGCTAATTTTTTGAGCCACACAGGCTAACAAGCTTATCATGGTTTGGGAGACACCCTGGCTAACAAGCTTTTTATGGCCCTTAGGCCTACATTTATACCAAAAATGGGAAACAGCCACTTGGGCTAATTTTTCCAGGCACCAATCCTATGCCTGCATCGTGGGCGGTGCTTGGACTATCATCCTGCTGGAGCCTGTTGAAGGGTCCCACTGTACGCTCCATACAAAACGCGTAGACGCGATGTGTAGCATGTAGACGTCCCAGCCTCTCACATGTGTGTTCATAGTCTTGTTGCCATAGCGAGGCATAAAGTAACCCCCCAAACACAGGCACTGTTTGTCAGCAACAGTTGTATGTGGAGTCATGATTTGACACTTAGTAACCAAGGTGACTTCATGCGCCATGCGGGCCGTAAAGTACTTGCTAATGATGCTCTCTCCCCTGTCCCCCACGCCAACTGTCTCGGGGTAATCCTTGACTCCTCCCTCTCCTTCAAGCCCCACCTGTAGTCCCTAACCAAGTCCCTGTGACTCCAACTCAAAAATATTTAACCAATTCGGTCGTTCCTCAATCCTGACACTGCTGAAACACTCATAAATGCCCTCATCATCTCCCGCCTTGACTACTGCAACCTCCTTCGCATAGGTCTCCCTGCCAACTCTCTTGCAACTCTCCAATCTATACTAAACTCTGCTGCCCGGCTAATCCATCTGTCCTCACGCTACTCCCCTGCCTACCCCCTCTGCCAAGCCGTTCACTGGCCCCTCCGGCCCACAGAGAGCTCACTTTAAAACACTGACCATGACATTCAAAGCCTTACACAACCTATCCCCACCATACATCTCCGACATGATCTCCCGATACCATCCCTCACGCAACCTGCGTTCATCCCAAGAACCTGTCCTACAGTCCACCCTCATCTCCTCTTCCCACAACCGCATACAGGATTTCTCCCGGTCATCCGCCATGCTATGGAACTCCCTGCCCCACCTCATCAGTCAGTCGCCTACCCTCTGAACCTTAAAGATACTTATAAAGACTCACCTCTTCCGACAGGCCTACAACCTGCCATGAGACCCCGCTACACGCCCCACGACCGACACCTTCCCCACCCTATTGTATCCCCACCCACCCCTCGTAGAATGTGAGCCCACGCATACAGGGTCCTCTACTATTGTACCTGTATGACCTTATTGTCTATGTTTATTGTACTTGTCCTTCTCTACCTTTTCCTCATGTAAAGCGCCATGGAACCTATGGCCGCTATATAAATAAATAATTATAATAATTATGATGACTTGAAGCCCAACCAAAAAAAAAACTCCACATTCATTCCTTGAAAAAAGACAGACACAAAGCTGGTTTTTAAAACTGTGTTTAAAAAAAAAAATGGCAGCACTGTTTGGACATTCCAAAAAAAACTACCTTTTACAATTAAGGTAACAACATCAACAACACCAAATGGAGCCCTACAGGTCCTGGTAGGTGGGCTGTCCGTCCTGCAAAAGGTCAAGGGCCCCACGGATGGCCTGGCCGAACCCTTCAGGGTGGATCATCTGAACAGGTGTAGGGAACGGTGGTAGGTCCCTGTTAGCTGGCCACTGGCAGTGAGGCAAAGCCCTGTGGGGTGGGACTTGGCTGTCCCGTGTTGTGGGCCTGCCCAGCCTGTTACAGTTTATTTTCCACCCATCCAAATATTGGAACACATCACCGGGGTCGTTTCCTGGCTGACAGGCTTCCAGCACTATCTGTAATGCTGACCTTGCCCGCAGTAGCCTGTCAAATGGAATATTATCCATGAATGGTATAATACTGCGGGCAAAGTCAGCATTACTCTGCTGCACACTTAATTGTGCAGACCCCGGGATGGGACCATAAGCTGGGCCTGCCGCTGGTGGCGTCGGTGGTGGTGCTGGCCCTGCCGCTGGTGGTGGCGGTGGTGGTGCTGGCCCTGCCGCTGGTGGTGGCGGTGGTGGTGCTGGCCCTGCCGCTGGTGGGGGCGGTGGTGGTGCGGACCCTGCCGCTGGTGGCGGTGGTGGTGGTGGTGGCGGGGACGGCGGTGGTGGTGTTGATGGGCCTGCCGCTGGTGGCGGCGGTGGTGGTGCTGGCCCGGCCGCTGGTGGCGGCGGTGGTGGTGCTGGCCCTGGCGCTGCTGGCGGCGATGCTGGTGGTGGTGGCGGCGGCGACGGCGGTGGTGGTGGTGGCGCCGGCCGTGGTGGTGGTGGTGGGTGTTCTCCACGCCGCCTTCTGTTTGGCGGTGGAGGGTTCACAGCACGCCGCCCTCTGTAGTAAGCTTCTCTGTGGGTAAAGTAAAAAAAAATTTGGTGAATGCATTGCATTTGGAAACAAAAACATAGGTCAAACATTAAGTTGCACGCTTTTTAGACTCTGTGTATCTGTGTATTATTAATCAGATATTTGTTATTATTATGAAAGAATAACCAACTGTACATAACATAAAGGAATACGTGACTTTCTTTGCTAATTCCATACTAATACATAATTTTTCACCCCCTGATTAACACCCACCCCCCCCATCCCATCTAATCTAGACGATCAATAACACCAATGGTTCACATGAAAAAAAAAAGTCCCCCTGACTTCACTTTTTACTTGACATACTTAATTCACAAAACTTTTAGCTTATATCATCTATATAAAGCAGGGAAGGGGTTGAAAGGTATACAATATATATATATATAATCTATTTATATAATCGGGAGTTTGAAATTCCGGCACTGTAGCCTAATCCCAAACTCCTTAGCGTCACTGCGAGCGGAGACGCGTATGCGCCTTCGCGAGCCGCAGACGCTTAACTCACACAGCCGCTATAGCGTTTTCTCGAGCGGCCTCGCGCCCTCCGCTCACAGCAAGACCTGCGCCCCTCACAGCGCCCAATCCGCCCCGGCATGCTGGCATTTGTACTTCCCCCGTCTGTGCACCCACAGGTCTTAGCAGATCACTGATGCTGACAGCGGGGGGGGACAACACAGACAATCAAATCAGGAGGAGGTCAGTGTCAGGAGGAGATGACAGACGCCCGCCGGGGCCTGTGACACTGCAGAGGTCACAGCGGGGCTGTGTGTGCGGACAACGGGGAGGCCGGGGGCTACGGACGTACCGGACACGTCCTCTGCTCCTGGAGATGTGCCGCGGTTCCGCGCTCGCAGCGTATCTGACGCTGGAGCAGCGCTCACCACGCCCACACCACACCCTCTGCCAAACAACCCACACCTCTCACTAACCTCCTGCAGCTAACCACACCCCATGTTTACCTTTGCCATGATGACATTTAGCTGCGGCCGCTATCTTTAATAAGGTCAGAAATTATGGCAGTAATCGGATCTCTGCTCCCTCTAGCACGCCAACACTGTACACCATCTATAACCCTATTCTCATCACCTATATACCTGCTACCCACAGGCCGTCTTTATACTCTGCTACCTCACAGACCGCCTGTATACTCTGCTACCCACAGACCCGCCTGTATACTCTGCTACCCACAGACCCGCCTGTATACTCTGCTACCCACAGACCCGCCTGTATACTCTGCTACCCACAGAGCCGTCTTTATACTCTGCTACCTCAGACCCGACCTGCTATTAACTCTGCTACCTCAGACCCGCCTGTATACTCTGCTACCTCAGACCCGCCTGTATACTCTCTGCCTGACCCACACAAGACGCTTGTATACTCTGCTACCTCAGACCCGCCTGTATACTCTGCTACCCACAGAGACGCCTGTATACTCTGCTACCTCAGACCCGCCTGTATACTCTGCTACCCACAGACCCGCCTGTATACTCTGCTACCTCAGACCCGCCTGTATACTCTGCTACCCACAGAGACGCCTGTATACTCTGCTACCTCAGACCCGCCTGTATACTCTGCTACCTCAGACCCGCCTGTATACTCTGCTACCCACAGAGACGCCTGTATACTCTGCTACCTCAGACCCGCCTGTATACTCTGCTACCTCAGACCCGCCTGTATACTCTGCTACCCACAGACCCGCCTGTATACTCTGCTACCTCAGACCGCCTGTATACTCTGCTACCCACAGAGACGCCTGTATACTCTGCTACCTCAGACCCGCCTGTATACTCTGCTACCTCAGACCCGCCTGTATACTCTGCTACCCACAGACCCGCCTGTATACTCTGCTACCTCAGACCCGCCTGTATACTCTGCTACCCACAGAGCCGTCTTTATACTCTGCTACCCACAGACCCGCCTGTATACTCTGCTACCCACAGAACCACGTGTATACTCTGCTACCCACAGAGCTGAAATGGAACCTAATGTATATATTAATAAATAATACTAAATGTACACAACAGTGCTGCAGACACATACCTTGGCATACGGGCCACCGGGTGAAGGAAGGACAGCCGGTCATAAAAGTGGTAGTGGTTGAGCAATGGAGCGGCTCCCGGTTGTCTCTCTGAGTACTGCCGGTACTGCTTCTTATGCTGGTCCCGGCAGCTCCTCCACCGTTTTTTAAGATGGTCAACTGTGAAATGATTTGAAACCGGCTTTAGAGATGTGTAATATTTGAAACAACAAAAGTATGTGTACAAATCAACAATAACATTTTATTCATTTTGTGTGTGTAATGTGTATACAAGGCACAGTGACACGACAGTGTGGAACATCATCAACAGCATTACGGACATTGAGCTCACGTGGCCACAATCACAAATGAGGCAGGACACATGTCAACGCATAGAGAATGTAATAGTGCGGGCACCAGACTCTGGTCATTAGTGGTATTTATATACACCCAACCCCTTGGCCGAAAGAGCCAGGAGGATCAGACATTAAACTCATTGTACTGTTGTGACCCCATCCAAATATAGGCAACTATGCGGTGGAGCATGATAACACATTCAGGGTCCTGTATACCCTGCTATGGGGGCCCTGTATTCCCACTGCTGGGGGCCCTGTAAACCCACTGGGCCACTGTCTACCCACTGCTGGGGGCCCTGTATACCCACTGCTGGGGGGGCCTGTACACACACTGAGGGCCCTGTATACAGGGACTGACTGGCACCCTACAGTTTGGGTCGCAACCCTCCCTCACTGGCCCGACACAGGTGAGGACGGGGGGTGGGGGGGGGTGATGACTGGCGGCCGCCTCACAGTCACCGCAGCTCCCGCATTATCCTATGGCTCGCTCCCAGCCGCAGCCTCGCGCTCCTCACAGCCGCTCGCTAACAGTCGCAGCCGCACGCCACTCACAGACGCTCACTCCCGGACGCAGCCGCGTGCTGATGACGTCATCGCGCGGCCAGGAGCTTCCGTTTCCGCCTGCTGCTTCAGGGACATGCGGATTATTCATGCTCCTGCAGCCGCATGACCCGTGGCACCTGGGCCAGTCCGCCCCTGCCTGTATACCACAATATGGGGGCATGTATACCCAGCTGGGGGCCTGTATACTCTGCAGGGGGAGGTGTATACTCTGCTGGGGGGCTGTCTACCAGTGATAGCCGCTGTATACCAGGATGGCGGTGAATATGTTTTCATAGTTTTTCGGGGCAAAAATAGGGGGGTCGGCTTATACACGGGTCGGCTTATACACGAGTATATATACAGTAAATGCAATATATAACGTGTGAACTCATTTATCTTACTTAGATTGCTCTGTTCCTCATGGTCACTCCGATGGAACGCAGGGAGCATCTCTTGGGCGATCTCTCTCCAGGCTGTATTAATTAGGGTCGTATCCCCATACTCAGGATCTGTAGGGAGCCATAGAAATGGACGAGCCTCCACAAGTGCAATAAGACGCAGTGTGTTCACCGTGCCACGTCCTGCTGCCATGATTGCACTGATGAATGGATCGCTCTGTGTGTGCGCCTGTCAGCGCGACTCGCTTCCTGTTTCCTTAAAGCATGGTGTGTGCTGGAGAATCCCTTCCCTCGCATCATCGGCTACAAGCCTCAAAATAAGAGAAAAACCAGCGAGTTTGGACTCGCACACTTTCAGAGACACATCAGCGAGTTGTAAATGTCATTATTCGCTATTACTCGGGTCCCTATTCATTAACATTGGACTCGCTGGACTCGCAACGAGTCCCGAGTCCTTGACTCGGACTCGTTGGGGTCTTGCGATTCCGAGTCTTTTCGGACTCGCTCATCTCTAACTGGTTAATGCAGCTTTACGTGAATCTGCTATTTATTATATTGATGGCTGGACCATATATGATGGCACTTTTTACTATCTACCTTTTTTACCTCCCCTTTTTCCTCATAGATTGTAAGCTTGAGAGCAGGGACTTCACTCCTCATGGTTTTTGAATTTTTTTTTACTCTGTATTTTTTGGACATGTCCCCTCTAAACTGTAAAGTGCTGTGTAATATGTTGGCGCTATATAAATAAAATTATTATTTTTTATTATGTATCTTGGCACTGATCCATGCCTAATTTATTTTCAGAAATTATAGGTTTTCCAAACTTATGGCATGCTCCGCACCCTCTGACACTACACTAAGGGGATTCATATGACAACTTAAGAAGGTAAGGGGCAACTGTGTTTGCTGGTGTGTATCAGATTGTTGTACAAGCAGAAAAAAAAAAGGTCCATGAAGTCATATATATTGTAATTGGTACTGGTATTAGTTAATTTTGTGAAAGAAAATTACTCTCATGGAAAATAAATAATTTGAATGAGATAATTGTTATCAATTTAGCTCTTTTGGCCATTTTTTCCCTTTTTTCACCTGCCTTGCGCAGATGCTGCACATGTGGGAGGTGGTAATTCTGCAATTAACGTACAGAGGCCACGTTGTCATGCATGCAGTTGGCTACCATCCACTGTGTAAAGACTTCATCAATCAATTCCACCCCAAAATGTTTCTTAATATTTTTGAACAAAATATCATTTTGGTAAAGAGCATTGCAGTCATGGAAGTCAAACATCATTGGTTTAATCCCTTTAAACAATATTTCCATTTCTGACCTGCCCTGTTCATGGGCCTGCACATGTGGGGAATTGCTGACTTTTTATAAAAATCATAAAGGAGTCACGTGGGCATACATTTTGTCAACAACAGTCCACCATGCAAAAGCTTTACCATTCAGGGAATTCAGATTTTCCGGGTAATTCATTGGTTACCCCAGCCCAAACAATTTGTAGGAATTTTGGAAAAAATAAATATTTTTTTAAAGAATAATTCTCATAGCAAATTCAAAAAACTTTTGTTTGTTAATTTCAAACAATTTGTCCTTTATTACAATCTTGAAGTGGATGCTACTGCTAGATTTCCTCTAGATAACATTTTGACAAGGCACTAGTCCAGGATCAAACTGGCCACCAGAAAGTCAATCTTGAGGGGAGAAAGGAGGACAGCTTGAGCTTTGCTCATTTTGCTTGTCCGTTTTCTTACCCAGTGAGCAAATGATGCCGTTTAATACTCCAATGAATTTATGTAGTTCCTAGTTGACGTGTTGCAGGGTTTACCCAGTTTACATTCCACCAGTACAGCAGTAGATTGGTCCTCTCGCAACATATAAAATAATTCAACACATATAGTCATATGAAAATGTTTGGGCACCCCTCTTAATCTTACTCTTTTTTTTTTGTTGTTTAAAATTGTTTTTTTGCAACAGCTATTTCAGTGTGATATATGTAATAACTGATGGACACAGTAATATTTCAGGTTTGAAATGAGGTTTATTGTACTAACCAAAAATGTGAAATATGCATTATTTCAAAATTTGACAGGTGCCAAAGTATGGGCACCCTTCTGATTTTCATGATTTGAATACTCCTAACTACTTTTTACTGACTTACTGAAGCACTAAATTGGTTTGGTAACCTTATTGAGCTTTGTACTTCATAGCCCGGTGTATCCAATCATGAGAAAAGCTATTTCAGGTATCCACTTGCAAGTTGTTCTCCTAGTTGCATCTTCTCTGAGGAGTGGCATCTTGGGCTCCTCAAAACAGCTCTCAAATGATCTAAAAAAAAAGATTGTTCAACATAGTTGTTCAGGGGAAGGATACAAAAAGTTGTCTCAGAGATTTAACCTGTCAGTTTCCACTGTGAGGAACATAGTAAGGAAATGGAAGACCACAGGAACAGTTCTTGTAAAGGCCAGAAGTAGCAGGCCAACAAAAATATCAGAAAGGCAGAGAAGAAGAATGGTGAGAACAGTCAAGAACAATCCACAGACCACCTCCAAAGACCTGCAGCATCATCTTGCTGCAGATTGTGTCACTGTGCATCAGTCAACAATACAGCACACACTGCACAAGGAGAAGCTGTATGGGAGAGTGATGCGAAAGAAGCCGTTTCTGCATGCAAGCCACAAACAGAGTCGCCAGAGGTATGCAAAAGCACATTTGGACAAGCTAGATTCATTTTGGAAGAAGGTCCTGTGGACTGGTGAAACAAAGATTGAGTTGTTTTGTCATACAACAAGGCATTATGCATGGCGCCACAAAAACACAGCATTCCAAGAAAAACACTTGCTACCCAGTGTCAAATTTGGGGGAGGGTCCATCATGCTTTGGGGCTGTGTGGCCAATGATGGCACCGGGAATCTTGTTAAAGTTGAGGGTCGCATGGATTCCACTCAGTATCAGCAGACTCTTGAGAATAATGTTCAAGAATCAGTGTCAAAGTTGAAGTTACGTCGGGGCTGGATCTTTCAGCAAGACAATGATCCAAAACGCCGCTCCAAATCTACTCAGGCATTCATGCAGAGGAACAATTACAATGTTCTGGAATGGCCATCCCAGTCCCCAGACCTGAATATCATTGAACATCTGTGGGATGTTTTGAAGCGGGCTGTCCATGCTTGGCGACCATCAAACTTAATTGAACTGGAATTGTTTTGTAAAGAGGAATGGTCAAAAATACCTTCATCCAGGATCCAGGAACTCATTAACAGCTACAGGAAGCGACTAGAGGCTGTTATTTTTGCAAAAGGTGGATCTACTAAATATTAATGTCACTTTTCTGTTGAGGTGCCTATACTTTTGCACCTGTCAAATTTTTGAACTAATGCATATTTCACATTTTCGGTTAGTACAATAAACCTCATTTCAATCTTGAAATATTACTGTATCCATCAGTTATTACATATATCACACTGAAATAGCTGTTGCAAAAAAACAATTTTTTAACAAAAAAAAAGAGTAAGATTAAGAGGGGTGTCCAAACTTTTTCATATGACTGTAAGATATCTTACATGGGAGTCTTTGCCACTTTGGCTTTCAGGCACAGTTGAGCATCCTATATAAACAGTCAAGACATCACCTGCCGTGGAGTTGACAGAGAGTTTGAGACAAAGAAGCCCTAATGTGACCTGCATCATTTTTTTACTGCTGCTCATAGGACAGATGCTGTCACCACTGCTGATAGTGTCATTATTTCTAGTGGCTCACACATTCTTATCTGCGATATTAGTTTTTTTTATATCGCACTATTTCATATGCTGCCATTCCACATTTGGGTTTAGGATTAGCTTGATGTTTTAGCACAGGAATACATTTTAATTTGTTTCTAAATTTTGTTGACAAATGTAGCCAACTCTGAAAATGACGTAATCCAAAAATGCTAAGCATTGGCATCTTTGACAGGCAAAGACGATAATTCAACCACAGCTTGCTAGTCATATCCATGTGGCATGCTTGTGTCTCTAATTTGAGGGTAACTAAACCATACAGTATCTAAAGTAGACAATTAAAACAGGTATTCAAAAAATAATAAAAAAAAGATATTTTATGAAAAGTAACTGAAACATGGCCATGTGCCTTTACAGAATAGGATGCGACCAGAAAATCTAGATAGCATCAAGTCACGAAAACAAGCACCTACCGCAGGCTGCTTTAATCAGGTAGATTGTTTATTTGACTAATATTAGACTTTTAAAGCAACGAAGCGGACTTAAATTACTTAATTCAACCCGCATACACATTTTGGTAAGTATTCAGTTGTGTACAAGGAATATAGAAATTACTTTTTTTTTAAATAATAAATAAACAAGTAAAAAAAACACTCCTTACTAATTCTCTAACAAAATTAGTTCATGGAGGCGCGCTACTTTCCACCGCCCTATATCTCATTTTAATGTACGAATCAAATAAAATGTAACCTTCTGAAAATAAACAATTACAATTTATTAGTTACAATTTATTCCAAACCAATGCATTATATATATTGTGTCCAAAACCACAGACCGCAGGATTGTCCACAAATTTACACTACACATAAAACACTTCTATAAAAAAAATATATAAAAAGCTATAAAAATAATATTTCATACAGCAAATATATAAAGAATTTCCCCAAAAAGAAAATGAAGAGGAGTTTAGTTTCAAAACTTTCACTTTTTGTATGATCCCTTTTTTCTTCTAGTTAGTTTACACGTCACAGTTATTGACTCATCTAGTCCATCAAATATGATTTGTTATAAAATATATATTTCAAATCAATTCCTGTGAGTTTTATTTGCAGAGTAGTTCAGATATATCAGGATCAGTATAATGCGGTATTTTTGTATGTGCAATTACTGTATAGATATCACCGCTCTAATGTCCAAAATGCATATGTGCAAACAAAAAACTGCAGAAAAAAATGAGTGAAGGGCTTTGCATTATAATGTGCTCAAAGGGAACAAAGTCAGCAGGTATCTGCAAATTTTTTATTTTTTTTCAGAGGTGCTATCAGATCGCTCCTCCTTGTCAGCGTGAGAACATCCTGATTATAAGGCGGTATAGCAAGCAATGAAGAGATGGCACTCACCAGGATGAATTGCTGCAGTGCTTTATTTACAAGTTCACAGGAACATCATGCAGGGAGGGGGTGCCTGAGCGGACGATGGCACCGTTTCGCGCACTTGTTGCGCTTCAACGAGTCAAAGGCGTTTGACCCATTGAAGCGCAACAAGTGCGCAAAACGGTGCCGTCGTCCGCTCAGGCACCCCCTCCCTGCACGATGTTCCTGTGAACTTGTAAATAAAGCACCGCAGCAACTCATCCTGGTGAGTGCCATCTCTTCATTTCTTGCTATTTATCGTACTTGGTCTAAAGGATTGAGCACCAAGGGTGACACTGAATTATAATTGGACTTTAACACCAGGCTCCACTGAAATAGGCTTCATTAATCAGCCTTGGTGCCCTTCTTCTGAAAATTCATGATTATAAGACTGTATTCAGAAGTACACCAGCCGGAGACTCGAAGGTTGGGTGTTCACTCCAGTCCACAGCTCTGGTCACTAGGCTTTTCTTTGGTGGATTTAGCATCAGGATACTGATAGGAGACACGTCTTTCCACCAGACCCGTGCACTCAGGTCTCCTTCGGGCTAGCAATGCGAGGCACCTCTGCAGCCGCTTGTCTGTCAGCACTTCCTCTGGCTGACTCAGTGTGTGCCCAACACCATTTCGGAAATCTCAGTCTCCTTTGTGAAGGGGTGTGAGACCAGCCTATCCTAAGTACATTTATAGCCCATCATGTAAATAAAAAAGTTCCACCTCTGTGTTCAATTCATTCGGTTAGTGTATTAAGTGTATTAAGTCAGCCAGAGGAATTGCTGACAGACAAGCCGTGGTAGAGGGACCTCACATTACTAGCCCGAAGGAGACCTGAGTGCACAGGTCTGGAGGACAGACGTGTCTCCCGACACTGAATATACGAAAGATAAGCCTAGTTACCGGAGCCGTGGACTGGAGTGAAAACCCAGCCTTTGGATCTCTGGCTGGTTTACTCGTGAGTACAGCCCAATAATCAGGATGTTCTGACGCTGCGGAGTGAGACAAGGAGGAACGATCTGATAGCACCTCTATAAAAACTTTTGCAGGTACCTGCTGACTTTGTTCCCTTTGAGTACATTATAGTGCAAAGCCCCTCACTCATTTTTCTGTGGTTGATTGTTTGCATATATTCATTTTGGACATTAGAGTGGTGACACCTATTACTGCATATACAAAAATAACGCATTATACTAATCCTCATTTATATGAACCACTCTGCAAATAAAACAGACAGTAACTGATTTGGAATATATATTTTATAACAAATCATATTTGATGGACTAGATGAGTCAATAACTGTGACTTGGATACTAACTAAAAGAACAAAGGGATCATTCAAAAAGTGGAAGTTTTGAAACTAAACTCTTCATTTTCTTCTTGGGGAAATTGTTTATATATTTGTTCTATGAAATAGAATTTTTATAGCTTTTTATATGTTTTTTAAATATAAGTGTTTTATGTGTAGTGTAAATTTATGGACAATCCTGAGGCTCCACGGCCGCGATCTGCGGTTTTGGACACAATATATATAATGCATAGGTTTGTAATAAATTGTAACTAATAAATTGTAATGGTTTGTGTTCGTACGGTTACATTTTAATTGATTCTTACATCAAAACGAGATATAGGGTGGTGGAAAGTAGCGCACCTCCATGAACTAATTTTGTTAGTGACCTAGTAAGGGGTCATTTCTTTTCTGGCAGGAAGGGGTAACAGCCAAGATGAGGTGCAGCAACTTGGGAGGATTACAGCGCGAATCTGGTGAAAAGGTAATTAAAGAAGTAAAAAAACAATTGGCATGTTTGTGTCTTATGGCTCGGACACACTCATCAGAGTTTGACTGAGGAGACTCTGAAAGGGCTGGAGCAGTGACCCTGAACGGCTTCTCCCTATCTGGACGGGGCTGTCAGCTGCTTGTGTTTTTGTGCAGCTGCAGACTCCCCGTCCAGAGAGGGAGAGGCCATTCAGGGTCACTGCTCCAGCCCTTTCAGAGTCTCCTCAGTCAAACTCAGATGTAAATAGCAAAGTGTGTCCAAGCCGTAAATGGAGAAATCATGTTCAGTGACGCATAAACTTTTCAATCAGAATTTTGTGTTAGTTGCAAAATTAGCAACTAGAAGTTTAGTACAGCCCCTTCTTTGTTTTGCACTATGTAAAAAACAAATGCAACTATTACGCTGGTGTTGCTGCAGTAATTCACATTTCTATTAATTCACAATCATATTGAGTAGCGCTACAGATAAAGCATTTCCTTATATATCACATGAATCTTTGAAATGGTATTCACAGACTTAGGCTAGGGTCAGACCTGTTTCTGCCCTAGCCTGGCGGATATGCTGCAAACTTAGAAATTTGCAGGCTGGGCGCATAGCGTTACCAGCAGGTAACGATATGCGCCGCCTGTCTATTGATCCCTATGGCAAACCAATGTTTAACACAGCAACTGGCTCCACAAAAAAAAAAAAAAATGCGCTTTTGCAGAGTGCACAAGATAACGCTGCAAACAGCATTTCCTGTGTGCTCTGCCAAAGCACAAATCTGGGAGAACTCTGTGGAGTCGGTTGCTGCGGTAAGTGTCTAGTTGCCATAGTGATTTATTTCCTAGCAGCACATAGCATTACCTGCTGGTAACATTATGCACTGAGGCAGAAAATTTCTAAGTTTTTCCCGAATCCGCCAGGCTAGGGGCAGACGAGGTCTGACCCTAGCCAAAGCCATATGACCTGACTGTTGCAAGAAATTATGGGGTAGCCTGCACAGTTGCACTTGATGCCACTTGCATGCTCATGAACTCTTCAGCAGCGAGAAGCGGCACCATTTTTTTTTTTGCAAATCCTTGCAAATCAAGTTGCAGAATGTTTGACTTTGCGTTGAACTTTGAATTTGAAGAAATTCAACTTGACCTTCATCCTCTCCAAATGAATCCGCTCATCTCTACTTAATACTTGTAATACTTGTAATGCAATGTAAATTATGTTTGATGCAGTGAACTGCAGGGTAAGTAACCTTTGTATGACAGCTAGTGCTGATCATTTAGATGACTTCAGTGATTGGAAAGACGAGATTGGAACAGTAGTGTTATGAGAGAAATAAGTGCCAGAGATTACAGATTTAAATCACAAAATGTATTTTGTCCTACATAATGTTTTTTCTAGTATCATACTAGTAGGCAGCATAGTGACACAAGTTAGTGTCTGTTTGACAGGTCAGGTAAGATAGGTCAGAAACAACCAGAGCATGTAAGTGGTATGGGTCTGTCAGGACACAGGAAAAAAGTATTTAATGTGTATTTTAAGTGCTATATACCGTAGTGTGTTTGCTGGGATACTGTAAAGTGAGTGAAGGAGAATTCACTATGTATAGTGTGTATGGATGCTGTGATAAGGACAGTGTGAGGACAGAGTTCTTTCCTTCCTTGTACCAGTCTGTCACAGTTAGTCTGTTCATTGTAATTTATATATGCACTAGCTGTAGAGCCCAGTGTTGCCCAGGCATAATGCCTGGTAATGTTGCCCATATACATAGTAATGGTAAAGTATGTGTGTGTATATAGGAGGGCAAAGGTTACACCGAGAAGGAATTTACTTCAATCCAGACTTCCAGAGAGTCCTGCTGAGCGACCCGTGGTGATGTTAATTTCTACCTATAATTATCAATGGCACGCCATCAGGGGTATCCTCAACAGACAATGGCAAGTTCTCAAGACAAATCCGTCTCTCCAGGAATTTCTCCCAGATCGTCCAATTATGATGGCAAGACGTGGCAGGAGTCTACGTGATATTTTGGTCCATAACCATTATGTATGAAAATCGATGCTACCCTTCAATATAGGAATGCCTAAGTGGGGCTGTTACCCCTTTTGCTCCTGCTGTGCCTGTAAGAATATTGTAAGAGCCACATCATTTGTGAGTACTGATGGAGGGAAGGATTTCAAGATTAGACAATATATCACCTGTAGCAGTATTGGGGTTATATACTATGTCACATGTGGTTGTGGACTTATTTATATTGGATTGACATCAAGATAACTTTGGAGAAGGTTTCTTAAACACATGAAAGACATAGAGGGGGCAGATAAGATGGAGGACCAGTCGATTCTATGAGCCCTACCACGGCATTTTAAACTCCATCATCATTGAGACCCTGCTAGCCGACGTGTCCGCAGCATTGACCAGATGCACCTGGGTATACATGGGGGTGACCTGAAAAAGGCAGTCGCCAGGATGGACTGCCGCTGGATATATAGGCTTGGTACAATGACGCCGGAGGGTTTGAATGAGCGACTGAGTTTCTCCCCATTTCTGTGAACCCCACTCTGGGTCTCACTGTCTCGCCTTCTGTTTTCGAAACTCTTGATGTCATTATACCTGCACATGTGGCTTTTTTGGCCCTATACTGCATGTGTCTTCTCAATCCTGACCCTCCTTTTTTGGAATAAATTCATGTATAGCAAATGCTTTACATATATATTAGGTGGGACATTTCATGTGTCTTGGAGATTTGGACTATTGGAGCTTTTTCCAACCCCCCTACTTTTCCAACTTTACTGTCTGATACTCCTATATCTAACAGGAGATTATTAGATTGATTTTACATGTACTATGTGGACTCTGCATTATTGATAATTATTTCTCAATGTGATGTTGAATTCTTACTATCTCTTCTCTCTAGTCTCTTTATTAAGAAATATAATTATGAGTTCTGCTCGGTTTTTAAACTGCCTTCAATTACTATCAGTTGCTTTTTAATGTGTCTTGTTTTTTATGTTCACTTTTTAGTCAACTGTTATTTTGGCTCCAGGAATGTATGGACCCTCTGGAAATGAAGTATCACCTTTTGATCAATGGATGTGATAGCAACTACATCTTTATGCGGATCCTCACTGTTACTGTATTTACAATTGATTCTTGCTATTGTTGGCCTGCATTGGTTATTATCATGTAGTTCTTTCATTCTCAATTGTTCCCTTGGGTCTTAGTATATACCTTTTTCCCTAATATTGGCCGCTTTTGGGCTCCTCTCAAGGCCTTATTTTCATTTGTCCCTCGGTATTGTGAAAGGGTAATCCCCTTCATTGATCTGCAGGACAAAGTTCTGCTGAAGCTCAAAACTGGTCATTGCGTACGCGCCAAATGCCGCGATCACGTGACCGTGACGCGGGGTCGCCGATGGGAGGCGCCCCGGAATCACGTGACGTCGATGGAGGATTTCCTCCTTCCGGGACGTCGCTTGTGGCCGTACCGCAATAATGACTCAATAGCGGTCAGGAGGCAGGCATGTATCGCTATTGGCTGGTAACGTAATGGGGCCCCTACAAAACCTGAAAGCTTTCTCTACAAACCCACCACAGCCCTCTGAGGAAGGAAGTGAAACACGTGTCGGTGCTTCCCTGACACATAGGTGCCTCCTGTTGCCACACATGGGTATTGAACTTTTTAAACTGTGGCATTTTCAATGCTGATGTATATGGAAAAAGGGTTTTGCAGGCAATAGCCATTTTACTTGGGATATTGTCCATAGTATTTTATCTGTTTCAGATTTATTATGCACTTTACTCTGTACCTTGCTGAAAATTGACATGTACCCCAGACTTGCACTTTATAATTGCCTGTAATACTTTTCCTATAATATGCAATTGTGACTTACCCACTGTATGTAATTATACCTTTTGTTGGAATAATAGTAGATTCTGGCACCTATAGTGTCTTTGGTCTCCCTTAACTACCTGGTTAAGGAGGTTGTCAGAAGTTGTCTCTTACATTGAAAAATTAAAAGTATTGCACCTCCATATTGTTAGACCCTATAAATAAACTTCCAATTATTTTTAAGAAGCTTTTAGTCCTACTTTTTTAGGGTACAGCATTCCAAAGAATTGGAGCAACTTGGGAGATGTTATACAGCTGGGAGTGGAAGCAGGAGCAGAAGTAGTTCAATTTTCGAAAGGTTGAGTTTCAGATTGAGATTACACATGATGTTGGAAACTGCAGACAGTCATTGGTGTTCTGTAGTACAAATGTTAGTGTAAGGTCAGGGGATGAAGTATATAGCTGCGTGTCATCAGCATAGAGATGGTACTGGAAGCCAAATTTGCTGATGGTTTGTCCAATGGAAATGTGTAGAAAGAACAGAGAAGAAGACCAAGGACTAGATTATTAGGGATCCCAATAGTGAGTGGAAGGGGAGAGCCAGAAGTGGAAAAAAACTGAATTTTTTAAACCCCTCTATAAGTCACTTTCAAGGTCACATCTAGAATATGGGAACTTGTTTTGGACTTCATATTTTAAACAGAGTATTTGAAAATAATTTAGTTCTAAGGTGTGCAACGCAATTGTTGTAAGAGATTAAAAATGTCTCTTACATTATAATGAGAGGTTAAAAAAAAGTTGGGCTTGTTTAGTTTAGAAAAAAGTAGTCTCAGATGAGATCTCATTTCAATTTCTGAAAACATTTGTGGTCAATTAAAAGGGCTGGCACATGACTTATTCCTTCCAAAGACTATGCAAAGAACCAGGGGCACTCACTAAAGGTGGAAGAAAGGAGTTTAAAGCAGCTGAATTGAAAAAGGTTCTTTACTGTTACAGCAGTTAAATAAAACTAAGGAATGCCCTACCAGAAGGGGTAGGAATAACAGACATGATAACAGCTTTTAAAAAAGGACAGGATTGCTTTCTTCTGCAAAAATGGTATTGTGGGTTATAGATAATTTAGTGACAAAGAATGTATTATGGTGAAGAAACATTGATCTTGATGGACCCAAATTTTTTATCAACCCATGTAGCTTTGTAACGACACTAAATAAAAATAAATTCACAACACTTTTGTTTTTGCTTTGATTTTTCATGAGTCAAGCCCAAAGATCAAAGGCTTTGCCTAAATAATCCATCCACCTCACAGGTGTAGCATATCAACATGCTGGTTAGGCAGCATGATTACTGCACAGGTATGCCTTAAGGTCCATAACATATTCAGTTTCAGTCAATGGAGCTGTGTAGTGGCTTATTTATAAGGGTTTTTTGAATATTTTTTTAATTTTTTACTATAGTTATTAGTCTCCTTAGGGGGCTATAACCTGTGATTGTCTAATTGTTTGTGGTACGTACAGCAATGCAAAAAATCACAATCTCTTTTCAATCTTTGCCACAGGCAGGATTTCAAGGAACTTCTATAATGACAAGCACATAGGTCTTCAGAAGACCCCCAGATGTCATAGCAACCCATCGAAACCCTATGATCACTTCACAGTTTTACAGCAACATTTAACAGGTTAAAAGGAATTTTTCAACATGTTTCTGCTATGTAAGTTGAGGACAGCATGCTGCAAGGGTTAAAAATCAAAAGTCAGCTGTGAATCTATGTCTAGAATCTAGAATCTTTGCTATTGTTTACTTAAACTAATGGGTTTATTACCCGTGAATAACAAAGCAGGACTAGAAAGTCACAGGCATGGCAGTCGGACACAACCCCTGCCCTATTTGACACCTCAAAGTGAATGCACAATCTTTATTGAGAGTCTGGAGTGGGCACAGAGAGCTATCCAAGCTCTTCTACATGCCTGAAATGAAATGCTTTTATTGTGACAGATTAACGGCATCCAGTAATCTATATTAAATATTGTTAGTTTAAGAATCTCTTCACCTACATCATTTTACTCACAAATGAGGTAGCGAAAACCTGCTGATATATTCCATTTAACAATTGCAGGTGACTTGAAGCAAGTCCTTGTTTTAACACAGAGCCATTACCTTCTGAGTATGGAGTAAGCTCACTCCATGATGCGCTCTACGCACCCACTTCTAAAGTGTGGCGTAACTACACTATGGAAGTTGTGAAGGGGTTACTGAATATGTACCTTTTTATGTTCCTCATACAATAATAAAGTTTTTCTTTATATATTTCATTATTAATATCCATCTTTGGCACAAATAGAACAATTACTGCTGCCATCCCAACTGAACATATACAATAATAGCGCCCACCTTTTATGCCTTAATATAGTTGGAAAATCAAAAATAATGAATTTATATTAATATATTAATAAAATATGAGACCACAATATGGGCTTTCTTAATATAAGGGCCAAAATTGGTTCATTATTAAGCAAAGTCCTCCCATATAGAATCATGTCTCCCATTTCTACCTCTATCACTACTATGTAGTAAAGGATGGTCCATTTATATGGATGCACAAACAGTATGGTGTGGAATATTGGGTACACAGATAGTGGGACCATTCTTCATCAATGGAAACTTCAATGCCACTGGATATCTGAAATTGCTACATGATTCAGATATCCAGTTTGCCTCATCACTCATCTGAAGGCAATTGTCTATGCTGTGAAGATATGAGATGTGCAGCATTGAAACAACGGATACTGGAAGCCTATGGTACCATTTCTTCTGCGATGTTGCTATCAGTGTGTCAAGAATGGGAGAAGAAGGTTGCATTGACAATCCAACACAATGGGAAGCACTTTGATCATAAACTTGTAAATAACTCATCAAAGAATAAAGTTTTTCTTACGACATTCTCAATAAATTTGATGTGTCACATGACCCTCTTCTCACTGAAAAAAATAAAGTTGAATCCAAAATGGGAAACTTCAAAATGGCCACCATGTGGTCACCACCCATCTGGAAAAGTTTTCACTCTCCCATGTACTAATGTGCAACAAACAGGAAGTTGATATCACAAATCATTCTAATTTTATTTAAGTGCATCCATATAAATGGCCCACCCTTTATAATCAAATACTAATATATTGAGAAAATGTCTATATAAACTACCTCACGGTCTAAAGAATCTCTCAGATTTTTTCAATGTCAGATCCCGGGGCAATTGAAAGGTAGATGGTGGGAGTATAGCGAATGAGGGAAAGGAAGCAGGATTGTATTACAGGCATAACCAACTGGAAAGCTAGTCTGGCTCGGGACTTGGGGTCCCTGACTAGCCCTGTTCCCAAAGGTTCCCCAGATGGTGAGGAGGTTCGGGCCACAACCCTTTCCTTCAACTCCTCAACCAGCCCTGTACTACTCCCTCTCACCTCCAACCACCGTCAAGGTAAAAGAGCAACTTCAATGGATTAAGCGCAAAGCTTCAGAAGAGCAGAGCCAACTTTTAATAGTAATAAAAAAAAACTTTAGCCTGCTTATTCAACAGCAGAAAAACTCTATTAGTGACGCCCTCTGGAGTTAGGGGAGGCTATTCAAAGGTCAGGGGCATGATCATCTGATAAACCTATATCTTCACCTGCAGAGCTGCCCCCACATATTCAGCAACTGCAGCTTCAATATCAATCTTGAGTGAGCCAAAGGAAAAAAAAAAACAGGTTTTAACAGTAGAAGCCCAATTCTGGATTGAGGAAAAAGAAATTTGTACAACCACGAGTCCAAAATTAAAGAAATAAAGTTTTATTTGATCTTATTAAAATCTGTAAACCATTTCTAAACAAACAGTATATGGTGGGTCATCTTATTAACAATGCATTTTGGCAGGTTATGCCTTCATTCTGTTCTGAATAACATAATGAACATGACCAACATATGTTAAAGGGTATCTGCAATACTTCCAGACAGGGTGTTGCCTAATTAATAAAGTGTGTAATAACCCCAAGTAACTGGCAAAGATTAACAACCTCAAATTTGGAAAAATAAACGAAAAATAAATAAGGCATGGTGAAAGCTCAGTAATATATAAATAGATATACTGATTTCCCACAAATACCGTAATAAGCTACATTTAAATATTACTATATTACCGTATATACTCGTGTATAAGCCGAGTTTTTCAGCCCAAAAATTGGGCTGAAAAGTCACCCCCTCGGCTTATACACGAGTCAATACGGTATGTGTGGTGTGTGGGGACTGTGTCCAGGTGCTGGGGAGGCTGGAGGAGGCGGGGGGAGGCTGCTGACAGAGCGGCCCGTCACATGGGGCCGCTCATTAGATATGCACGGCTCCCCCCGCCCATCACAGCGGCAGGGGGAGCCGTGCAATACTGTGCAGCCCTCAGATGTATACAGGCCCCCAGAGGGGTATATAGCAGGCCCCCAGCGGGGTATATAGCAGGCCCCCAGCGGGGTATATTGCAGGCCCCCAGCGGGGTATATTGCAGGCCCCCAGCGGGGCATATTGCAGGCCCCCAGCGGGGCATATTGCAGGCCCCCAGCGGGGTATATAGCAGGCCCCCAGCGGGGTATATTGCAGGCCCCCAGCGGGGTATATTGCAGGCCCCCAGCGGGGTATATTGCAGGCCCCCAGCGGGGTATATAGCAGGCCCCCAGCGGGGCATATTGCAGGCCCCCAGCGGGGTATATAGCAGGCCCCCAGCGGGGTATATTGCAGGCCCCCAGCGGGGTATATTGCAGGCCCCCAGCGGGGTATATAGCAGGCCCCCAGCGGGGTATATAGCAGGCCCCCAGTGCAGAGCCCCCCCCCCTCCGGCTGCATTATCTTACCATCCAGCCGCGTCTTCATCACCGCCGGTCCTCCCGTCCATCCTCTCGCGCTGTGTTCAGGTCTCATGTGACCCGGCGCGATGACGTCATCCGACTGCGACCGCCGGGTCACATGAGACCGGGAACGCAGCGCGCGAGGATGGACGCGAGGACCGGCGGTGATGAAGACGCGGCTGGATGGTAAGATAATGCAGCCGGAGGGGGGGGGCTCTGCACTGCGGGCCTGCTATATACCCCGCTGGGGGCCTGCTATATACCCCGCTGGGGGCCTGCTATATACCCCGCTGGGGGCCTGCTATATACCCCGCTGGGGGCCTGCAATATGCCCCGCTGGGGGCCTGCAATATGCCCCGCTGGGGGCCTGCTATATACCCCGCTGGGGGCCTGCTATATACCCCGCTGGGGGCCTGCTATATACCCCGCTGGGGGCCTGCTATATACCCCGCTGGGGGCCTGCAATATGCCCCGCTGGGGGCCTGCAATATGCCCCGCTGGGGGCCTGCTATATACCCCGCTGGGGGCCTGCTATATACCCCGCTGGGGGCCTGCTATATACCCCACTGGGGGCCTGTATATATCTGGGGGCTGCACAGTGTGGGGGGGCTCTGCACTGGGGGCCTGCTATATACCCCACTGGGGGCCTGTATATATCTGGGGGCTGCACAGTGTGGGGGGGCTCTGCACTGGGGGCCTGCTATATACCCCACTGGGGGCCTGTATATATCTGGGGGCTGCACAGTGTGGGGGGGGGGCTCTGCACTGGGGGCCTGCTATATACCCCACTGGGGGCCTGTATACATCTGGGGGCTGCACAGTGTGGGGGGCCTGTATACTTCTGGGGGCCTGTATACCTCTGGGGGCCTCCTGTATACCTCTGGGGGCCGCCTGTATACTATACTGCTGGGGCCTGTATACCACTGGGGGGGCCTGTATACTTCACTCCTGGGGGCTGTATACCACTGGGGGACCTGTATACCTTACTGCTGGTGGCTGTATACCTGTCCTGGTGGCTGTATACCATACTCCTGGTGGCTGTATACCACACTGCTGGTGGCTGTATACCTGTGCTGGGGTCCACCCTCGGCTTATACGCGAGTCAATAAGTTTTCCCAGTTTTTGGGGGCAAAAGTAGGGGGGTCGGCTTATACACGGGTCGGCTTATACACGAGTATATACGGTATATTAAATTTAATTAGACTGGAAAAAAAAAATTAAAAAAAAATCCAAAGTATACTGTATATATATTAAAAATTAAATTGTATAAAAAAATATGCAAGATAAGGTTCAAGAGCATATACAGAAATCCTGTTGACAATTTGTTAGTATACTATGATCTATATAAAACCATTGTTAAATGAATAATATTACATCCAGCATGATAGATATATTTATCCACAATGACAGAAGATCAGCTCTCCTTTTTTCTGTCAAGATCACATCTCACCACATGCGTGCTTGACCCGCTCCTGTCCAACCTCATCCCCAACTTCACCACAGTCTTCATTCCAACCCTAATCCATCTCTTTAACCTATCACTAACAACTGGCGTCTTCCTCCCATCCTTCAAACATACCTCGATCCCACCCATCCTCAAAAAGCCCTCCCTTGACCCATCCTTTGTGTCTAGCAATCACCTCATATCACTTCTCCCTCATGCCTCAAAACTACTGGAACAGATTGTCCATGTTGAACTGACCTCCAACCTCTCCTCTTGCTCCCTCTTTGACCTGTTACAATCTGGCTTTCAACCGCATCACTCAACCAAAACTGCTCTAAGTTAACAATGACCTACTAACTGCCAAAAGCAAGCAACACTACTCTGTCCTCCTTCTCCTGGACCTGTCCTCTGCCTTCGACACTGTAGACCATTCCCTCCTGTTACAAATTCTCTCTTGGTATTACAGACTTGACCCTCTCCTGGATCTCTTCATATCTAACAGACTGGACATTCAGCATCTCCTTCTCCCACACAACCTTCTCACCTCACCACCTATTATTCAGTGTCCCCCACTGTTCAGTTCTAGGACCCCTAGGGATGAGCAAGTATAATCGCAAGTAATCAGTTTTCGGCTAGTAATGCGGTACTCACTGTACTCGAAACATAGCAAGTATTTCACTACTCGCCTTGCAATATTCGGATCTCCCGCCCAGCATTAGCCAATCACAGTAATGCCACAGCCTTTTTGGTTGTGACATTACTATGATTTTTTGGCCACCCAGCGTCATAAATGAGTCATAGTCTATAACTCATAGGCTCTATATAAGCCCTGCCGCCGCCATTTTCTGCACATTGCATGCAGAACACAGCTAGTGTAGGAAGAGAGTAAGCAGCTGCTAGGGAGAGTTGTGCTTGTGCAAATCGTACAGAAATCCTTTGGAAAACCCAAAAGCTCTTGTGAGAGCTACCAGTATTGCAGTACTAGGTGACTGTAGTGCAGGGAGACAGGCAGGAGCGTTACAGTACCACATAGTACGGTCGGCAATATTTCAGCTCTTCTCAGAGCTGAAAGTATAAGGTCAGGGAGTAGTGATAGCTTTCCCAGCTAATTTTGGGGTCACATTTACCCCTGCAGACCAATTTTTTTGCCGTTGCATTGCTATGTTCTCATCAAATAGCACACATGGTACTGCACAATTGACACTCAGCCAGCACCACTGTCTCGTGTGGTGACTGGCGTGCGTAATAATATCGCCTTAAACCACAGGGCAATTTTTTTGTGCCGCTGTGGTGCTGTTTTCACACCGAGTAGCATGCACGGTACTGCACAAGTGACACTCAGCCAGCACCACTGTCTTGTGTGGTGAGTGGCGCATGTAATATATAGCCTTAAACCTCAGGGCAATTTTTTTGTGCTTTTTTTCCTTCAATAAGTTTTTTATTAGAATATAAAGAGTATTAAACATACAGTACAAGTATAAAGCCACCCAATATAAAAGAATCGACTGTGACGTGACTCGAGTTAAAACTGGATCGCCGACAATCTCCCCGAGGGGGAATAAGCGAATCTTGGACCGTGTCCAAGTGATTATAAAGCATAACTGGGAGTTCCATAGCTATATTATCCAGATACTCGAGTTGCCGTAAAATATGGGTGGGGAAAGACTGGAAAACACAGGGATAAAAACACAGGATTAAAAGGGGGGGGGGAAGAGAGGATGGGATTCAGGGTCCTCCGGGTTTGTCAGGGGTTAAACGGAGAGGGAGGGAGGGACCAGAAAGTAACTGGGGATGAGAGGGCTAAGGTCTAAGAAAGGGGTAAGATTAAAGAGGGGAGAGGGGGAGTAGGGGAAAAGGGCAGAAGGAAAAAAGGGTCAGGATTTGAGGGGGGGTGGACAGAGGGAAGCAACTACAGCAGAAGCAGGGAAAGAAGAAGAGAGAAAAAAGGGAAGAAGGAAGAAGAGCCTCAGATACCAACAAATACAGGCTGCTTAACTTAACATGGAATCTGAAGAGCCAATCCAATGGGTGGGATGCCCATAAGTCCCAGGCCTCTGCTACGTAACGTCTCGAGCCAGTGTCCTGCGCGAGATAATACTCATGACAGAATATTGAGTTTAATCTTTCCACCAGGTCTGCCATGGAGGGAGGAGAGTCAAGCTTCCACTTTGCGGCTATGCTAGTTCTGGCCGCCGTGAGTACATACGTAAGGAGGTGGCGAGGCACCGGCGGAAAGTCCTCACATCCAATATGGAGGATTGCCAGTTGTGGCGTCAGAGAAGTTTTAATCCCCGTGAGAGTTTCTAGGAGGCCAGCCACTATGAGCCAAAACGGGGTCAGTCTGGGACATCCCCACCACATATGAGCTATGTCTCCCCTCTTACCACACTGTCTCCAACACAGGGGGGAGGCACCCAGACCAAAGTTCACCAGTCTAGAGGGGGGGGGTTATACCAGCGCAAATGAATTTTTTTCAAAAGTTCCACGTGGTTAATGCATCTGGTAGCCCGCATCGTGCATTGCACGGCTCCTTCCCATTCCTCAAGAGTGGCTGAAAAACTCAGGTCTCGCTCCCATCTCTCCATACAAGGGGTCTTAAATAGCGCGTTTCCGTCCACTAAGCCTCTGTATAGAAGCGACAGGCCTTTAGGCCTCTCTGTCTCCATGAAGATGAAGTGCAGCAAGGGGAACTGTCCCGAGGGGGACAAGTCGTGCTTACACCTTTTCGAACGGAGAAAATGCGTTACCTGGTAAAACTGTAGGAATGTGTGTTCTAGGGATGGGTGAGTCTCCACAAACTCCGAAAAGAACATCAGGTCGTTTTGGATAAAGAGGTCGCTCAGTTTACCTATGTCATGTTCCTTCCAACGGGTGAGGCTCAGAGAGGGGATATGAAGCTGTACCGCGGACAGGGGGATCTCGGAGGTCGGGAGTTTAGTCCAACCACTCGCGAGATTCCCCCATTCTTTCAGGAGAGCCGTCTTTGGGCTGCAAAAGACCCTCCCTGTCCACCTCTCCCAGAGACTCAGCCATGCGGAGAAGTTTCAATGATCTCCCAGGGGACATATGAGATTCTATTTGCCTCCAGCCAGAGTCTACTCCCCCCTCCACCACTCCCTTGCCGATTCCAGGATCATTGCCTTAAGATACATGTTGACGTTTGGGACCCCCATCCCTCTTCCGGCCAACCGGAGATACATGGTATTCCTCTTCACTCTATGAGGCTTTTTAGCCCAAATGAAGCTTCTGACTACAGATTGAAGGCGTGCGATGTCCCTCGGCGAGTATGCAATTGGTAAGCATCTGAATAGGTAAATGATTTTTGGGAGCCAAAGCATCCGTACGCCTGTACCCTCGCCATCCAAGACATGGAGGCTAATGGGAAGGTCTCGAGCGCCCCCCGCAGGTCCCCCACTAGTTTAGTTAGTTACGGGAGGCCATCTCCGCCGAGGAGCAGAGACAGATCCCCAAATACTGGATACCCTGAGGGCACCATTTGAACGGGTATGACCTCGCGAGGTGCTCCGCCATCCCCACCGGCACTGAACTGGAAAAATAAACCGACTTACTCGCATTCAATTTATAATACGAGGTTCGCGCAAACTGGTCAAGTATCTCAACTATCAAGGGAAGTGAGATGCTGGATTAGAGACGGAAATGATGACATCGTCGGCATATAGACCCACCACGTGCGCCCTATCCCCCACTTGGATCCCAGTTATCGAGGGACCCGCCCTAAGGGAGATCGCCAAGGGCTCCATCAACAGGGCAAATATCAGGGGAGAGAGGGGGTAACCCTGCCTGGTCCCATTTGAAATCTGAAGAGTTCGGGACAAAAAGCCTGCCGAAAAGACTCTAGCACAGGGGTGGGAGTATAGGCCAAGGATTGCCGATAAGATGGGGCCCGAAAAACCGAGGGTGCAGAGAACCTCCCGTAGGTAGCCCCAGTGTATCCTGTCAAACGCCTTTTCCGCGTCTAGAGACAGGAACACACAAGGGGCCCCCCGTCTCTCACCCACCTCCATCAAATTTAGCATTCTGCGAGTCCTGTCTCTGGCTTGCCTGTGAAGCACGAACCCCACTTGCTCTGGGTGGACAAGGGAAGGGATCACCGCCGACAGTCTGACCGCCAACAGCTTCACAATTACTTTTAAGTCCACGTTCAGCAATGAAATTGGACGATAATTTTCGGGGCGGTCCGTCGCCTTCCCCTGCTTGGGGATGGTCGTAATAGTGGCCTCCAGGGCCTGGCCCGGAATGGACCCCCGTGATTGCCAGATGGAAAACAGGCGAAGCAGGTAAGGCATGAGGACCGGGTGAAACGTCTTGTAGTACTCGTTCGCGAGCCCATCTGGACCCGGAGCCGAGTTGGACTTTAGCGAAATGATCACTTTATCGATTTCAGAGTGGGTAAGAGGCCCATTCAACTTGCGGAGGTCCTCAGATGAGAGGGTGGGAAGATCCAAGCTCCGGAGGAAGCCCATGATCGTAGAAGGTGTAGGTTGTGGGGTGTCTGTGTCATCCTTCAGATTATACAATTTTTCATAGTATGAAGCAAACACCTCGACCATCCCGGGCGGATCTCTAACCACTCTCCCATCTGATCGTTTCATTGAGGAGATCATAGTTCTGGCGTCCCTCTTTTTTAAACGATGAGCCAGCAAGGCTCCCTCTCTGTCCCTCATCGCATAATATTTCGTTTTCATCTTTCGTAAGGACTTCTCGTATTGCTGGAGGAGAAGAGCTTTCAACTTGGTGCGAAGGGCCAAGATCTGGGACAGCAGGGAGGAGGATGGGCTCTTTTTGTGGATCGTTTCCAGTTGACCTATCTCGTCTATCCATTCCTGTCTCAGCCGCTCTCGGCGTTTATTTATCTGAGAGGCTTTTTGAAGAAGATGGCCACGGATGACCGCCTTGTGGGCATACCACAGCGTGTCATCCGCGACCCCCCCCCCCGTCATCGTTCATGGAGAAGTAATCCTGTAATTTAGTGACAAGCTCCCCAACCACCTGGGGGTCCGCCAGGAGGCCTGCATTTAACCTCCAACGACGGGGTGCACCAGCTCCCGATCCTATTGTGATCTCCAATGTTATTGGTGCGTGATCCCACCAGGTGATGACCCCCACCTCTGAGGACCTACAGGCTCCCAGGGCGGCATCATTCACCAGGAAGAGATCAATCCGAGAATAGGATCCATTGACATGCGAGAAGAAGGAATAATCCCTCTCCTCAGCATGTTGGTTTCTCCATACGTCGTGGATATGGTGCTCCCGACACAGGGGACCTAGAGTCCTACCCCCCGAGAAGTGGGGGAGGAGGAGTCCAGGCGGCTCTCCATTATTGCATTAAAATCTCCACAGATGATAAGTTTACCTATAGTTACCTCCCTAAGTTTTCCCAGTAGGGACCTCACAAATTTTAGTTGTCCCGTGTTCGGGGCGTATACATTCACTAAGGTATGGGCCTCACCCGCCAATTCGCATTTCAAAATTATGTACCTCCCCGCAGGATCTACAATGCAATCCAGCAAATGAAACTGTACGGAGCCCTTCACTAGGATACTCACCCCTGCCTTCTTTGCCACATGACAAGCGTGAAATACATGGGGAAAAGAGGCATGCTGGAGTCTGTGAGTGTCTCCCACAAGCAGGTGTGTCTCCTGCACGCATACAACCTCCGCTGCCGACTGTTTAATCTCCCTCCACAGGAAGGAACGTTTGGCTGGGGAGTTAATGCCTTTAGTGTTGAGGGACAGCAGTTTGAGATTCATGATAACCACTCCCTAGGGGGGAAGTCAGACTCCCACTGTATAAATCAGATCAAAAATTTTTGCGATAGGCTCAGAAGGAAAGGGGGCAGACTGAGACGGTTAGAGAAAGAGAAGAAGGGAAGGGGGGTAGTAGGGAGGAGAAAAAATGGGGGGGGAAGGAGGGAGAGGGGGAATGGGGAAGAAGAAGGAAAAATAAGGGGGGGGGCGGTGAGAAGGGAAGGTAAGCACAGGAAAAGTACAGGGTCCCCAACACCCAGAGGACGAGAAAAGAGACAAAAGCACGGACGGACTTGGTAACAATGGGGGAGAACACTGGGATAGGGAAAGGTCACAAAACGACAAACTAACTATAGACAACGAACAAATATGTAACAATTATGTAAACTCCGCCAGACTCCCAGATACCACCGGGTCAGAAGAGAAAAAAGGGGGGGGGTAAGTCCCCCAAAACTCCTCAATTCCTGTGGTGGTGTCCCAAGCCCGATACAAGCCCCAAACCGAGTGTCACGGAGTCAGGCCATGTCCGGCGAGGACACCCACAGTTCCACAGGGTCCTGGAGTAATTAAGAAGGGAATAGAAAACTAAAACAAGAGAAAAAGAAAAACGTGAAAGAGAGCAGGTCATCCAGAGCCACTGGGAAGTTGTTCTTCAGGTCTGGACCCTCATAGGACCTCAGCAGCAGAAGATGAACTCCTCCATTCCTGTTAGAGTCCCACCGTGGGGAAGGGCGAGCACTGGGAGATATTAGACCCCATATTTTAAGGGTCTTCCTTAGGGAGGTGGGGGAGGAGAATGAGTGTCTTTTTCCCTTATGTTTAAAGTTAACTGCCGCAGGGGAGCCCCAGCTGTAGAATATACCGTTTTCCCTCAAAATCTTGCAGCTGGAAGGGAAATCCCTCCTGCGGGTCAGGGTCCTCGGGGAGAGATCGGGGTACACCTGAACCCCTGAGTAGAGCTCCGGTAGGGGGGGCATTCCTCATTCGCCCCAGTAGCCAATCTCTGATCCCGGATCTCAACAGGGACGCCAAGATGTCCCTCGGTACCTCCGGGGGAAGCCTTGACGGCTTAGGGATCCGGAAGGCTTTTTCAATATCCAAATGGTCCTGGGGGTCTCAGGGAGGGCTGCTAGTAGAAAAGCCTTAGCCACCTCTATGGCATCTCCTGTTTCTGCTATGCCCCGCAGTTTTAGGTTATTTTTCCTAAGCTGGTCCTCGAGGTGGCATATGGTTGAAGAGACTGTCCCCACTTCTCTATACAACCCGGCATGGCTGTCAGCGAGGCTGTTATATGCGGAGGCGAAGTCCGCCATCTTAGATTCCAGGTGCTCCGTTCTCTCAGCCAGCATCCCCAGGTCTTCCCTCAGGGTGCCCATGAGCCCCTTCATGTCCTCAATGATGGAAAATCTTTGTGCTGCCAGCAAGGCTTTAATAGCTCCCTGCGTGACCGGGGCCCTGTCATCATCCTCTCCCCCCACAGCCTCCATGCTGCGAGGAGACCGCTGTGCAGCCGGGGAGGAGGGAGGCGGGCGTTCCGGCGCCATGTTATGAGGGGAATCGCGCGGTCTGCCCAGCTCAAAGTATGCAGTCACCTTATTGTCTGCTTGTCTTCTCTGGGATGAAGTCCCCGGCATGCTGGGGGCCGTCCAGGGAAAGTCCTCAGTATGGAGCCGCAGGAGGTCCAGTGGGGTCGGTAAGGTGCCGTTGAAGTGGGTCTGGGCGAGGAGCTCAGTTAGTCTGCGTCCGGTGCCATCAGCAGCAGGACACGCCCCCCAATTTTTTTGTGCTTTTGCGGTGCTGTGTTTACACCGAATAGCACACATGGTGCTGCACAAGTGAGACGCAGCCAGCACCACTGTCTTGTGTGGTGACTGGTGATACGCCAACTCCAAGGCAGGGGAAGACTCGGGAACCGGGCAGTTACTCATTGTTCTCTTCACCTTCTCGTTTTTTTTCACGGGGACAGGCGGGGGCCGAGACCCGGTCCCGTGACCCTGGCGGTGTCATTTTAATAAACGGGGGGAAGATGACAGAGAAAGTCAAAGGGGAATAGTGGTATTCCTGACACCACCTGCAGCATGTGGCCTGGGAGGCCGCTGCTGCTTCAGAACCTTTGGGGACATGACCGGCAGCTTAGATGGTTCTGCTCCCCTCAGGTGGAATGGGCGAGTCAGTTCGTACCTTAGCAGATGTTCACTGGGTCATCAGTACCCCGATGTCTCATGCGGCCCCTTTGCCGGTGGTAGCCGCTAATAAAAGTCTCACACACGACATCTGGAGTTCTGTTACTTTTATTCAGTTGTTTCAGCATGGCCGCCGGGTCCATCCCTTGCCAACCACAGGTTCAACGTTGTTTCCAGAAGCGGAACAGTGCAGTCGAGCCACGGTTGGCGCCCTTTCCTTCCTCTCTAGGTGTCTCTGTCTCTGGTGGTCTCTCTTTTTCTCTTCATAGTGCTATAAGAAGTAGTTCTCTTCGGGGGCGAGTGCGACACCGCTCAGCCCCCCAGGCTCTCAGCGCCTCTGAAGCACAGAGCTCAAGTACTGGCAGCCACAGGTGCTGTTAAGTCCCCTCACAGGCACTGCTCCCTAGTTCGGCCACCTTCGCCAAGTTGTGTCGGATGTTTGGCCACAGCTCCTGTTAGAAGCCTGGGGAATCCGGTTCAATGGTTTGAACATACAGCATCTGCACCGTGTTCAGGGCAATTGATGTCTCTTCCGCACCCCAAGGGCTCGCTCTTCTTCCTTCGCCTGTCGGTCTTTCCCTCCCGTGGGAGAGCGTGGTCATGCTCTAACCCACGGGAGTAGACACCACACCGCCTCTACACTCCCGTCTCTCTCCTCTACTGACTCCACACTTCCTGCACTTCACTTTTCCCCTCCAGGCTACGGCAGGGTTCTCCCTCTGGATCTACCCACCATCTGGGGGTCCCTAAGAGATGTGTGTGCGTTGGCTCTATTGCACCATCTCACCACCTGGAAAGCAGAGGTGCTACACCCCTTAACCACATGAGTGCAGTAACTCTGGTGGGGCATACTGGCATGCGTAATATATCGCCTTAAATCTCAGTGGAATTTATTGTGCCTTTGCGGTGCTGTGTTCACACCGAATAGCATGCACGGTACTGCACAACTGACACACAGCCAACACCGCTGCCTTGTGTGGTGACTGACGAACGTAATATATCACCTTAAACCTCATGGCAATTCTTTTGTGCCGTTGCAGTGTTGTGTTCACACTGAATAGCACTCGCGGTACTGCACAAGTGACATGCAGCCAGCACCGCTGTCTTGTGAGGTGACGTGCGCATGTAATTTATAGCCTTAAACCTCAGGGCAATATTTTAGTGAGGTTGCGGTGCTCTGTTTACACCGAACAGCACGCACGGTACTGCACTACTGACATGCAGCCAGCACTGCTGTCTTTTGTGGTGACTGGCGCTCGTAATATTTCGCCTTAAACCTCAGGGCAATTTTTCTGGTGCCATTGCGGTGCTGTGTGTAAAACCCAAAGCAGTACTAGGCTGTAGTGCTACCTTCCATAAAGCACTAACTGCTCCTTGTTCCCCAATATCTGCATCTGAACATCTTCAACTATGTCAGAAAAAGCCCAAATTCCTAAAAAGGCTGTTGTGAAGGGACAAAGACACGGGCGTGGACGTGTGCGTGGGGTTGTCATTGGTGCCTGACAAAGCACAGTGTCTGGGAGACAGAAGAAGGTTGATGCATCTTTGTTCCTGGTGAAATCTCCCAGTCTGGAATGTGAACGGGTCTGGAAGCCAGAAAAGCAAGTGCAGATACTGTCTTGATTGGCTAATAAGGCCTCCACGAAATTTTCTAGCAGCACCCAATTGTCCACGACCACACAGTCTCCTGTCCATACAGAGAAGGCAGGGTCATCATATTCTCAACCTGTACCTAGTTCATCACCCCATCAGGAGTCACAGGAAACATTTGATCCCAACTTTGGCTACTCCTAGGATCTGTTTAGTCCATATACTTTCGTTGCCTCTGGCCTCCCATCGCGCGACATTGAAGAGAAATGTGAGGAGGTATCATCTGTTCATGACCAAATATTTGAAAAGCCTCGGCCAAAAGAAAGCCATTTTTATCCACATCATATACCAGGTGAAGAGGTGGACGCTGATGGTGATGACACACAATTGCCATCTTTATAGCCGACAATATCAACACGGAAGGAGGATGACATGGATGACGAGGTGGTTGATGATGAGACTACCGATCTGACCTGGAAAGCTGGTACACATAGCCAGCACAGCAGCACAGAGGAAGAAGGTGGATATGTAGCACTAACAAAGCACCAAGAGCTACTGGTTTGAGCAGAGTGTGAAGTGTGTCAGCTGTTGCTAAGAGCAATCCCTCTGTGCCCCAAGTCAATCCAAGGGTGCATTCAGCCGCTGTCTGCAATATTTTTTTTTCAGACAGTCTTGAACCAAATGTTGTCATCTATAGCATCTGCCATATGAAGCTGAGCAGAGGCCAGGGCAAAAGCAACCAAAGCACCACCAGTATGCGGAAACACATGGTAGCCAAGCACCCTAGTTGGTGGGTGGAACAACAGGGTTCCAAATCGGTGTCTGTGAGTCAATCCACTGCCATGTCGCTTGTGATCCGTTCTTCCCAATCTGCTGGGCAGGAAGCAGGAGATCATACCTCTTGCTCACAAGCTGCGGTTGCACAAACGCAGGACACAACAAGCTCATACACTTGTTTGTCCCAGACAAGCGTCCAGTTGTCCGTGCCCCAGATATATGAAAGGAGGCGTAATTACCAAGCCACACACCGACAAGCACAAATACTGAACACACACATTGCCAAGTTGCTAGCAGTGGAGATGTTGCCGTTTCGGCTTGTGGGGACACAGTCTTTCCGTGATCTGTTGGCTGTGGCTTGCCCACTATACTCGGTTCCCAGCCAGCACTATTTTTCTCCGCGTTACAATAGCATGTCTTAAACAATCTAAAGCGTGCTCTCACCAACGCCATAACCGGGAAGGTCCACCTTACAAAGGATACGTGAGCAAGTACTTGTGGACAGGGACGATTCATCTCTGTTACAGCACACTGGCTCTACCTGGTAGAGGCTGAGACAAAGTCTCAAACTGGACCATCCCATATCCTACCCATGCCACGAATAGCGGGCCCAACCTCAATTAGGATTTCTGCCTCATCATATACCTCTTGTCTCCCCTCTTCCTCCTCCTCCACCGCCTCGTCATCCTACGCTGAATTACCCTCCACATCACTCCCAAGTTGTAAGCTGTGCAGCAGCGCATCGGCAAAGCGGCAACACGCTCTGCTGAAGCTCATCTGCTTAGGTGAAACACTACACACTGCAGCAGAGCTGTGGCAAGGAATAAAACTACAGACCGATCAGTGGCTCTCCCCACTGCAACTCCAACCTGATCTGGTTGTCTGTGATAATGGGCATAACCTGATGGCGGCTTTAAAGCTCGGGAAGCTGGTACACGTGCAATGCGTGGCTCACATGCTAAACCTAGTGGTGCAGAAATTTATAAAAGCATACCCTGACTTGCCGTACCTACTTGACAAAGGTGCGCCGTATTTGCGCCAATTCCTCAACCGCTGCTGCCGGTCTTGCAGCACTTCAAAAGCAATTTAATTTGCCAAACCACCAACTCATTTGCAATCTGACAACACAGTGGAACTGAACATATCATATGTTGGCAAAGATACGTGAGCAGCAGAGGGCACTTGCTGAATACCAGCTCAATCATGCACATCAGACTGAGACTCAGCCAAGACACATAACAACTGTCAAGTGGGTGTGGATCGCTGACATTTGTGAGGTGCTTGATAACTTTGAGTACTGTACCAAGCTTGTGAGCGGTGATCAGGCTATTATTAGCGTAACCATCCCGATGCTATGTCTGCTGAAAGAATCGCTGCATAATCTAAAAATGGAATCTTTCAGTGCCCAGCAGCTGGGTATGGAGAAAGATTTCACAATGGGTGATCGTACCCAGCCCAGCCAATCTCATCAGGCAAGATTGGGGGATGAAGATGATGAGGAAGATGAGGAAGGAGAGGACTTCTTTTTCAGTCGTACCAAGGGGACCCCTCATGCTACACAGGGGACTCCCAACCCCAGATTCATGTCTGTCCAGCATGGGTGGGCTGGAGAGGAGGAGGTGGAGGAGGAGAGTCACTGTGAGGAGAGCATGGGTATTGTTCCTCTTTCTGGGATCACAGAACATTTGCCTCTTTGCAATTTGGCACACATGGCACTCTTCATATTTATCTGTATGTGCCAAGACCCTCTCATGGTCCACATTTTCAACAGCAACTTATACTGGTTGGCCACCTTTCTAGACCCACGGTTCAAGGACAAATTTACTTCACTACTGTTGCAGTCACCAATGGGTTTCACAATGGAATCCTTCAAGAGGGCCGTTGTTGATCATTTGATGGAAACATCACCCTCAGACACCGCTGCTAGCAGAGGTACCAGCTCTGTGCAACAGCATGCATTAATGGAGAGAGACACGGCCAGCAGGTCCGAAAGAGGTGGAGGTAAAATGTCCACAAACTGGGCCATCTTCAATAAAGTGGCTCATCACTAAGGGCTAGCTGAACTGGTAACAATGTCAACGAGTGAGAAGTTGCACAAGATGGTCAACGACTATCTAATTGACCATACCTGCGTCCTTCCTGATGCTTCTGTTCCATTTAATTACTGCATATCCAAGTTGCATAGTTGGCCAGATCTCTCTTTATATGCCTTGGAGGTGCTGGCTTGCCCTGTGATGTCAGAGCATGTTTTCAGTGCTGCTGGGGCAATCATCACAGATACACGCAAACGGCTGACTGCAGAGAATGCAGACAGGCTGACTCTGATAGAATTTAACAAGGACTGGATTTTGCAAGAGTATGTAAGCCCTCCTGATGACAGCATCCCAATCTAAGATCACTTAAAATGTTATTTTGGGCAACTGATGATCACGTCCATCCCTTTCCATACAAACCCCTTTTCTTCTTTTTACACATGTTTTAAACTCCTGCTTCTGCAACATGTACCTCATGGTCAATAAGCTAAAAACAATGTTCCTTTAATTAATATTTCCCATCGGAGGCACTTGTGATGAGACCCTCCTTCCTTCATCAACCATAATACAGACCCTTGGGCTACTTTTTGGAGACACTATGGCTATGCCTGCAAATTGGGCACTGCAACTACTGTGCTAGTAGTCCTAGCTTCATAATTGTTTGGCCCTGAGGCCTGCTTCCTTCATCAACCATGATATAGCCCCTTGGGGTAATTTTTGGAGACACTATGGCTATGCCTGGAGATTTGGCACCAAAACTACTGTGCTCGTAGTCCTGACACCATAATTGTTTGGCCCTTGAGGCTTGCTTCCTTCATCAACCATGATACAGCCACTTGGGCTACTTTTTGGAGACACTATGGCTGTGCCTGCACATTGGGAAATTCATAAACTATGCTAGTAGTCCTAGTGGTCCTAGCTTCAGAATTGTTTGGCCCTTGAGGCCTGCTTCCTTTATCAACCATAATACAGCACCTTGGGCTAATGTTTGGAGACACTATAGCTATGCCTGCACATTTGGCACTGAAACTACTGTGCTAGTAGTCCTAGTAGTCCTAGCTGCATAATTGTTTGGCCCTTGAGGCCTGCTTCCTTTATCAACCATGGTACAGCCCCTTGAGCTACTTTTTGGAGACGCTATGGCTATGCCTGGGCATTGGGCACTGCAACTACTGTGCTAGTAGCACTAGGCTAGCTTCATAATCGTTTGGCCCTTGAGGCCTGCTTCCTTCATCAACCATAATAAGTCACTCTTCTGGCAATCATGCGTCCATTTCAGCCTCTTCCTCAGCTCCCACACCGCTTTTTTGGGTCCACCAGACAATTACTCGCATTTCCCATTGATTAACATTGGACTCACTACTTCCCCCTATACTCGAGTATTACGATCTACTCGACATGAGTATAGCAAGTCCGAGTATTTGACTACTTGCACACCCCTAAGGACCCCTACTTTTCTCCATCTACAAATTTGACCTGGGACAGCTCATAGAGTCCTACTGATTTCACAATCATAACTACGCTCATGACACACAGATCTACATCTCTGGACCTGACGTTATCTCCTTACTAATGCAAATCTTACAAAATCTGTCCCCTATTTTATCTTTTCTGCTTACTTTCTAAAACTAAACATGGACAATTGAACAAAGCAGAATTCCTCTTTTTCCCACCTCATACTACCATCCCACCAGACCTATCCATCAAAGTCAATGGCTGCTCACTCGTACCAGCCCTGCATGCTTGGTGCCTTGAGGTGATCTTCGACTCTGCCCTCTTCTTCAATCCACACATCCAAGCCCTTGCCACATCCTGCTGAATCCAATTCAATTTTTTTTCCTGGATCCATACATTACTTGACCAAATAACTAAAAAATACACTTGTGCATGCCCTCATCATCTCCTGCCTCGACTACTTCAAACATACCGTATTTTTTGCTGTTTAAGATGCACTGGATTATAAGACGCACCCTAAGTTTGATGAAGGAAAAGGGGCCTTCTTATAATGCCAGTGTCCGTCTTACAAACCATATATATATATATATATCCAAAAAAAACAGGCAGCACTCCTATGACATCTCAAAGTGGACTGTATTCCAGCTTTGTGTGCAACGTTTCGGCGTTGATCCTCCTTCCTCAAGCAATGCTTGAGAAAGGAGGATCAACTCCGAAACGTTGCACACAAGGCTGGAATAAAGTCCACTTTGAGATGTCATAGGAGTGCTGCCTGTTTTTTTTGGATATATTGGAGGACGGATGAAGCACCGTTTATGCAGGAAGTATTGCACCCGCTTTTATTAATAAGGTTGTGCTGATTCTATATTTTATATTTTTATATATATATATATGTATATATATATATATATATATATACAACCCCCATGCTGGTACATAGTCCCATCATCCTGGTACATGGTCCCCTATCCTGGGGTATAGCCCCCCATCCTTGGTATGGCCCCCTTTTCCTGGATGTGGCCCCCTTATATTGGATATAGCACCCTGTGCTGGCATATGGCCACACTGTGCTGGCACATAGCTCCCTTGTGCTGGCACATATATCCCCACTCAGATGGCACATAGCCCCACTGTGATGGCACATAGCCTCCATGTGATGGCACATATAGCCCCACTTTTCTCATATATATAGCCTCCCTGTATTGGCACATATAGCCCCCTGTGCTTGCACATAGACCCCCTGTGATGGCACATAGTCCCCCTATGAAGGCACATAGCTCCCTGTGATGGTAGATAGTTCCCCCCTGTTCTGGATGTGCCCCCCATGCTGGATATGGCCCCCCATCACTGTGTATGGCCCCCATGCTACTATCCACACTAAAATAATAAATTCTTTGAATTTACTCTCTGGCACTACCCTTCATTGCTCCCTGCTTGCCACACTTCCTGAGTTATCCTGTTTTCCCTGGGCATCCGATCATGCGATCAGGATGTGCAGTGATGACATCAGCTAGCCTGCTCCTGCCAACGGACACTGCTCCAGAGTCACCCCCCTCACCTACAGTACAGAGCAGTAGATTTTGGGTTATAAGATGCTCCTCCCACTTTCATTGTATCTTGCTGAAACACGTTTTTCAATATAAAACACCATATCCTGTTTGTTTAGAAATGATTTACAGTATTTGAAAAAGTTCAATAAAGATTATTTTTTATAATTTTGGACTTGTGGCTGGTTTGCTGGAGAAATTCTCCTTTCTTTTTCCTTCTTCAGTATAATGTCACCCTCTGTAAATATGATCATTACGCCCTGGCTCAAGGGCCTACCAGGAGATTCCTCAGTCCCCAAATAGGCCAGTCCAAGCCTTGTCTAACTACAATGTAACAGCATAAAATCTGAAGATTTATTGAAGGAATGTCTAACTAAAAATCAGCTAAATCCGAATGGTTTGGTTTTTGCCACAAATACATGAATTTCTCCAAACACTATTCAGATGATTAGGAGAGTAGTAGAATCTTTAATGAATTTGGCACCCAATTGCATCTATTAGATGGATGAACATTTTCCTTGTTAGCGCAAATCCAAGTTTCGGACGGAAGTAACTGACAGTTTTGAGCTTGTTGATCACTTTGAGATTTTAGATATCCTCTAAGCTACCTTGCTCTGTTTTTAACTCTCAGTGTATGATTGGAATTATATTCTTAACCACACATAAGGGTGCATGCACACAATCTGGACTAGCAACGTTTTGTACGCAGCATATTGCTGCTGCAAGAAATCTTCAAGAAATCCCATGCTCACTGTGCTTCTCCCAGACGCAGCGTATTTTTACCTGCGTTTCGGGTTGCCGGACTTCCGCATCTCCGCAGCATTTTAATTTATTGCTGAGAAGTCGTAGCGGTCACCGTCAAGTGAGTTCAGGGAGAAGCCGCCGTGGACCCAACACAGGTTTTGAGCACAGGGCGGCTGCGGTCTCCCTGCATTCACCCACGACTTCCCTCAGGTCTGTATTCACTGCGTCCAGCACGCAGTGCATCTGGATCGTTTGCACACACCCTAAATGTTCTGTTCTTTATGCTCTTGCCCTCAGCTGAAGTAAAATAAAAAAAATATGAACACTACAGTAAAAGCATCAGGCCAACATTTTCTGTCTTTCTGTCATGCCTCTTAACAAAGAATTAGATTTACTATGCTTTCATTTTAAACTTCCATATCACATTTTTTGCTGATCATATTTTTTTTTCATATTATATTGCAATTTTTTTAAACTATTTTTAAACTTTAATAACATTTCAAAGAAGCCATGGTTAATAAAACCATAAAGAACAACAGAAGAAACTACAGTACTTATGTTTTCTCAATCATGAGTGGATACTTCTAAGTCGTAAAAATTAAAAAAAAAAAATATTGCACTTTGCTTTAATCTAACTCTATCATGGACAAATGGATTGAATGAAGCATCTAAAATTGTCTTAACGCAGGTAAAATAACATTGCGCCATTTACAGAATTTATTTTTCTATTTAATAATTTTTATGCCTTCATTATGATTTTTTCTTTAGGTTTCATTTTTAAATAGAATAAAAAGGCACTTATTACTTCTCAGTTGTCTTAATAAAACATGTAAAAAAAATTACAAAAAAAATAACCTACAAATCTGATCCCCACCAGATCAGTATTGGATACATGATATGTGACCTAAAACGCAGGAACTGACCCCTTAGAGTACAAGAAGACAAGTTACTGCAACATATCCAATGCTAGATATTTTATTAAATTTTAAAAAAATTACAAAAAATGTACAAACAATTAATCACCCTGGTGGAAGAGAATAACAAGAGTGTGGCTAACCACAAAGGGGTTACATGAGACAACCACTAAATAGAAAGAGACACTTCGCCAGTTTATCTAGTTGAAACATGTAATAAACCCCATAATGGGGTATAATCAATTACCCACATAGTCTAAATACATTATCAGGTGACAGTACCACTTGTCAAATATCTACTCAGAGCGACTAAGTCACCTCTATTTTCCTTGAGACATAATGGTGCAAAGAAGAGCTGGCGATCGTGACCCCTTCGAACCTCGACACGTGTTTTCCTGCCTGGGGCAGCTTCGTCAGGAGGCGTGGATTCATAGCACAGATATGCCCTCTATATAGTGCCTAATTAAGAGAATAATCCCCTGCAGCTGGTGTGCAGTGGCGCCACTGCCACATTTTGGGTTGTAGGATGCTCTGACGCACCGGCCGCACGCTGGAAGTGACGAAGCGGAGGAACTACGCCATCCACCGCATCACCCCGGCAACACTTACCGACACGGCAAGCTCCCGCTGTCCAGCACATGTGCTCTGGGAGCGTTCCAGTTGCTAAGAGCTTATGTAAACATTGCTTCATTATCTTTACCAGTGATTACTAGAGGGGAAAAAAATACTCCCCTAAACATGTAGTAGAGAGCAAAGTGTCACAGGGCACAAGTAGTTATATATACATATGAAAATATAACATTACTGAGCATGTTGTCATCCAAGGTGTCATAAATCATTGTATATGGACTATAACAATTCGCAATACAGTCCCATCTAAGGGAATATATAGTTAGGAGGCAAACCTCCCTAGCTAAACAATTGATTAATAACTATGTCTCATTAGCAATTAGTGCCAAAGGACAAACTACAGATAACATACTACTACAATGTATTACTACATATATAGCTACTAAAAGGTGTCATTAAAGCACATATACAGACTTAGCTACAGCAATTGTCATTACATACTCATATAGAGAAATATACAATAAAGGGTTACAGCCTGCCCTAAGTTAATTTACACTCCTATCAGTAATAATTAGAACTAAATAGCAATCAAAAATAATACATGATGTACATCCAGATCTTCCAAATTCCCACAACCTCCAATGTGGTCATTAGGAGACCATTATCCATGTTTTAATATTCTTATTCATCCCTAATAATTATCTTCTTCCATAAATGGGTTTGTACAGGAAACTCCAGGTACTGGGAACAATTTGAGGCAAAAGCCACTATAAGGGACATATCAAAAGAAAATTAAAATCCAAACTTAAAAATTAAAAACAATAGTGAACCCACAAAACCACAAAAAAAATTTTATAACTACAAATTACCGTATATACTCGTGTATAAGCCGACCCGTGTATAAGCCGACCCCCCTACTTTTGCCCCCAAAACCTGGGAAAACCTATTGACTCGTGTATAAGCCGAGGGTGGACCCCAGCACAGGTATACAGCCCCCAGCAGTGTGGTATATAGGCCTCCCCAGTGGTAGTATACAGCAACCTCCCCAGTGGTATGCAGGCCCCAGCAGTATATACAGCAGCCCCAGTGGTATACAGCAGCCCTTAGGTAGTACACAGCAGCCCCAGAGGTATATACAGCAGCCCCAGAGGTATATACAGCAGCCCCAGGGGTATACACAGCAGCCCAGGGGTATACACAGCAGCCCCAGGGGTGTACACAGCAGCCCCAGGGGTGTACACAGCAGCCCCAGGGATGTACACAGCAACCCCAGGGGTATACACAGCAGCCCCAGGGGTGTACACAGCAGCCCCAGGGGTGTACACAGCAGCCCCAGGGGTGTACACAGCAGCCCCAGGGGTATACACAGCAGCCCCAGGGGTATACACAGCAGCCCCAGGGGTAGTACACAGCAGACCCAGGGGTAGTACACAGCAGCCCCAGGGGTATATACAGCAGCCCCAGGGGTAGTACACAGCAGCCCCAGGGGTAGTACACAGCAGCCCCAGGGGTAGTACACAGCAGCCCCAGGGGTATATACAGCAGCCCCAGGGGTGTACACAGCAGCCCCAGGGGTAGTACACAGCAGCCCCAGGGGTATATACAGCAGCCCCAGGGTTAGTACACAGCAGCCCCAGGCCCCCCTCACTGTTTGGCGCCCCCACCTCAGGATGGCCCTCCCCCGCACGCAGCGCTGCGCTCATACATTACCAGCCTGTCAGATGTCATCCTCCGGTGGCGGATCGCGGCTCCCGGCTCCGGCTTCCATCTTCATCTGTGTCTTCCTGCTTTGTGACCGGTGCTCATCGCGATGACGTCATCGCGACGCCGGCCGGTCATGTGACATGCAGGAAGACACAGATGAAGATGGAAGCCGGAGACGGGAGCCGCGATCCGCCACCGGAGGATGACAGCTGACAGGCTGGTAATGTATGAGCGCAGCGCTGCATGCGGGGGGGGGGCCATCCTGAGGTGGGGGCGCCAAACAGTGAGGGGGTCCCGTATATACTCGCATATAAGCCGAGGGGAGACTTTTCAGCCCAATTTATGGGCTGAAAAACTCGGCTTATACGCGAGTATATACGGTATCTCATAAGATTTCAAATTAACTGCCTCATTCAGGCCATAAGGTAAAACAGTATTCAATAAGGTAATCCAACATGTCTCCTTTTGGAGGAGATGCCTTAGCACCCATGTATACCCGATCAATACCCCTGAAGGTCAGGCCCCTAGGATTACAATCATGGAAATCAAGGAAGTGTTTGGGAATAATTTTGATCTTCTCTAGATCTTTAATGCCTGCTGCATTTCTGATGTCCCTAATATACTCCTGGGCCAGCACCCTCAGAGATTGTGTTGTCATTCCCACAAAAATTAGCCTACATGGGCATGTAGCATGGTAAATAACTGCCTCCGTGCTGCATGTTATATGGTGCACAATTTTATAAGTTTTTGAGCCCTCTGAGTTCCAAAATTCAAAGTTTTTTGGAATGGATCTACAGGCAGAGCAGTCACCACATGGGAAAGCCTGCAAGGTGGACCGCAACTGCCAAAAATATATTTTGTCCTAGGGGGCACATAATGGTTTGCTGTCAAAATATCTCTGAGGTTGCGGGACCGTCTCCACGTAATTGCTGGAGTTTGTGTCAAGGAGCAAGATAGGTCTCCATCTGACAGAAGTACAGGCCAATGACTGGAGAAGGACACTTTAATCTCTTACAATTGTGAATTGAAAGTGGTGACTAGGGATGAGTGAGTACTTAAATATTCGGACACGATAGACTCATAATGAGTAGGTCCCGATACATGGGTACTCGTTACAAGTCTAGCGAGTCCAATGTAAGTCAATGGGGAAGCGAGTATTGCGAGTAATTTGAAAAACGGATTCTCCCGGATTGTACCCGTCCAGTGCAATCCGGCGCCCCATAACATGGGGCTCTATGGTCCGGAGCAATCCGGTTTTACCGCAGTTCATGACTGCTGGCCGCGGTCAGTTCTGCGTTCCCCGGCTGCCTGACAGCAGGATCCTCCGCTCCCCCCCACAGCCTCCCCACCCGATCCTAAGTTAGGATAGGTTGGGGAGGCAGTGGGGGGAGCGGAGGATCCCGCTGTCAGGTGGCAGGGAAGCTGTCAGTAGCTGTCAGCATTGTTTAAAAGTCGGCGGCTTTTTACCGTTGCCTTTTAAACCATGAATTAGGGAATTGAAGGTTTTTCCTCTGCTGCCAGACCTCTTTATAGGGTCCAGCAGCAGAGGAATTGCATTTCCCTTGATTTACATTGGACTCGTTACTGTGCGAGTAATCACTAGGAAACTCGCAGAGTAACGAGTAGAACAAGTACCCTACTATTCGCTGAGTAACGAGTAGTAATAAGTAGACTCGCTCATCCCTAGTGGTGACAAACCTCACCACATTCAAATCCAATTTCTGTGTAGTGCAAGATTGATGGGCCAATAGATGATATCTTTCCTTCTCAAAGGCATGCCGAAAACCTAGAGTAATAGGGGGATGGGGGGAAGGGGAGGTTTTTGTGCTCACCGAATTCCAATAGACCGGTTGGTGCCAGAGAGGAACAGCCCGTATGTCCAACAGTTGTAGAATAAATGATGATAAATCCGGCACCGGACAATCTCCAATTTTCAGTATTTATTTGGTGATGATTACAAATTCATAAAATTTGGCGACCCAGGGAGCACAGTCCCGCTGGACGCGTTTCGTACAACGTACTTCATCAGCAGCTAAAACCACAATGACAACATACCATTTATATCCCGTATGAAGTCCTCCCCCCATCACCAATTAACCATGTTCAGCTGTTAGGCTGGAGAAACCTATACCCATTATGTGGTGAAAAGCCAATCCAAATCTTTGATACATGACAATAAACACAGATGTATATATACAAAACATGGAGGATAGTACATATTGGCATACATATATTTGGAATGATATTCACATTTTATATTTTATATATACCTCCCCCATAATTTAAGTATCACAAATCCGCGAAACCATATATATTTAATAAAAATAAGAACAATCCGTGCGGTAATTAAGTCCCAACGGGGACCTTGTTTCCAGACTCATAATCCAAAAAAATTCTTTAGTTACCACTAGACGACCCCAGTCTCCCCCTCTTTTATTACGGTTCACTCTTTCTATACCTTGTACTCTAAGAGTAGATAGGTCACCATTGTGGACATCTCTGAAATGTTTAGAAAGGCCTGATACATTTCTGCCCACTGCTCTAGGGTTGGGGATAGAACCTGTTATATGTTCCCCCAACCTTTTCTTAAGGGGTCTGATTGTACACCCCACATAGCTTTTCCTGCATACCTCACAAGAAGCCATGTAAACCACATGAGTGGTATTACAATTGATATAACCATTGATCTTGTAGCTTCTGGTATTGGTATAGCTTTGAAATGTCTTGGTCCTCGCCATGTACTTACAGATCATCATTGTCTTGCATCTCAGGTATCCATTCCCAACTCTCAGTTCTATCCTATTAACTCACGGGCTCCTGCCATGGATAATTTCCAGCATGTATTGGAAAGGGAGATTAAAACTCTTCTCTCATCCCGTACTGCTGGACATGACAATCTCACTGATCCAGAAAGGGTCTCTTTGAAGACCCTTAAGAACAATTCCAACATAGTTGTGCGCGCTGCAGACAAGGGCGGATCTGTGGTTGTTATGGATAACACTCTATACCATAGAGAAATCCTTTCCTTGCTCGCAGACCGCACAACATATGAACAAGTGCCTACTGACCCTACGACTAGGGTCCAAAGAGATCTGGCACAATTACTCAAAGAGGGCCAAACAATGGGCGTCATAAATGCCAAATCCCAAGAGTATATGCTTCCTGAAAAACCACTGTGCCCTATTTTTCATGCACTGCCTAAGATACATAAATCTGTTTTTCCTCCACCTCTAAGGCCAATCGTGGCCAGTATAGGAGGGGTTAATGAGAGACTCTCCAGCTGGCTGGATCTCAAACTCCAGCCTTTGCTGGAGGGCTCTCTAGGTTTCATACGAGATAACAAACAATTATTGAGCGAGGTGAGACACATGAGGTGGCAGTCCGATTATCAGTGGATAACATTTGATGTAACATCACTGTATTCATGTATCCCGCATAACCGGGCTATACGAGTACTATCAGACATTTTGCTAAATAGCAATATTTACTCAGCTGATGAAAAGGAGTTCATCCTAATGTGTACTGAACACTTACTTAAAAACAATTACTTTCTCTTTGATGTAGGCTATTATGTCCAGAAGTGCGGCTGCCCCATGGGGTCCAACTTTTCACCTTCTCTGGCTAATTTGTACATGATGGACTGGGAAAAACAGTACATTCATGTGGAGACCAACCCCTTTCTGGATCACGTGTTTTGGTGGGGGAGGTATATCGACGACGTCATACTGATTTGGAGAGGTGGCGTCGAGGTGCCTCCCACCCGGGATTCTGATTTCAGCAGGTTTGTCTCATACATGAATGATAATGATTATAACGTGCGATTTACTCATGAGGTGCATGGGACTAAAGCGCAACATCTGGACATCATGTTACAGGGGAACAGTATAACAGGAGACATAACAACATCCTTATATCGCAAACCGATCGCAGGCAACACTTTGCTTCATGCCACTAGTAGCCATCCGCGGCATGTAGTGAGGAATTTGCCGAGAGGCGAGTTCATAAGGGCAAGGAGATCCTGTTCATTAGATCATACTTTTCAGGAGGAGGCTATTAACATAGGTAAACGCCTCTGCAGTCGCGGTTATTCACCATATCATGTGAATGACGCCCTGCAGGAGGTAAAGATAAGATCACGAGACTCTTTATTAGAACCACTAACAACACAGACTAATGTTAACCCCTTGAATCACCGCTGCTCATAAGGTCAGGACAGTAATGTGAAACAGCCTAATGCATATATACCCACGTTTTCAACCATATATAGTCAGGACTATAATGCCATTGTGGGGATTATTCACAAATATATCCCCATACTACATGAAGATCCAGTCCTACATAAAATCTTACAGGACGGATACCGGTGTGTTCCAAGAAAATCTGTGACGATAGGGAACATCTTATCTCCATCATTGTTTTCTTTGAGCACCCCTCCCCCGACTTGGCTCAGTACTAAGGGAAATTACCCTTGTGGGGGGTCAAGATGTGGTCTCTGTAAGTACATGGTGAGGACCAAGACATTTCAAAGCTATACCAATACCAGAAGCTACAAGATCAATGGTTATATCAATTGTAATACCACTCATGTGGTTTACATGGCTTCTTGTGAGGTATGCAGGAAAAACTATGTGGGGTGTACAATCAGACCCCTTAAGAAAAGGTTGGGGGAACATATAACAGGTTCTATCCCCAACCCTAGGGCAGTGGGCAGAAATGTATCAGGCCTTTCTAAACATTTCAGAGATGTCCACAATGGTGACCTATCTACTCTTAGAGTACAAGGTATAGAAAGAGTGAACCGTAATAAAAGAGGGGGAGACTGGGGTCGTCTAGTGGTAACTAAATAATTTTTTTGGATTATGAGTCTGGAAACAAGGTCCCCGTTGGGACTTAATTACCGCACGGATTGTTCTTATTTTTATTAAATATATATGGTTTCGCGGATTTGTGATACTTAAATTATGGGGGAGGTATATATAAAATATAAAATGTGAATATCATTCCGAATATATGTATGCCAAAATGTACTATCCTCCATGTTTTGTATGTATACATCTGTGTTTATTGTCATGTATCAAAGATTTGGATTGGCTTTTCACCACATAATGGGTATAGGTTTCTCCAGCCTAACAGCTGAACATGGTTAATTGGTGATGGCGGGAGGACTTCATACGGGATATAAATGGTATGTTGTCATTGTGGTTTTAGCTGCTGATGAAGTACGTTGTACGAAACGCGTCCAGCGGGACTGTGCTCCCTGGGTCGCCAAATTTTATGAATTTGTAATCATCACCAAATAAATACTGAAAATTGGAGATTGTCCGGTGCCGGATTTATCATCATTTATTCTACCATGCCGAAAACCTCTCTGTGTATCACTCGATGGATAACCTCTCCTCTTGAAACTCTCCTCCAAGATTCGTGATTGTTTCAGAAAGGTTCCTTCATCTGAACAAATGCGGCGTGCCCTTAATCCTAGAATGCATACCTGGGGCCACGCAGGCCTGCTAGGTTACTTGTTTTCTATTTTCTGCAAGATTACTTTAGTTAGAATTTTGAAACTCTAGGTATTCCTCAGGTATATAGTTGTTAGTAATTTCCAGTTGTTCATATATTTTTATGTTATAGGCATTTCGGTAAAACAACTCTTTTTTGGGACTACCCCATATTCGCATAGCTGTGGTCTTTTAGGCCAGTACTTGGTTTCCATGTGATCCTCAGTCTTTTTGTCTGTACTGTTGCTGGGGAAGACTTTCTCTTTATTACTCAGTCTTTATTACTCTGCTGTTGCTGGGAAGAGTGTGGATTTTGCATGGCTACATGGTCATTTGATCTTGGGAGGGAGGCTCCCTCACAAAGTCATGCGTCTCTGACATCATCGCAGGTCATGAACACACAGGAACAGGAGGACAGACAACATCATGTTCATTGTGTGCTACTTGCTGAAGAGACTTTGGAGGAAGGAGTCAGCTTTTTTGTTTCTGGAAAAATAAACTTTCTGAGCTTAAAAAATCCAGAGGCTTCTGCTGCACCTAAAAGAAAGTGGTGACTTGCTGAAGGTATGAGGAGGGGGGCTGTACTTTACCTTTAACACACACACTAACAAAGAGTGCATAACCCTGATTGTAATCATTTTTTATTTCATTTTAGTTTACTGACATCTAAGGTTACAATGGCACAGTCTACATCCAGGGGTTTGACTGACCAAAAAATCGAGGCAATCATTTTTGATAGTGATGAAGACAGTGAACTTTCTTTGATCGAGGAAGAGTACATGCCACCACCTAATGTCTCTACTTCATTGTTCAGTGATTCTTTAGATGAAGAAGCAGTGGATCCAGCAGAACATACAAATAGAACATCCAAAACAAATGTTTTTTGGAACAGTACTGTTTGGGTTCTTGGACGCACCCCATCACATAATATTATGATAGTTGCTGAAGGCGCTGTAGGAATTCCCCAATTCTTGTCCAAAAGAGATGTTTTCTGTATTTTTTTTCAGATGATATTGCAGATAAGGTAGTTTTGTGTACTAACTTAAAAGGAAAACATATCGCTTCAGGAAGAAAAAAAACATGGAAAAATATAACAAAAGAGGAACTATATGGTTATATTGCCCTTAGTCTTCTGGCAGGGTGTACAAAATCAGAGAATTATTTCTGAACCCTTTTTGAGATCCACACTACAAAGCTAAAATGTCAATCAATAGATTTGAGAATATTCGGAGAAGCCTTCGTTTTCATGATAAGGGAACTCGTCCTGTGAGGTTGGAGACAGATATATTAGCCCCTATTAGCTACATCTGGAATCTTTTGATCAAAAACTGTACAAAGCTATACCATTCTAATCACAATGTGACAGTGGATGACCAACTTCTTGCCTTTAGGGTACATTGCAAATTCATTCAGTAAATGCCCAGTAAACCTGCCAAGTATGGCATAAAAATTTTCTGGATGTGTGAATCTACAAACTATTATGCATGACTGTGGCAAAGAAGCCGATGCTCCAGTCCTGAAAGACCTATGTTCTGACACTTGCAGTACCAATTTTCAATTCTGGAAAAAATATAATAATGGACAACTACTTTACCAATCTGGAACTGGGCAAATTTTTGCTTCAGAAAAAACTCACACTTGTTGGTACTATGAGGCCAAAGGGCCGCAAAATTCCTCCAATCATGAAGCACAATCCCAAGCGACCATTTTATGAGAGTATCTTTGTTTTCTGCAATCATGCGACAATGTTATCTTATAAAGCAAAAAAAGAAAAATCAGTGATATTACTTAGTACAATGCAAAATGATGGAAATATTGACACCGATGACAGGAAACAGAAACCTGGAATCATACTGCATTATAAGAAAACAAAAAGAGGTGTGGACAAGATGGATGAAATGATTGAAGAGTATTTGTGCAAGAGGCAGACAAAACGTTGGCCTGTAGTCATTTTTTATAATACCCTTGATGTGTCAGTCCTCAATAGCTATATTGTTTATAATGAAATTCACCAGAATTCCATGCCAACAAGAAGGACAAGAAACGTCTATTCTTGATGGACCTTTGCTATGAACTTATGATGCCTAACATGATGGAGCGAAGCAACACGAAATGCTTGCCAAGGTAAATTACGGAAGCTATGATCCGATGTGGTATACATTTTCAGGAACATCCAGAGCCAAGAGAAAAAAAAGAAAGCGCTGTTATATTTGTCCAGCAAAGAAGGAAAGGAAATCTGAGTGTTTCTGTACTACTTGTGGACAAAATGTCTGCAAGGAACATTCTTCCGAAAAAATAATATGTGAAAATTGTTTGGGTAATCAGTAAAGGTGAAAAGGAAAGTTTTTGAAAAGAAATATTCTTGCACCATGTTTACTACAACTTTTATATAAATAACTTTTAGACAAACACAAAAAAAAAAAAAGATATATATATATATATATATATATACACACATATAACGATATATAAGAATTATATACAATGCATATGTTGGGCATTTTGAGCCGATGCAATTACTTTTTTTTGTGTTATGCACATAATTATAATGTTTTGAAATATTCACATCTCAAATAAACTTTGAAAAGTATTTCTATTTGAGTCACTCCATGTTATTTGCACACAGGCCTAAAAAGCCCCAGGTATGTGAAAGCGTAGATTTTTATGGTTAAGCGTTCTTGGATTAAGAATTGGGCTAAATTTCCACTTCAATTTGATATTAAGCTCATTATGGTTCAGATGGTCCATGAACTCCTCTAGCTGCGATGTGGAACCTTGCCAGATAAAAAGGATATCTTCGATAGAACGCATTGACAAAATCACTTTCTTATGACCAGGGGTTTCAAGGACAACATCCCGATCCCACAGCCCCAGGAACAAATTCGTGTATGAGGGTGCTCAGGCCGCCCCCATCACTGTTCCCTGGAGCTGTAGGTAGCAGAGGTCCTTGATGAGGAAGAAATATATAGAAGAAAATAATTATTGGGGATGAATAAGAATATGAAAACATGGATAATGGTCTCCTAATGATCAGATTGGAGACCGTTGGAATTTTGAAGATCGGATGCTCTGGATGTACATGAGGTATTATATTTGCTATTTAGTTCTAATTATTACTGATAGGAGCAGGGGCTGGCTGGCCAATTTCGGCCTGGGGGCAAGTACACAGCAGTGACCTCTGAGCAGTGAGCCCAGACCAACATAACAGATGGTTGAGTGGCTCCAACACTGCTACTTGACCACTGGCCTGAGGGGCATCTGCCCCCCTGCCCCCTGGGCCAGCTAGCCCCTGGATTGGAGTGTAGATTAACTTAGGGCAGGCTGTAACCCGTTATTGTGTATCTCTCTATGTGAGTATGTAATAACAATTGCTGTAGCTAAGTCTGTATATGTGCTTTAATGACACCTTTTAGTAGCTATATGTGTAGTAATACATTAGTATGCTATCTGTAGTTTGTCCTTTGGCACTAATTGCTAATGAGACATAGTTATTAGTTAATTGTTTAGCTAGGGAGGTTTGCCTCTTAACAATATATTCCCTTAGATGGAACTTTATTGGGAATTGTTATAGTCCATATACAATGATTTATGACATCTTGGATTAAAACATGCTCAGTAATGTTATATTTTCATATGGGTGGATATCTTTCTATATATAACTACTTGTGCCCTGTGACACTTTACTCTCTACTACATGTTTAGGGGTGTGTTTTTTCCCCTCTAGTAAGAACTGGTAAAGATAATGGAGCAATGTTCACATAAGCCCTTAGCAACTGGAGAGTGCACGGCGCGCATGCTCTAGACCGTGGGAACTTGCCGCACCAATAAGCGTTGCCTGGGAGATGGGGCGGATGATGTAGTTCCTCCGCTTCATCACTTCTGACACGCAGCTGGTGCGTCAGAGCATCCTGTGACTCAACATGCAGCAGAGGCACCACTGCACACCAGCTGCAGGGGATTATTCTATTAATTAGGCACTATATAAAGGGCATATCTGTGCTATAAAACCACACCTCCTGACGAAGCTGCCTCAGGCAGGGAAACACGTGTCAAGGTTCGGAGGGGTCACGATCGCCAGCTCTTCTTTGCACCACTATGTCTCAAGGTAAATAGAAGCGATTTGGTAACTCTGAGTAGATATTTGACAAGTGGTCAGGTCACCTGATAGTGTATTTAGACTATGTGGGTAGTTGATTATACCCCATTATGGGGTTTATTACATGTTTCAACTAGATGAACTGGCGAAGTGTCTCTTTCTATTTAGTGGTTTTCTCATGTCTTCCCTTCGTGGTTAGCCTCGCTCTTGTTATTCTCTTCCACAAGGGTGATTAATTGTTTGTACATTTCTTGTAATTTTTCTAAAATGTAATAAAATATCTAGCATTGGATTTGGTGCAGTAACTTGTCTTCTTGTACTCTAAGGGGTCAGTTTCTGCGTTTTAGGTCACTTAATAAAACATGTAATTTCCAAAGTATTTGAACGAAGTACAAATGGAATTTTCAATGAAACACTATATTTTATGTTCATCATTTTAATTGCTTTTGCCCTTAAGGCCCCTAAAAGTGATAGACTAAAAATGGCCAAACTGTCCAACATCTGAAAAGATAGTCTGAAGTATATAGTGCTGACTGGGTGCAAAGCAGTTTGTTTTATAGCTTGTTCACGTTTGCATATAAAAAGTGACCAGGTTCTCAACCAGAAAGGTTAGTGAGAGTTAGGAGAGTGTCATGCTCTCTTTTTCTCACCTAGCATCTCTATGGGTCCCGTCACACTTGGCGACGTTCAAGCGATCCCGACAACAATACGACCTGGTAAGGATCGCTGGAACGTCGCTACGTGGTCACTGGTGAGATGTCAAACAGTCAGATCTACTGAATGTTGCAGCAACGATACGGCGTCCTGTATAATGACCTTTACGGTCGTTGGGACCCTGTGACACAGCAGCTAGTCTGACGACTCAGACCTACATGGCTGAGTTCTGAGTCGCCAACGAGGTCGTTGTTAAAGCGTCCAACCCACCGATGCATGCTGCCCAGCGGAAACCCGACGATCAAAAATGGTCCAGGCCATTCCGACACGATCGGCGATGTCACTGCAGGGCCCGGTCACTGCTACGTGTCAAACATAGCGATATCGCTGGCAAAAGTCGCTATTGCGTCACAAAACCTGTGACGCAACAGTGATCTCGCTAGCGATCTCGCTATGTGTGACGGGGGCTTATGTCATGTCAGTACCATGGAAGTAAGCTTTTTTTTTTCCTCACCTAATATTTGTATTTCATTCAAGTTCTATACAAATGTGTGTTTTTTTCTAGAAAAAAATAAGTGTACTTGCATGACATACATATCTGACACTTGCCAACTTTTCTGGCTGAGAATCCAGGAGATTTTATACGCAGAGATGTGAATGCACTCTTGTTGGGATAGATAGCTGACTGTCTGTGTACTACTTTGTGTGTATGGCAATTTTATGAGAGTTTTCCATTTTTAGAAAGTAGGGATGAACAGACATTTTTATGTTTGGGTTAGGATCAGTTCTCTGACAGCAGGAAGTTTGCTGGCTAGTTCGTCGAACAGTTGGTTCAACCTCCTGACCCATTGGTTTCAACTGGAGGAAAAACAAAAGTCATAGAACACACCTTCAGGGGGTTTCAAAAACTAACAAAACAACTCAAATTAGGGGCAGAAATCAAGAAAATGTCTATTCTACAGAGTTAAAATTTTTATCATGGTGCATTATGGATGCATGGAACAAGCCTTTGACCAGCATTTCAAGCTTCAACATTGATCAGGAACAGGGAAATGAGTGACAAGTGTAGACATGGTGTTTAGACAGCCCTGATAAATTCAGGAAACACACAACAAGGAGACACCAAAAAGAGTCTCCACATTTCAAAAAATTTGTGCCAGACACCACAAAAGTGGCAGGAACCTGCATGTGTGGCGCCCCACTATGTAGGTGCCACAGAGGGGTACTGCACCCGTAAAAGAGGTGTAGTCACCCCAGCTGCTAGTGGATTTCAGGATGATAGGCGGAACCCTAAACCCCCACCCCACACTAGGTCACACAGTGGGAGGTAACCGGGAGGGAGTACAAAACCACCTCTAGGGGGAGTTAGTAGGGTCGGAGGAGTTGGAGAGGCTAGGCGGATGGCCTGAGGGAGCGAGGAGGGTCTCTCGGCTGAGGGACCCGGGAACGACAAGGACAGATCCCAGATACAGAGAACGAGAGGGGGTTAGAGGAACTTGAGAGAGTTCGCCCCAGGGGAGAAACCGGATACCGGAGCCCGCACCTGTGGGAACCTTTAAGGCCCGCAGAAAATCTGATGCACGGGGGTATATCTATATACGGCCCTGACTCTCAAGCGACCAATAGAGGGGACCAGACACAGCCAGGCAAAGCCGCAGTTTTCAGCAAAAGATTATCCAATGGGAGCAAGAGAGAGAAAGAGAGTGAGAGACAGCAGGAGGTCAGATCTATTTTAAGGGGTCAGACTTCACACCAACACTGAGGAAGGAGCTCGGGAGGAGGCTCCGAAACGCGTCGGAAAATAAAGGCTATTGCTGATCCAGACATCCCTGTGTCTGTGTGTCTTTGGTCTCGGAGCAGCAGCGCGGACACTGAGGCACTTTGTCCAGGATTCTGTATTACAACCACGGTCACCGTTGGGAGTGCGGTCCCTGCAGCAGCTGCTTGTACGCTATTCTACCAGTTGTGGGTTTCACAACTGACAAAGGTGAGCAATTCCACATCGATAAGCGACAGTGTATCATTGAGATAAGACCCTATTGCGCATTCTTTTCGTTCACAGAGACAGCAGGAGGTCAGATCTATTTTAAGGGGTCAGACTTCACACCAACACTGGGAAGCAGGGAAGAATTGGAACAGGAAAGGCACACGCTGGGGGTTCCGTCCAGCTACCAGAGATCCGCTTGCAGCCACCCCCAGCCACTTGTCATTTAACAGCTAACTGGATTGAGGACTGTGATAACACTGCTAAAAGTTCCAGTAAAGTGCCTGGTTGAAGTGACTTTGACTCTGCTACATCTTCTTCCATGAACTCATTTCCTTCACAGGAATCGCTGCCCCAGAGGTTCCAGTCCTGCCTGTGGAGGACTATAACATTTCGGCCACAATCCCATCAGCCTCCGGAGGACTGTGGTGGCGCTGATGCACATCACCAGACACTGCAGGTGGCGTCACGACAAACTGTAAACTTGTACATAATCCCCTGTAAATAATCCCCCCTATTCAAAGATAGGCCCAGGATATGGGGTCAGACGCGGCCGCCATTCCCCGTGACACAGCAGTTAACCATTTGCTGCCTGACACCCGAGTACCCCAAAGCCTGGGCTCTACACATGCATAGCACAGGGTCTGGAACAGGGCCTGGCCTAACATTGGAAGGGTAAACATTGATCTGGAATAGGGGGATTAGGGACATGTGTGGATGGGTCTTTTGGGCTGAAGGCCCTCATACCTCATGTAACAGCTCCAATACATTTTATTCTGCGCCACACTCAGGTGCCACAAATATCATTTTCATGGAATAATACAGGAATAATTACTTAGCTGGCTTACTGAGAAGTGTAGGCATGGTGATCAGAGAGCTCTGAAAACTTAGGAAACAGACAAGAAGGAGACCACAATAAGAATCTCCACATATAAAAAAACTAAGGCCAAATACTATGAAAGTGGAATCAATTGACCCAGAATAAAAATTGTATAATGGCAAGATCAATGCAGCACACTGAAAAGCACAACATCGCTTAGTCTGCCCAGTCTGCCGTTGGAGTGGAAAAGACTTTGGAGAAGCATGACACCTTCATATTGATGAAATTTAGGCAGTGTACACTTTCAGGTTTCAACCGTAAGCCCTTATCTGTCAGGAAAACACCAGCAGTGCTGAAGTCACGTTCTTAGAGAACACTGATTGCTGGTCATGACAAAACCTCCAAGGTGTGACTGGCGAGCTCAGACCACTTCTCCATTTTTGAAGGTCAAAATGTGTGCTGAGCTGTCAGTTTGGGGATTGACAGCTCAATCATCCAATCAAGTGCATGGGCGTGCTGAGCTGTCAGTATGTGGATGGAAGGCTCAGCCATCTAATCTGGGACGTGAGCTGTCACTAGATGGATGTCTGAGCTGTCACTCACTAAACTGAAAGATAAGCAAACCCCTGCAGTAGTTTGGATGACTGAGCTGTCACTCATCTGACTGACAGCACAGCACTTCTCTGATTCCACAAAGCAGCAAAACATAGTGACACTATGGAGCCCAATCTTGTTTTAGTAGATTAGTAAATTGATCAGCACTCCTTGCCTCTTCTCTATGGTGCCCACAGAAGTATACAAAATCAGAAGAAATGTCCTGGCACTCTTGTATTGTTGCAATTATTTTCAGGTTTTATTCTGCACTGAACTGCTGCTGAAAGACTGGATGGAGACTGAAACGTTCAATGCAGAACAAAGCCTTAAAATAATAACAATACGTGAGTGCTGGGAGATTTCTTCTCATTATTGTTTTAGAGCCAGAACTACTAAATGGTCATCTGATACTCTGGAAGACAATACCAACTTTGCAGTTGTGTAAGCTCAAAATTAACACAAAAAAATACAATTTGTATTTTTTATTGCTTGTCTTTCACGATAATTTTGTGCTATGCAGGAAATGTAATTGTTTTAATTGTTGCATTTAGTTTTAATTGCCATCAATTGTACTATACATTAACAATATATAATTACTGCAGTAAAATGAAGAACTTTGTATGGTAAAACTTTGTAATATTCATGATGTTTACTACCAAACTTGTAATGGTGTGACCTCAAGAACCTGCAAAAAACATCATATTTTTCCTAATTTTTAAAAATGTAGAATCTTCCACAAGATTATACAGACATTGCACTGATGAATTGTACACTAGGTTATTTAGTATAGTAGTTATGTTATTCAGTACGTCAGCAGAGCTATTTTTGGAATTACAAACCAATTTAGAGTCACAGAAGGTGAGCAGCTGGTCTAAAAATTTGATGCCATAGTTTAATAAAATAAATGAAGAAAAGTAGAAAAGGAAGACCACAGGCGGAGTATTCTTTTGCTTTGCAGGTAAAATATCGGAGTTTATTGCATGTAAGCACAACAGAAAGAAGTACTTTAAAATAGAGTATATGCTCAGTTAAAATAGAGCAGAATGTGGACTTTTAATATGAACATCTTCTATAGGAGTAAGTAGAAGTGTTGAAGTTTTGTTTTGTTTTATAAAGTATATTATAATATCAAGTCATGCAAAAAATAAACCTGTCCACTTTGATTTCATTGGTTTAAGTATCAGAACATAACTAAAAATCTCTTGTGTTTAAGGGCCACTTTACACACCAACTTATCTGTCCAACTTCTGACCAACTTACTGGTTGCAGTGAAATCATGGACACATTGTTCCATTTGTACACAGCCACAAAATGGAGCAATGTGTCCATGATTTCACTGCAACCAGTAAGTTATTCAGAAGTTGGACAGATAAGTTGGTGTGTGTAAAGTGGCTCTAAAAGTTCTTAAAATGTTACTGTGTCATTATTTGTTTAACATAAACTTGGTCAAAATGCAGGAACAACATGTGAAAGATACGTGTACAAACACTGCTTCCATAGGTACTTGGAGGGTAAGACTATGCGTCCACTGTGCTTATTTTTTGTGCTTTGTTTTTGTGCTGCATTTGTATTTGCACAAATGCAGCAAAAGCAGCAAAAAACTATTGCAATTATGCTGCGTTTGTGCAAATACTAATGCAGCACAAAAATGCAACACAATTAAGGGGACACCAAAACATAGACACACTTGTAGACAGACAGACACACAGATAATTTCTAACCTTCCTCAGTGATCTTGCGGTGATCTCCAGTGCTTCTTCCTCCATGGAGCGATAGTAGATATCTTTATCTATCTGCCAGGATCTTGCACCATGTGACTCAGGCTGTCACATGGTGCACAGTCTCTGCCTCTGATAGGTCAATGCTCACAGGTCCTACTGCCGGGGTGTACAGATGAAGAATCACCAGGAATTACCAGGGATCTTCAAGGGATTGCTGGGGAGGGTGAGTATTGGTGCGTTTTTTTTTCAGAAATCGTAGTAAAAAAGCACTACAAATGGACTGTTGGAATACTCATCCAATTGTGGTGCTTTTTTGGTGGGTTTAAAATGGAGTCTATGGGGAAAACAGAGCCCAAAAACAAAATGAAAGCAAATTAGCTGCAGAAACATAAATAAAATACTGGCGATTTCTGCTACAAAAACGCAGCACCCAAAAAATGCACCGGTGGGCGCAGCTTTTGGAAAATCAAATAGACTGTTATGTTAAAACTGTGGGTGCTGCAGCGAAAACGCACAGTGGGTACATAGCCTAAATCACATCCAGTTTCTGCTATCCAAGCGGTCTTGATTAATTGTTTCTCAGCAAGTGTGAAAACCCCTATTAAGACATATTGGACTTTATATTAGTGGTAAACTAAGAACATTATTTTTTGTGTTTATTGTGAAAAAATCATAACCAGGATGTATGCACAAGGCTGTATTAGACCTGTATGCAACACACTGTTTTAGTGCTGGATGCACCCTGCTGGATCAAAGTTGTCTGCACCAGGTGCAGACTTTTCTCAGTATGGCAGCGCAATCAGTAATCCAGATCAGTGATCTTGAACAAGCCAGGTCACTTAGTGCGCTGACTAACCACAGCCATGCCAGTACTTGGCCTGGCTGTGATGGGTCGGAAGTGTCCACAGCCAAAAAGCTTGTTGATTGGCTGTGGTGCATCCTTTTAACAAGCTTTATTTGGCTGTTGTACACAAACAGTAACACAGATTTCTGCTTAGATGTCTGTGTTCGGAGTTCGGTACTGGACATTAGATGTCCAATACGAATTCCAAATTTTATGTTCGGGTATGCTCATCCCTACTCTCATGCTTCTTTCACATTCTTGAAACACATAAATCCATCCACTCCCTCCATACAACACAAGAGACACTCTCAAAAATAAATAAACCATTTGGTTACTTTCTAAGGTCTCCTTCTCTTACTCACAGAAGACATCTCCTCAAGCTCAGACCCAGCTTGTACTAGTAAATTTAATTCCTTCTATGCTGCACACAAACTTTGCTAATCTCATTAATATCTAGAGGACGTCTTCTGTTTCTTCTGTCTGTGCCCTCAGGAATGCTAGATCTGTGTGTAACCCCCCCCCCCCCCCCACACATCCATGACTTTTTCTTTTCAAATTCTTTTTAAACTAAAAAAAACTCAAAAAGCAGTGTTCCAAATTACTTTGCACAACAGAGTTTCCAAACATTTTATAGGCTGTAAAGAACTGAAAATGGTCATTAGTCATTTGTTGAATTTGCAGCATTAATAGGTCATATTTACTTAAATTAAAAACATTGTTAACATAGTGGATACCTTCTTTGATATCACCTTCACAAGTCTTGCATCTATTAACCTTGTGAGATTTTGGATACTTTCTGCTCCCATTTATTTGAAGGATGTTAGAATAGCCTCTGAGAACTGCTGTGTTGATTTGAATTGCCTCCGAGGTCATTTTCATACTTTCATGGACCCTGAATGAGCCGACCAGCTCTGACCTCATATTTCCAGACCAAAACATTACCACCTCTTCTCTGATGTTGCATCCTTGTTGGGACTAGAGATGAGCAACCTTTGGAAGTTCAAATTTGGTTCAGTTTGCCAAACAGGCAATGCTTATCGAAAAGGTCATCAAACATCTGAACCCAATTGAAATCAATAGGAGGCAAAATCACGGGCATGAAAAACACCTTAAAGGGAACTTGTCACCTGGATCTAAGCCCCTACACTATCACTACCTATCCCTGCACCTTCCTAGCTGCTCCCTATCTATCCCTCTCTGAGCTAAATCCGCCCTATAAAACTGCAGAAAAATAACTGATAACTTACAGCAGTCCCTGAGGCTGGGGACTGAGAAGGCGGCGCCAGGCTCCATTCAGCCCCTCCTCCATGTAGCAGCACACGCCCCACTGGGCGGCGTTATTCTTTCTTCATCGCCGCCTCCTCCATTTGGAATCTGTGCTTTACACCTATCATGTTGTGGTGATGCGACCTCGATCTGTCCCCTGACTGAGACACAGCATATGGGAGATTGTATCTTCTGCTGGGTAGCAGCACACACAGGGTGAGCTGCTACTGGAGCTAAGTGCTGATTGAAATCACTGAACCCCAGGTGTGCGGGTGAATAGGAGATGATATGTGCTGCCCTGGGCTGTGGGGAGGGGGTGGAGTGTGTCAGGACAGCAGCAGGAGCTGCTGGGATTGTATGAGGTTCTACTCGGCATTGCCCCGGTGTAACAGGCCAGACTAACCCCCCCCAACCAGAATATACTCGGGGTTAAAGTGGCCTAGGCCAGATTATACCCCTCCGTATACCACAGCAGCTGTAGATCAGGGCTCCAAGCAACACATGGGGGCCCGAGGCAGCACAAAGTGGCCCCAGGCAGCAGAAAGTGGCCCTACGCAACATACAGGGGCCCCAGGCAGTGCTAAGGCCACAGGCAGTGCTAGGGGCCCCAGGCAGTGCACAGGGCCCCAGGCAGCACAAAGTGGCCCCAAGCAGCACTTGAGGCCCCAGGCAACATACAGGGACCCCAGGCAGTACTAGGGGCCACAAGCTACACACAGGATCCCAGGCTACACACAGGGGCCCCATGCAGCATACAAGGACCCCAGGCAGTGCACGGGGCCCCAGGCAGTGCACAGGGCCCCAGGGAGTGCACGGGGCCCCAGGCAGTGCACGGGGCCCCAGGCAGTGCACGGGGCCCCAGGCAGTGCACAGGCCCCAGGCAGCACAAAGTGGCCAAAGGCAGCACAAAGTGGCCCCAGGCAACATACAGGGGCCCCAGGCAGTACTAGGGGCCCCAGGCTACACACAGGGTCCCAGGCTAGATACAGGGGCCCCATGCAGCATACAAGGGCCCCAGGCAGTACAAAGGGGTCCCAGGCAGCGCATGGGGGCCAGAGGCAGCACACAGGGGCCCCAGGTAGCACAAAGTGGCCCCGGGTGGCTCACTGCCTGGGGCCCCTGTATATTGCCTGTGGTCACTTTGTGCTGCCTGGGGCCCTTGTATGCTGCATGGGGCCCCTGTGTGTAGCCTGGGATCCTGTGTGTAGCTTGTGGCCCCTAGTACTGCCTGGGGCCCCTGTATATTGCCTGGGGCCTCTTTGTGCTGCTTGGGGCCAATTTGTGCTGCCTGGGGCCCTGTGCACTGCCTGGGGCCCCTAGCACTGCCTGGGGCCCTAGCACTGCCTGGGGCCCTAGCACTGCCTGGGGCCCCTGTATGTTGCGTAGGGCCACTTTCTGCTGCCTGGGGCCACTTTGTGCTGCCTCGGGCCCCCATGTGTTGCATGGAGCCCTGATCTACAGCTGCTGTGGTATACGGAGGGGTATAATCTGGCCTAGGCCACTTTAACCCCGAGTATATTCTGGTCAGGGGGGTTAGTCTGGCCTGTTACACCGGGGCACAGCCGAGTAGAACCTCATACAATCCCAGCAGCTCCTGCTGCTGTCCTGACACACTCCACCCCCTCCCCACAGCCCAGGGCAGCACATATCATCTCCTATTCACCCGCACACCTGGGGGTCAGTGATTTCAATCAGCACTTAGCTCCAGTAGCAGCTCACCCTGTGTGTGCTGCTACCGAGCAGAAGATACAATCTCACATATGCTGTGTCTTAGTCAGGGGACACATCGAGGTCGCATCACCACAACATGATAGGTGTAAAGCAGGCAGGAGATTCCAAATGGAGGAGGCGGCGATGAAGAAAGAATAATGCCGCCCAGTGGGGCGTGTGCTGCTGCATGGAGGAGGGGCTGAATGGAGCCTGGCGCCGCCTTCTCAGTCCCCAGCCTCAGGGACTGCTGTAAATTATAACTTATTTTTCTGCAGTTTTATAGGGCGGATTTAGCTCAGAGAGGGATAGATAGGGAGCAGCTAGGAAGGTGCAGGGACAGGTAGTGATAGTGTAGGGGCTTAGATCCAGGTGACAGGTTCCCTTTAAAAGGGGCCGAAAAGCTGCCAAACACAGCTCAAACCATTTTATAGTGGAGACCTGCTGTTCTGGCACAGCTATTATCTTCCTATACTACTACTTAGCAAGATTAAGCGCCACACTCATCATGCTTCCATGTCCACTCATGAACCTCAGACATTATAATTTTCCTGAGGTTGTCTCAGATTACCCAGCAGGTATCACACAGAATCCTGCTGCATGACCTGAGATAACCTCAGTGGCATCAGCACTTGTAACACTAGTTGTCTTGTGAAAGCTGCGATATCGCGTGAGACATAATGGATACATCTCCCCGGTATCATGAGACAGAGTGTGCGAGGAGCGATGATGTCAGAGAGTGCAGCGCAATTCAAACTTGCGGTATTTCCTCTGTGTGACCGCTAGAGTCTTAAGTGCAGTAATGTTTGTGATGGCACCGCTTGTCACACTCATATGTGTGCCTGCTCTCAAATCATATGGGGGATTCTTTCTGTGAATGTGATCCGATCATATTATTGTAACGTCCTGTTTGATGCTTCTTTCGAAGCAGATTTTGAGAATCAGAGGTGATGATTCCAGCACCTTGTGCAATACTATGAAAATACTGAAAACATGCACTGTTTGCTGTCCTTGAGAACTGCACTTGGCCATCTCTGTTCTACTGAAGTATGAGTAGGGTCTTGCATCTCCATACCTCAGACCGTCAGGCCAGAGGCCTGCAGCTTGTTCCCCAGTTTCTGTAGGGCATTTTAAAATCACTTGTTTGCAGAAACAGTCATGCACACAAGGAGTAAATTCAAAAAACTTTACTATAACACAGACATAGGAATATATATAGCATATAAATATAACAAAAGTGTCCCAGGGATCAGCAGCACACAGACTGTTAAAGTGGTGGAACACAGGGATTAGCAGCATACACAATGTTAAAGGGGGAAAGTCCATTAAGGGCAGAGTCCATTAAGGTTTTTGTGTTGGACTCTAAAGGCTGCATGCATGCCCAGTAGGGGGAAGCACAAACAGTGCAAAACGTGGGAAGGGGAAATATGACTTTAACAAAAACACAGGCCTCGGTCAAGGAAGAACCGAATAAAACAACTTAAAAAAGTCCTTCTCTAGCCAAAATGCCAATTATGGGATGGTTCATCGACCAAACAAGATGCCTTTTTTTTTAGCAAAGTCCACTGTTCTTTGCGTACAAACTATCTTGCAACATTCTCAGCCTTGCATGGGCTGAAGTTGTTTGTACTCTGCTGCTGGATTGTCTCAGGGGATCGCAGGGGCTACTCCTGCTGGGGCATTCTCCGCCACCACCTGCCCCCAACACACTCCATCATGGCCACTGCTGGAGAAGATGATGAAGCAACTATTGGATGACCATGTCCTATATGTCAGACAGGATCAATTTGTGGAACTCCGACATGCCATGTGAGTTTGTGTGCAGCTGGTTGGCTAACAAAAAGAGGCCCGTCCTCCACCTAATGACACAATCTCTCCCTGTCAGCCTCCTCCTGCCACTTCTCAAATTGGTCAACAGTATCAAATCAACATACACTGCCCCAAACATTCATGAAGGTACACTGATCGTATAAATCATTGGCCTTAAGCCCATGCAACCAGTCCTGGGCCATGTTATCCGCAAAATGAATCTCCTTAATAAAGGATACAGGAGTCGGAGTCAGACAGGGTCTTTAATGCCGTGTCAGACAGTTGCAAGGATAAGGGTCCCCAGATGGAATTGTATCAGTTGAAGGCCTCTGGGGGGTGATACACACAGATAGGAAACTGGGTTGTCTGCCTCTTCTATCTTGCCTCCTCCTTGTGCTCCACATGAGACTCCTGGGGGTATTGGTGATCCAGTAGCTGTGACACTTGCTGCAGGTTGAATAAAGCCTGGCATGCTCAAGGTCCTACGCATTGCGACTCGTGGTGGTCCCGAATGGCATGTGGAAAAGGTCACCTCCAGACTGTGAGCTCAGGTCCTCCTCTTGCATTGCAGGTCAGCACTTTATGCGCACCTCGCTGCATAGCAGGCCCAATGTGGCTAGCGCAGTGTGCTCCAGGTCACACATGTGTTCATGTTGTTGTCCTCCAATACATACTTCTCTGGATCTGGTTCTGATAAACCCTCTGCCCCTGGGGTGGTGATGAATATGACCTCTTCCACATCAGACATCTCTTGCAGAGGATCCACTACCATTTGTGTATTGCTGCCATATGGCACATGGTAGCAGGTGATTCCCGGTTTAGCACACAAAGTAGCACACAGGTTTGCACTCCAGAAATATGTTGCTCTGACGCTGAACTCCGCGTGAGTGACAACTGTTAGGCTTACCTAGGGAACTGCTTCTTCCACTGCCAGGGCTGAATCAAACACAATTAATAACTGGTAGATCCTACAGTTTGCACAACCTTGTTGCCTAGCTGCCCTCATCAACCCTTCAATATGGTGGGCTGCATAAGGAACATCACTCACCCATCCAATTCCCAATTCCACAAGATAAAAACTGGCTTGTGTGGATACTATGTGCAGTGATTATTGAAGACTGACATTTTTGTAGGAGACATAATGATGAATACAAAAAACTGTATTCAGGTCACCAATTCACCAATTCATCTGGAATGTTGACGAATAAAGCTAGTGGGCAATGCACTGCAGCAATGCTATGACAAGTTCAATATGATTTATACATATAATAACACAGTTTTGCACTTGCCAAAAATCTGTATAGTAAATGTATGGAATGACATGAAATAGTGATTGCACATTTTCAAGAAGCAATATCCGTAGAATGGTGTTTCTTGAGTGGGAACATAAACATACCTATAAGATCATGTGTGTGAAGCATATAATTGCCATATACTATTTGTATATGAATTTCTATCACATAAGCATAGAGCAGATGGCCTTGCATGCTGCTGACTCTCTACAATAACAAAGGTTTGCTCTACCCCCTCAAACAAATAAAAAAAATTATAAAAAAAATAATAATAATAAAATAAAAATAAATGAATATAGAAAAAAATCTTTTGAAAATATTAAGATCTCTTAAACGATTGTTTCAAGTACATTGTAAGCTTCCTGGAATTTATTGCTGCTGCCACATCTGGCACTGTTTCCAAAATTCACATCCTGCAGGTGTCAAACCTTCTGCAAACTACAGGAAGCTTAGAAGAATTCATTCAAAGCTCCAAAAGATTCTACAACTTGATGCAAGTCAGTAAACCCGATAGCTGGGGAAACTACTAACCATTTTAAGTGTTGTCCCCAGCGAGTGGATCTTCTGGCAAGCGTTTTGGCCCCAAACAAACAGGGAAAATTTTACAGTTACCGTATTTTTCGCTTTATAAGACGCACCTGATTATAAGACGCACCCACAATATTGGTTAAGGAAAAGAGAAAAAAAACTTTTTTAATGTTAAATGGAGTTCGTCTTATAATGCCAGTGTCCGTCTTACAGATCACTGTCCCCTGGCGCTGGCACACTGTCCCCTGGCTGGCACACTGTCCCCTGGCGCTGGCACACTGTCCTCTGGCGCTGGCACACTGTCCTCTGGCGCTGGCACACTGTCCCCTGGTGCTGGCACACTGTCCCCTGGTGCTGGCACACTGTCCCCTGGTGCTGGCACACTGTCCCCTGGCGCTGGCACACTGTCCCCTGGTGCTGGCACACTGTCCCCTGGTGCTGGCACACTGTCCCCTGGCGCTGGCACACTGTCCCCTGGTGCTGGCACACTGTCCCCTGGCTGGCACACTGTCTCCTGGCGCTGGCACACTGTCCCCTGACTGGCACACTGTCCCCTGGCTGGCACACTGTCCCCTGGCTGGCACACTGTCCCCTGGCTGGCACACTGTCCCCTGGCTGGCACACTGTCCCCTGGCGCTGGCACACTGTCCCCTGGTGCTGGCACATTGTCCCCTGGCGCTGGCACACTGTCCCCTGGCGCTGGCACACTGTCCCCTGGCTGGCACACTGTCCCCTGGCGCTGGCACACTGTCCCCTGGCTGGCACACTGTCCCCTGGCGCTGGCACACTGTCCCCTGACTGGCACACTGTCCCCTGGTGCTGGCACACTGTCCCCTGACTGGCACACTGTCCCCTGGTGCTGGCACACTGTCCCCTGGCTGGCACACTGTCCCCTGGTGCTGGCACACTGTCCCCTGGCGCTGGCACACTGTCCCCTGGTGCTGGCACACTGTCCCCTGGTGCTGGCACACTGTCCCCTGGCTGACACACTGTCCCCTGGCTGGCACACTGTCTCCTGGCGCTGGCACACTGTCCCCTGGCTGGCACACTGTCCCCTGGCGCTGGCACACTGTCCCCTGGCGCTGGCACACTGTCCCCTGGCGCTGGCACACTGTCCCCTGGCGCTGGCACACTGTCCCCTGGCTGGCACACTGTCCCCTGGCGCTGGCACACTGTCCTCTGGCGCTGGCACACTGTCCCCTGGCTGGCACACTGTCCCCTGGCGCTGGCACACTGTCCCCTGGCGCTGGCACACTGTCCCCTGGCGCTGGCACACTGTCCCCTGGCGCTGGCACACTGTCCCCTGGCGCTGGCACACTGTCCCCTGGCGCTGGCACACTGTCCCCTGGCTGGCACACTGTCTCCTGGCGCTGGCACACTGTCCCCTGACTGGCACACTGTCCCCTGGTGCTGGCACACTGTCCCCTGGCTGGAACACTGTCCCCTGGCGCTGGCACACTGTCCCCTGGCGCTGGCACACTGTCCCCTGGCTGGCACACTGTCCCCTGGAGCAGGGAACACTGTCCCCTGGAGCAGGGCACACTGTCCCCTGGAGCAGGGCACACGTCCCCTGGAGCAGGGCACACATCCCCTGCACAACTGGCACATGTGTTCCTGGTGTCTCCCACCTTGTTGCTGCAGGACCGGAGCGAGCAGTGGGAGCCGCCATGTTTTTTGTGGCCGGCTGCATTCAGTAACAGTAGAGGCTTCAACAAAATGGCCGCCGCCATAGTGGAGACAGGCGGCCAACTGAGGCTTCTACCTCTACCGGCCAGCTGCTGCACAAAAAACATGGCGGCGCCCACCAAACGCTGCAGCCGGCAGAACTCCGTTGCTCCGGTCCTGCAGCTGTGCCCCCCAGCCACCGGAAGCTGCTGCTAAGCCGCCGCACCCCTCACCACCCCTCCGCTGGTAATATTTAATTTTTTTTTTTTTTTTTTTTTTTTAAAGATTCGCTTTTTAAGACGCACCCCCATTTCCCCCCCAGTTTGGGGGAACAAAAGTGCGTCTTAAAAAGCGAAAAATACGGTATTTTAAATTTCAAAGTTATTTTCCGATCCTGAGCTGAATCAGCCATGTTCCGACCGAATTGTTCGCTCATCCCTAGTTGGGACATGGAAATAGACAATTAATATGAATGATATCTCATAATTAGTGATAAGCGAGCATTAGCATTACCCAATTTGAGTGGGTCCGACACTCAAATGGATAAGAATCGAGTAATGAGTATAATGGATATCTACACTGTATGCAGAATTATTAGGCAAGTTGATTTTTAGAGGATTATTTTTATTATTGATCAACAACTATGTTCTCAATCAACCCAAAAGACTCATAAATATCAAAGCTTAATATTTTTGGAGGTTGGAATGGGGTTTTTTAGATTTGGCTATCATAGGAGGATATCTGTTTGTGCAGGTAACTATTACTGCGCAGAATTATTACGCAACTTAATAAAAACCAAATATATTCCCATCTCACTTCTTTATTTTCACCAGGTAAACTAATATAACTGCACAAAATCTAGAAAAAAATATTTCTGACATGCAAAAACTAAACCCAAAAAAATTATTCACCAATATAGCCACCTTTCTTTATGATGACACTCAAACAGCATTCCATCCATAGATTCTGTCAGTTGCTTGATCTGTTTACAATCAACATTGCGTGCAGCAGTCACCACAGCCTCCCAGACACTGTTCCGAGAGGTGTACTCTTTTCCCTCCCTATAGATCTCACATTTTAGGAGGGACCACAGGTTCTCTATGGGGTTCAGATCAGGTGAACAAGGGGGCCATGTCATTATTTTTTCTTCTGTTAGACCTTTACTGGCCAGCCACGCTATGGAGTAGTTGGATGCATGTGATGGAGCATTGTCCTGCATGAAAATCATGTTTTTCTTGAACAATACCGACTTCTTCCTGTACCACTGCTTGAAGAAGTTGTCTTCCAGAAACTGACAGTAGGTCCGGGAGTTGAGCTTAACTCCATAATCAACCCAAAAAGGTCCTACAAGTTCATCTTTGACGATACCAGCCCATACCAGTACCACACCTCCACCTTGCTGGCGTCTGAGTCGGAGTGGAGCTCTCTGCCCTTTACTGATCCAGCCTCTGGCCCATCCATCAGGCCCATCAAGAAACACTCATTTCATCAGTCCATAAAACCTTTGAAAAATCAGTCTTAAGATATTTTTTTGCCCAGTCTTGATGTTTTATCTTTGGTTTCTTGTTCAAAGGTGGTCGTTTTTCAGCCTTCCTTACCTTGGCCATGTCCCTGAGTATGGCACACCTTGTGCCTTTTGATACTCCAGTAACGTTGCAGCTCTGAAATATGGCAAAACTCGTGGCAAATGGCATCTTGGCAACTTCACGCTTGATTTTCCTTAATTCATTTTGCGCCTTTTTTGCCCAACACATTTCTTGCGACCCTGTTGGCTATTTGCCATGAAACACTTGATTATTCGGTGATAACACTTCAAAAGTTTGGCAACTTCAAGACTGCTGCATCCCTCTGCCAGACATCTCACAATTTTGGACTTTTCAGAACCTGTCAAATCTCTCTTCTGAGCCATTTTGACTAAGGAAAGGCATTTGCCTAATAATTAAGCACACCTTATATAGGGTGTTGATGTCATCAGACCAAACCTACTCATTACAGAGATGCACATCACCTAATTTACTTAATTGGTAGTTGGCTCTCAAGCCTATACAGCTTGGAATAGGACAACATGTATAAAAAGTATCATGTGATCAAAATACTCATTTGCCTAATAATTCTGCACACAGTGTATGCAGAACTCGAGCAGATCCCTAAAGGAGGGTTGGTGGGGGCAGGAAAATCACTCAGATGGATGGAAACAGTGCAGAAATAGAATAGGAAAATAATTTGGAAAATGCTTGGATGTATCTTTGACTCCTTAGTTACTGTTGGAAAGTGAAAAATCAAATATTAAAACAAACAAAAAAAAACATGAGGTTTCCACTATTTTTGATAACCAGCCAAGGCAAAGCAGACAGCTGCGGGCTGCTACTACCAAACTTGAAAACCCATGGTTATTGGACATTTGAAGCCTAAATATTTGACATCATCCCTAAAAAATATTGACAAAATTTTCACTGCACCAGAACAAACTGGGAGGAGCCAGGCAAAGCATCAGAATTTGCAAAACTAATGGATGCACCAATTCTGTAGCGGCTGTTAAAGCAGGGTTTGGAATCTAGGCTGGGAAGGGCAAAATAACCAAGATGCTTTACCTTGGTTGGTTATCAAAAATACAGGGGACCCATCACTGATTTTAATAAATTTTTAATTTATTAAAGAGGACCTGTCACGACCCCTGGTGTATGGCAAACTAAATGCACCTCTGAATGCAGCATGCCTGCTGGGTGACAGGGGGGTGACAGGTTCTCTTTAAGTTAAATTAAGCTAACACCCTTTAGTGCCACATGAAGGGCACTAAGTGGTGCCAGTGTATAACTCGGCCTATATGCCTGCTCCAATCTAAGCTCTCCCTCTGACATCAACACTCCCTAAAGTGCAGTGTGCAAAGCAGAGAACCCCTAGGACTCATATAAGGCCTGGTCATGCGATTTGGCTAGCCAATAACAATAATGCCACTGGCCAACATGTCAATGGCTGTATCTTGATTGGTAGACAATCCCCTCAAGTTTAGTGACTAAAAAGCAACAGTGAAAAATGCATGGCAATAATTTAAGCTTTCACTCTAGCAACTGAGATGCTTGGCTGAGTAATGAGCGCCCAAAATGCCCAAGCACCCCAATGCTCGATCGAATATCGAGAATTGACAAGTACCAAAGGTGGATTTTCACGTAAATTTCAAATGATAAGCCTAACAAAGCAAGTGAATAACCACAGAGTAGGATGTTGCAATAGTCGAGGCAGGAGTTGTGGAAACGATAAATCCTGGAACTATTTTTGAGTTGGAGATGGTGAGAGCTTGGATGTATGATTTGAGTCGAGGGTTACTCCGAGACACTGGACATCCAATAGAGGGGATAGTGTGATGCATGGGCGTACCCAGGATCAAAACTAGGGGGGGGGGCAAGCCATGGTCGTTCGGAATGTCACATCCAGCCTAGTGCATTATGAGGGTTGATCACGTGTTCGGCCGGGCTCCGGCACATGCGCAGTGTGCATTTTGAAGCCGGGCCGAACACGTGATCAGCCCCCATAATGCACCGGGCCGGATATGAAGTTCCGGCCGGCGCATCAGATTTCCACAGGAGGGAACCTGTCACCCCCTTTGGTCGTTCTAATCCCTGCCCACCAACGTATACCTTATACATGATGTATTTGGGGCTCCTGTGACCACTCTATATGCCCAGCAGGCCCCCTGCATACCTCAACAATGAACTTTTAATATCTCCTGCGCGGTATGGAAATAAGCTGAAAATGGTCCAGGAGGATCTGCTCAATCTGGTCCTCGCTGCCCTGCTGGTTGAAATGCCTACCTCCATCCTGTGAAAAGGCCACCGCTCCTGTGTATGTCACATTGCTCTCGCGCCTGCACAGTAGCGCGGGTCTCCGTGCTCAATGCAAGCGCACCTGTGAACGAGTCTCGCGAGCACAAAATTACAGCACAAAACTACATCACCAAACCCACCAGAGGTACAGAAATACATCCATATAACCCCCATTTAGTGCAGAAACACGATGTCAAAACTCTCAGTACAGAAATACATTACCAGAACCCTCATCAATGCAGAAACACAGCATCAAAACCCTCCTTAGTACAGAAATACATCCATATAACCCCCATCAATACAGAAGCACTATGTCAAAACCGTCATCAATGCATCACCAGACCCACCAGAGGTACAGAAATACATAAATAGAACCTTCATCAGTAACACAATTCATCATCAGAACCACCATCAGTACTTGGTAAAACAATTGTAATGTCAGGTCAGACCCATACACATTTGTACTGCATGAACCTACAACGTTTACTAAATCATTAGCAATGGTGAGGAGATACTGGGAGTTGTTGTTACCAGCTGTCAATAAAAGTATACAGGAACCACAGTACTTATGAGAATTAGTCATTATCACAAATAATCATTTGCATCCAGGTACCTTATAGATGACGTTGTCTCTGATCGGGGTCGTCTTTTTCTTTTCTTTATCTTGTCCAGGCACCTTGATGACTTTTCACATCCGCATCGCTGCAGGCGTCCATCTTCTCCAGTCTTCTGCAGGACATCCCGGCACGATACCCTTAAAAATAGCAGAATTGTCAAAATTTTCCTAAGTAAAAATATCTGCCCTACACTGTACCCCGGAATAAATAATTGCTCCTCCTCACTGTTCCCTGCACATAATATGATTTACACACTGTCCCTCTCATGGCACATGCCCTCCACACTGCCCTCTCCTTCCTACATACTGGGCGCCCTGGTCACACTGTCCTCTACACTGTATCCCTCTATATTGCCCACTGTTTATACTGTTCTATCTCATCACACTCCCCATCCTCAACATACTGTCCCCGCATGCTGCCCCCTCTTCATACAACCCCTCACTACTCACACTCTATTCTGTGCCACAGCCATGCCTCTCACTCCACATAGCGAATTGGGGGGGGAAAGAGAAACATGAAGGGCTGGGGACACCATCTGCAAGCAGCATGGACAGTGTCCTTGACAACAAGTTGGTCACACCGATCATCCAGGATCCTGACTCTTGCCCAGGTGCTGACAGAAGCCCTGTGCTGACACACGCACACATTCATAGAGAAACATATACACAGATATATACACAGATATCTAAAAAATAATGTACAACAGACATGATTATGCCCAAACACAGACACACATATATACATACTCACATACACATATATATACACACGTACTGTATGCACACACACACATATATACACACACATACACCCACATATGTATACACAGACACACACATTTATATACACATATACACACTGTACACACACACACCCCCGCACACACATATATACACAGACACACACATATATACACACTGTACACACACACATATATACACACACATTCATATAAACATATACATACTGTACACACCCACACATATATACACACAAATATACACAGAGACACACATTTATATACACACTGTACACACACCCCCAAACATATATACATACTCACATACACATATATATATATACACACATACATACTGTACGCACACACATACACCCACACATGTATACAGACACACATATTTATATACACATATACACACTGTACACACACCCTTGCACACACATATATACACACACATATACACAAACACACATTTATATAAACATATGCATACTGTAGACACCCACACATATATTCACACAAATACACACTGTAACACACACACCACACATATATATATACATATATACACAGACACACACATTTATATACACGTATACATACTGTACACACATATATATACACACATATATACAGAGACACACATTTATATACACACTGTACACCCCCCACACATATATACACACTGTACACACACCCACACAATACGGTATATATACACACTGTACACATATATATACACACACATACACAATGTACACACACACACACACGCATATAAACAGACACACACATATATATACATATACACACTGTACACACACACATATACAGTATATATGTATACACACATAGACATATAAGCACAGACTTACACATATGCACACATACACACATATTAGCAGTGTATTGTTCTTTACCAGTGGTGATCCTCTGAGTCTGGGAGGAAGGAAAAGTGCAGGGCGGCTATGTGAGCTCACAGGAGACCGCGGGATTGTCTCCGTCCGGAGTGATGTGGCTGAGCACATGTAATGCCAGCCAGAGCAGCCCATCCCCCACTTCCCCCTGCACTCTAGCCCCCCTCTCCTCCCTCAGCACAGAAAGGAGATAAGCGATGCTCTGCAGGCTGCGGTCTGTGTAAAGCATTGCATACTAATTAGCCATGTGGTGCCTTTCCTGCTCCCTTCTTGCGGGGGGGGCAGGTTGCCCCACGCTGGGTACGCCCATGGTGTGATGTCATTATTGTGATATTAATAAGTTACCTACTGTACTTCTTTTTAAATCTGCTGTACTGGCTTCTTGACACTGGTAAAGACAAAATAAAAATTCGGTTGCGCCACACTGTTTACTAAAGGCAGAATCTCCGTTATATTAATTCCTCACTCACCTTGTCTGGTTGTGCCGTCTCTGCACAACCAGATAGTAGGCTCAGTGGTGAGGAAGGGATCCGAGACCTTTGCTCGCCGGTTCCTGGTTCCAGAATGAGCGCCCAGCTCCAGCTCGCTTCTCCGGGTCCCGTGATCAATCACGTGTCTATTGTGTCAGCCAGGTCCTTGTGTACAAAGCTGCTCTCTTCCACCACACTCCCCATAGGGAGGATAAAGTAAGGAACAATGCAGAAATGGTGGTATTTAGATTATGAGCGCTATACAAGGACACTGCACTGATTAGTATTACCTTTAGGTCTTTATTGAATATTGACAAATGTGAGTCCTCGCCACAACATGTTTCGACACTAATGCGTCTTCCTCAAGTGGATCCACTTGAGGAAGACGCATTAGTGTCGAAACATGTTGTGGCGAGGACTCACATTTGTCAATATTCAATAAAGACCTAAAGGTAATACTAATCAGTGCAGTGTCCTTGTATAGCGCTCATAATCTAAATACCACCATTTCTGCATTGTTCCTTACTGGTAAAGACAAGGCAGAAAATGACAATGTTGAAAGAACCACTACAGCATTTTTCTTTTCCCAGTCCTAAAGTGGTGCTTTCAATCTAACTACCTTGCTTCCAGTCTGTGAAGGAAATATATAACTGTAGGAGATACATATAACAGCAGCAGTAAAGATAGACTAGGGCCACAGTAGAGTCAAAGGCCTCTGCCATGCCTGATCCGGCATAGATCAACATTCCTGCAGCATTAGCGCAGCGTTACCATAGTTTAACGCTGCCTTAACACTGTCATAGAGTAATATGGGTGCCGAGAACCGAAGAGCATGCAAACGATGGCATGAAAGTGCTGGAGTTTAAAATCTTGCACTATTTTGTAGCGGATAGCTTAACACCTCCTGCAGCGTTAAACTGTACGCTACAAAATAGCGTGAGATATCAAACTCTGGTACTTTCATGCCGGCTTTTGCATGTGCTTCAGGTCCCGTCACCCATATTACTCTGCGGCAGCCTTATGGCAGCATTACACTATGGTAACACTGCGCTAATGCTGCAGGAATGCTGATCTATGCCGAATCTAGCATGGTGGAGATCACAACGCTAATCTGGCCCTATCCTAACATTGGTTTTAGTCTGATATCCCTGTGAGTTTCTTTACACAAAGGGCATACCTTCAGGTATTTAGATTAGAGGAACTCAGAACCAATGGGCGTTTTCATGAAAATACAGAGGGTGTCATTGGTCTGGTGAGTACAAAAGACTAATGCCCATAACATTTATTAACACAAAATGGGGACAGACTTAGCCAATTACAGTTGATCCTGCACGATTTGTGAAAGAGTTGGAAAGAATGGGAACATCCAAAAAGCTGTATTGATACCGCTACCAGTATATTTATGAACCTTTCCAACAAGTGGCTGTGGATATCAAAGGGACACTCGCAATACATAGCAGCTCTGGCAAAAACTTTATTCTCACAGTTGTCGACTATGCTACGTGATTATCCAGAAGCTGTGGCACAGTCCTCCAGAGATGATAAAGTGGCTGATGCACTTCTGACTGTGTTTTCTCATGAGGTAGATGTTAATTGATTGGGAGATCTAATTCATATCAAATCTGCTGGAAAGTCTATGCTTTGTTTAACTAGTCCCAGAAGTGGAGAAATAAGACTACAATTACAAATAGTAATAATTTTATAGTATTGCTTACTGGATAAGTAAAGGGAGGTCAAACGATATGAAGTCAGGTTCAGGAAATAGCACAATACAACAATGGTAGTCAGAGATGAAATCCAATTCACGATCTGGGGTCAGGAAAACCAGAAAGACAAGACAGTTTACAGGGAGCGGGCAAAAGAGTAGTCAGGTCACAGGCAAATAGTCAAAGTCTAGGGAAGAGAATAAAGTCAGGCTGGGTCAGGCACAGAGCAGAGAAATCAGTCTTGCACAGGCAGCAACAAGAGTATGATTAACACTGGATGGAGGAGCTAGAATGCTTAAGTAGAGGACTAATCAAGGGAAGTGAACACAGATGATTGCAACACAGACCCAGCACAAGCAAAACAGACTGACAGCTTCCATACAATAGTAACATAGCAGACAAGGACAGGGTGGAGATCGTGATAGAGTGTTTAACAATTGAATGTACTCTGCAAAAACTACAGTCATACCTCTATGGGTACAACTTCACAGTGCTAACAGATCATAACCCACTGAGTTGGCCTTAGAGAAATAATTGAAATTTTACTCAGATGTAGCCTGATTTTATAGAAATATAATTTTACAATTCAACAAGGAATTGATCATAGCAACACTGATGGTATATCTCAACAAGGGGGGTCAGAATTGGCAATATATGCTTGGGAGCTTACAAGTAGTCGAGGTCCCATGCATGTTCAAAAGGGGGAGGTGTGAAGGAAATATTTACTTATAGAGCAAACGTAGGACAGCAGTAGTAATGTAACATTACTTTAAGTCTGCCATCCCTGTTACTGTCTCTACACAAAGGACATCACTTTAACATATTTTGATTACAGGAAATCAGAACCAAAGGGTGTTTCCATGAGAAAACAGAGGATGTAATTTGTGACACTTCAGCCTGGTGAATCTAAGCCCCAAAACTTGAACAAATCTTTCCCCGTGGCCAGACTTCACATTTTCTATTCACTATAGGAAGGAGGGGGTTTGGGAAAAACAGAGCATTTAATATACAACTTACATACCCCCAAATTAGCTGACAGTCCAATCAAAAACCTGAGATTGGAATAACCAAATTTAAGCCATCCTAGAAACCGTAGGCCATGATCAAGCATATAAAAAGCTGCGTGGTACCAAAGAAAGCTATTCACATGTAGGGGCCTGACTATGCTGGAGTTTGTTTCATATTTAATTTTTCTCTTCCCTCAAAGAAACAGAAGACAACTTTAGACTGGAATGTTTGTTATCTGTCATTTCTCTCTTTTTATTTTATAATTGTTTTGGATATTTGTCTCATTTTTATCTTTGTGTTTTACACCTTTTTATTGCAAGCACTTCATTTTTCATATTAAAGCTTAAAATTTTAATAACTTGTATGCTCCAAAAAATCAGCCTTTCAGAAAGTGTGTGACCCTGTTGATCGTCAGACCATTTCATATTTTGATGACTCATCCCTGTGTTTTTGATGAGTTGTGGAAGCATGTTGTGTAGTCGGAGTGTGCGGACTATTTGGGTTTAATTTATGCTTCATTTTATAGCCAATAACAGAGGTTGAGTGCAGGATTGAGTCACATGCTAAGAAGTGTGTACGTAACAACTTATACTCACTCTGATATTTTCATCTTTTTTTTGAGCTTTGCTCCAGTCCCATGGCTCCATCTTGTGATCATAATGTCTGACTAGTCTCAAGTCAAATGTTATGACAAGTGACATTATACTGTATGGGGGCTGTAGAGACCATCATATTGCGTGGGATGCTGTGGGGGTACCATAATTATAATATGTAGAGTGACTATGGGGAACATCGTATTTTGTAGGTTGGCTATGGGATATCATCATATTGTGTAGGGTGGTTGTGGTGGGCATTATGCTGTAGTGAACAATCATACCATGGGGAATGGCTGTGGTGGCTCATTATACTGTACATGAGGGTATGTATTTAAAACCATACTGTATGGTAAGGTGAGGTGGCCATCTTTTTGTGTGAGGTGGTGTGGAGCATCCTACTTTGTGTGTTGTTTGTGGGGTCATCATACTGTGTGGATTATCATACCATGTGAGGGCATCCTACTGCAAGAGAGAATCCCACTCTATGGGGGGCTATGAAAGAATTATCATAGTGGGTGAGAAAACGAAGAGGTTTTAATAAGAAGGACAAAATAACTGTAAGTACCATAATATGACGCGCCCTCACCCAGGGCTGTGGGGTACTCGGCTCTCGGGACTCTCTCTCAGTCTGGGAATTCACGTGTGGCCGTCCCGAGGCCATGGCCCTGGGGGTCAACTGAAAATGGGGAATATTTACAGGGGATATTTACAAGTTGTCTTGTCGTGACGCCACCTGCTGAGTCTGGTGATGTTCACCAGCGCCTTCACAGTCCTCCGGTGGTTGATGGAATTGCGGCTTGGATGGGATAGTCCCCGCAGGTGGGACTGGACCAGCGGGGCAGCAATGCTGTAGTGAAAACAGTTTATATTTGAAAGGATGCAGCAGAGTTAAAGCTTCACTTCACTGGGTAACTTTACTGGAACACTCTCATTTAGCTTTACAGTGCAACAGTTCATTAGATGGTATACTGGCCAATGCTTTCGGGCTGCAATTGGGATTCTGGCTTGAGATGGCACCCTCCTTTAAGTTCCTTTCTTTTCCTTCTATTCTGTTCCCAGTGTGAAGCCTAATCTCTTGTAGATGATCTGGCCTCCTGCTGCTTCTAGCTTCTGTCTCCTCTCCCTTTTGTACCCGTCGGGTGAACCTTCTAGTGAATGCTGCAGTGGCAGCTGCGCTTCTGGCTTCCCTCTTGTGGTATTTTTGGGAGTCAGGGCCGTATTTATAATATCCCTGTTTAGCGGATTTTCTGTGAGACTTGGAGTACTCACAGGTGCAGGCTCCGGTACCCGAGTTTCTTCCTATGAGGCAAACTCTATCCGTTACTCACTTCCCCACTCAAGTTAACTCTGCTTCTGAGCTTCCTTGCTTTCTTTTCTCTTGTTTGGGATCTGTTCCTTCTCAGGGCCCCTCAGCCGAGATGGCCCTCTTGGCTTCCTACAGGCTGTCTGCCTGTTCCTTCCTCCTCCTCCTTCTCCGACTCCAACTCACTGACTACTCCTGACTGAGCTCTCCGATTCCTTATAGAGGTCGCTAAGACCCTCCCTGGGTTCCTCCCACCACTATCCCTAGTGTGTGAGTGCAGCTCTAGGGCTCCATCTTGTGACCATTGTCCCAATTGCAGTGGAGTACTACACCGCTTTTCTGGGTGCAGTACCCCTTTTGTGGCACCTACGTAGTGGGGCGCCACACATACATATCCCTCTCTATTTTTAAAAAAGTTGGGGCGTATGCCCTTCTGTGACTGAGCTATGTGACTTGACACTTTTGCTATGGTGCCTTAAGTATGCCCCTGTTTAGAAGCATTATTATTATAAAGAGACTCCAGGAGTGCATTATTAAAGAAGGAATTATTATAACGCAACACAGATGGGCAATATTGTGCTGTATAGCTTTCAGAATGCACAGGGAGCATTACTATTATAAAGAGAGACTGGAATACCATTTTTATAGGGAGCTGTATAACTGGAAGGAGGCACAGAGGGAGCAGTTACTCTGAGGATTAAAGAGAAGATATTATTACTTTATAGGGACAAGAGGGGGAGCACTGGTATTGTATAGAGCAAAATATGAAACTATTATTTGGACACACAAAAAGCATTAGTACCATCTAGGGCACTGTTCATATGTCTATATGATTTGTATACAGATGGGGAAAGGTGAGGAGGGTGTTGGAAAGGAGTAAGCTAAAGATGTTTCTATATTAGGGACTTGTTAGGGAATGAAAAAGTGGTATTTGTAAGGCCTGGTCGACATCACGTTTTAACTTTCCATCTGGATGGATGCGTTTAACAGCAGCGTTAACGCAATGTAAAGCTTGCGTTTGCTTGCATTAATCCTGCCATAGATATGCATAGCTGAATGCATCCAAATGCAAGCCAAAATGTGCTTGCATTTGAAAGTGAGTTAATGCTGCATTCCGCGTTAGCCTGTGCGTTTGAAAAATGCAAACATTCAAACGCAAGCACATTTTGCATTTGGCTTGCGTTTGGATGTATTTAGCAATGCATCTCTATGGCAGCATTAATGCAAGCAAACACAAGCGTTACATATAGCAGGTATAAATATACATACATGGGTTTGACCCAACACAGCCAAAGGGTATCATTTTGGTGTGATTTGCAGTGGATCACTCCTGCTGGAGCCACGTGGTCATGGTGGCCCATTAGGGCGTGACAGAGATACTCAGCAACTGTGTGTTTTTTAGTTTGTGGGTGTTATTCTCACTATATATGTATGTTTGTCTAAGAGTAGGGAGGACAAAGCCACCTTTTTAAGTGGTATTATTAAAAGTTATTTTGTAATTCCCAGATACACAATGCGCTATATCTGACTTTCCAATTAGAGATGAGCGAGTATACTCGCTACTATTCGGTACTCAGCAATAAGTAGGGTACTTGGGCTACTCGTTACTCTGCGAGTATCCTTGCGATTACTCGCAGAGTAACGAGTCCAATGTAAATCAATGGGAAATGCAATTCCTCTGCTGCTGGACCCTATAAAGAGGTCTGGCAGCAGAGGAAAAAGCTGCAATTCCCCACCTCATTGTTTAAAAGCCAACGGTAAAAAGCCGCCGGCTTTTTAACAATGCTGAAGCCTCCTACTGTCTTCCCCGTCGCCTGAGAGCAGGATCCTCCGCTCCGCCCACCGCCTCCCCACCCTATCCTAAATTAGGATTGGGTGGGGAGGCTGCGGGGGGAGCGGAGGATCCTGCTGTCAGGCAGCCGAGGAGCGTGGAACCGACGGCGGCAAGCAGGGACCTGTCCGCGGTCGTGAACTGAGTTAAGTGTTATGTAATGAAAGCGTTTGGGCTCACCCTTAGTATGGGTGCTCAGAGGTAAAAATAAGTCACTAAGTATCGGACCTCGGCACACCAAAGATAATGTCAAACAATGTTGCAAAACAACAGACTTTTTATTTATAGGACATGTTCCAGCACAATCAATACTCAACGTTTCGGCCGATAGGCCTTTATCAAGGATTATCTACAAGGATATGAACATATAACATAGTATAAGCAAAATATACATAATATGCTGATGTCACTACAAAATAAAATACATTCCAAAACACGATACATGATAATGATTAGACCGTACAAGTGAAAAACAGTATAACAGGTATTGGCAAAAAAGGCAAAGAAATAATTACATCATATGTTAGTTCCACATAGAGTAAATAATCAGCCAACGTATATAATGCAGTTTTTACCTATAAGCTGGGTGTCCGTGCCTATGTATCTACGAGGTGCGGTCTTATGTCACGACGCGCGGGCGAGCTTTGTTGCAGTCATGTGATATATAGTGAAAAGAGTAAAAATAAATCATTTATAGCACGTGTATAGAAAGGTAGGGGCACCGGGCACCTTCAGGGCTATTGGTCTTTCTTATTTCTCCATAAAGACAGACCGCTGTCTTATCCCCAGCCACCTGGTGGTGCTACACCTGCATCAGCCAATCAAGCATTTACAGTCCAAGTATAGAAAACAAATAGGCGGCACTCACCGTGTGTTCGTAGGTGCTTTCTTTATTGAAGAGGTGCGGGGAGGGGGTGCATGAAGGTACAGACGACAGGTCCTGTTTCGCGGTTTGCCCGCTTCTACAGGTCTGGGGGAGGTGACGTCATGGCAGAATTTATAGGGAAACTCCCTTAAACGTCACCTCCTCCTTGATACAGGTGTGCAATTAAAAACACTAGAATGAAGTAAAAACATGCTTACAAAAATGTCACCATAGTATATACATGAATAAGTCACAGTAATTACAATTTCATGCAGAAATGCAGCCTAATGCTGCACAGAGAGGACACTGCCATTTCTGTCAGCGCCATGACACAGGCAACGCTGAGGTATACTTTATGGCGGAAATGTCGCCTATTAACTGACGACAGGTGTTATCAGGGCAATCGGCTGCAGACTACCAGTGTCTAACAGCCGTGTTTTAAAGTAAGGTTATCACCCCCTGATGTCAGGCGTTGTTCAGGCAACCAAACGTGAAGCGCCAGTGTCGTGCGGTTAGAAAGGGCAAGAGTGTGTGGGTCTGTGGGAATTAATCCTAGAGGCGGAATTCACCTATTAAGCCTAGACCTTTATTTCCACAATAAGTGAGAACTTGAACCAGATTTGACTCCCCAATGGGGAGGGGAGAAAAAAAAAAAAAAAAAAAAAAAAAAAAAAAGAGAAAAGTGTTTTAAAACCATCCCCTTTTCCCCTTTCTTTTTCTTCCCTTCTCTTTGTGTCATATTGATTAAATTGATTAACCGTCTAAAATAAAAGCTGAATTTTCAGCAGTAAGGGGGAAAAATCCGTTTCCCCTACGTCGTTCAAGCCTCAAGTCTCACTTTGTGTGTTATTACAAACATAATCTATATAAATGTTGGTATGTATGGTTAGAGGGGAATCAAGTTGTTCCATAGTAAGTAAAATTTAGCTAAATTAAACTCCCCAATGGGGAGGGGGGAAGAGGAAGAAAGGTGTTTAAAACCATCCTTTTTTGTGTCATATTGATTAGAATGATTAACCCTCTAAAGTGAAGGCTGAATTATCAGCAGTACCGGGAGAATTCCATCTCCCCTGCGCCTTCCAGGCCATAAGTTTTACTATGCATGTTATCACAAACATATTCACATATATAATAATGTATATGGTCAGGGAGGGATTGTTTCCACAGACACACCAACACACCTCCAACTGCCTGTATTGTGATCTATACCCACACTACACTGGCAACGTATGGTCACCTGGATACCTCTTCGGGCCTCTATGTGTCGACACCTTATTGGCCACTCAGTCAAAAGCTACGTGTATGATGTGTCATTTATTATTTATTAGACCTGATACGTTGCCATTTACTTGTTGGGAAAGAGAAACATAGGCCACAGAAATGTGCCCAGTAGTCGTGGGTGTTCATAAAGGAAGACACAGCGATCCAATTAACAAAAAAGGGGAGACCCACAGTTCATCTCCGGTACCAGGAAGGAGCACTAATAACGGATCATGGCGCCCCCCTGGCCCGGAAGACGAACTATGGGTGATTATACCTATTGATATTAACGTATGCTAGTATCACCTTTTTAAGTTTTTTGCAAACCAAAAAAATCACAATAAAAAATCCACAAGCGAGCCTTTGGCACACAAACAAATTAAAGTGGGTCCTTTGGGGTTCTTTGGAGCCGATTCCCTGAATGAAACAGAGATTGAAGATCTCTCTGATCTTTTGGGAATAGATCCTGGGGCATGGGAGGAAACTCCTGTAGTTCAGAAGGAAAAACCTGTATTTTTGGGAGGAATAAAATCTACTTTCTATCCTCCTGTCTCCCCAGGTAACAGCATTGATTTGTTTGAAGAGTTAGTTAGCCGCGAAATAGAAGCCCTGATGTATCCACAACCGAAAAAGAATTTGTCTGAGCCCGAACAAAAAGCACTAAATCTAATGAAAAAATGGGAAGAAATTCTCATTAAAAAGGCCGACAAAGGAGGTGGGGTGGTTATAATGTATAAACAAGATTATATTGCTGAGTCTATGCGGCAACTAGGAGACAAACAAACATATGAAGAATTAAAATCTGATCCCACTTTAAAATACCAGAGTGATTTAAAAAATCTGTTAAGAAAATGGGTAGGTCAGGGCGCAATAAGTAAAAAACAGCTGGAAAAACTGTTCCCTGAGCACCCTAAAAGGGCACACTGGTATTGCATTCCCAAAATCCATAAAAATCAGAAAACACCCCCTGGCCGCCCCATTGTTTCAGGGATCGGGTCCCTAACTGAACCCCTGAGCCAATTTTTAGATTGGCTACTTAGACCCCTTTTGAATAACATACCGGCTTACGTTAAAGATACAGGTGATTTTGTAAGAAACTTAGAAGAACTACAGTGGAGAGAAGGGCTCAGTTTGGCTTCTATAGATGTGGAGAGCCTATACACACGGATCCCTCAACAACGGGCAGTAGAAATAATACAGGAGATTTTGGAAAAAGAAAATCTTGATCATGCTCTAGTGGGATTCGTGTGTGAGGCTCTCGCGTTTATACTATCTCATAACGCCTTTTCTTTCAGGGACTTGTGGTTCCTTCAAAAAGAAGGGACCGCTATGGGAACGCCAGTGGCATGTACACTGGCTAACCTGTTCCTCTCCCATCTTGAAGAAAAACTGGTCTATACCACCAGTAACCCTTTCCTAAAGCACATAAAGGTGTTTCTCCGCTACGTGGATGACATCTTTACTGCCTGGGAGGGCTCTGAGACTGACTTTAACAGCTTTGTATCTTTTTTAAACCAGAACGATTACAACATGAAATTCACCTCCAATTTTGGGGACCAGAGACTTGAATTTCTGGATGTCCAGTTGGAGGTGAGAAATGAAACCATCATGAGGTCAGTATTCAAAAAGCCAACCTCAATGAATACCTTTCTCCATTTTGGCAGCGCACATCCTACACAAACTAAAGTCTCGTTACCCTTTGGCCAATTCCTTAGGCTAAAGAGAATAAATAACGATACAGAGGTCTTAAATATACAGTGCGATAAGATGGAGAGAGATTTCATTGAAAGAGGCTACCCACTGCCAGTAATAAAAAACGCCCGGAAAAAAGCCCTTAATTCTCAATCAAAGAAAAAAATTCAACAGGAAGATGAGAAGAAAAGGTTCGGATTTCTTTTTAAATACGGGCCCATGTACGATCAGATAAAAAAGGCGATAAGAAAACACTGGCATGTGGTCGAATCTGACAAGGAGCTCTGTGCCTCTGGCATAGGCCCCCCCATGATAAGTTATAAGCGCTGTAATAACCTTAAAGACATTCTTATCAGAAACAGATTACCCCCAGACAAAAAAACACCAACTTGGTTGGACAAGAGAAGACCTACTGGTAATTTCCAGTGTAGAAACTGCAACTTCTGTAAATACCATAAGGTTGAAAATCCGATCAATGTAGGAGGAATCGACCGCTTTGTCAATACCCTAATAACGTGCAAAACGTCGTGGGTCGTATATGTCATTCAGTGCAGTTGTGGTAGGTTCTATATTGGTAAGACTATTCGCCCACTGTATGTTAGATTCCGCGAACATTACAAATCAGTGACATCAGGGTTTGGGTCAAAAAGGTTAATTAACCATGTGCGCGACTGCCACGATGGCAATGCAGATTGTCTTTCCTTTGCAGGGATCGAACATATTAGACCCACAAAGAAAGGTGGCGACTTACATAGACATTTGCTCCAATGTGAGAGCAGATGGATAATTGAGTCGCGAGCCTGTGGACCACTAGGTCTAAACGACAAGAATGAGCTAGCTCCGTTTCTTTAGTCTGCAAGCCATCTCTCTCTCCCTCACCTTTTTTTCTTGAAAAATATTGCACTATTTGTATTTGGGATACTAGCATACGTTAATATCAATAGGTATAATCACCCATAGTTCGTCTTCCGGGCCAGGGGGGCGCCATGATCCGTTATTAGTGCTCCTTCCTGGTACCGGAGATGAACTGTGGGTCTCCCCTTTTTTGTTAATTGGATCGCTGTGTCTTCCTTTATGAACACCCACGACTACTGGGCACATTTCTGTGGCCTATGTTTCTCTTTCCCAACAAGTAAATGGCAACGTATCAGGTCTAATAAATAATAAATGACACATCATACACGTAGCTTTTGACTGAGTGGCCAATAAGGTGTCGACACATAGAGGCCCGAAGAGGTATCCAGGTGACCATACGTTGCCAGTGTAGTGTGGGTATAGATCACAATACAGGCAGTTGGAGGTGTGTTGGTGTGTCTGTGGAAACAATCCCTCCCTGACCATATACATTATTATATATGTGAATATGTTTGTGATAACATGCATAGTAAAACTTATGGCCTGGAAGGCGCAGGGGAGATGGAATTCTCCCGGTACTGCTGATAATTCAGCCTTCACTTTAGAGGGTTAATCATTCTAATCAATATGACACAAAAAAGGATGGTTTTAAACACCTTTCTTCCTCTTCCCCCCTCCCCATTGGGGAGTTTAATTTAGCTAAATTTTACTTACTATGGAACAACTTGATTCCCCTCTAACCATACATACCAACATTTATATAGATTATGTTTGTAATAACACACAAAGTGAGACTTGAGGCTTGAACGACGTAGGGGAAACGGATTTTTCCCCCTTACTGCTGAAAATTCAGCTTTTATTTTAGACGGTTAATCAATTTAATCAATATGACACAAAGAGAAGGGAAGAAAAAGAAAGGGGAAAAGGGGATGGTTTTAAAACACTTTTCTCTTTTTTTTTTTTTTTTTTTTTTTTTTTTTTTCTCCCCTCCCCATTGGGGAGTCAAATCTGGTTCAAGTTCTCACTTATTGTGGAAATAAAGGTCTAGGCTTAATAGGTGAATTCCGCCTCTAGGATTAATTCCCACAGACCCACACACTCTTGCCCTTTCTAACCGCACGACACTGGCGCTTCACGTTTGGTTGCCTGAACAACGCCTGACATCAGGGGGTGATAACCTTACTTTAAAACACGGCTGTTAGACACTGGTAGTCTGCAGCCGATTGCCCTGATAACACCTGTCGTCAGTTAATAGGCGACATTTCCGCCATAAAGTATACCTCAGCGTTGCCTGTGTCATGGCGCTGACAGAAATGGCAGTGTCCTCTCTGTGCAGCATTAGGCTGCATTTCTGCATGAAATTGTAATTACTGTGACTTATTCATGTATATACTATGGTGACATTTTTGTAAGCATGTTTTTACTTCATTCTAGTGTTTTTAATTGCACACCTGTATCAAGGAGGAGGTGACGTTTAAGGGAGTTTCCCTATAAATTCTGCCATGACGTCACCTCCCCCAGACCTGTAGAAGCGGGCAAACCGCGAAACAGGACCTGTCGTCTGTACCTTCATGCACCCCCTCCCCGCACCTCTTCAATAAAGAAAGCACCTACGAACACACGGTGAGTGCCGCCTATTTGTTTTCTATACTTGGACTGTAAATCATTTATAGCATAGGTACGGACTTAAAACAAAGTAAAGAAAAGGAAAGCAAAAAGGGGGGAGGGTGTACCCCACAGTAATAAGTAATATCCAGAAGTGGAAGAGGAGAAAAATCCTTTTCAAATTTTATCAATGTGTCCTATAAGATCATTATTTAGTACATCCAGCCCAATTGTCACCTAAGGGTATTAAGTGATATCAGCAAGTGCGCCTACCTTGACAGTGGAAACGCAGCTTTATATGATCCGTGTATCATATCATGTATTAATTAAGCGCATAATTGCTCCATATCTCTCTATCTATATGAAGATCGGTATGTGTTAGTGCACATAGAGATGAATAATGTTCTAAATATTTCCCTTTCTGCAGTATTTACCTAGAGGGATTAATGGGAATTTGCGCCTTATTGTGGAGATAGAGTATCTGACATAAAGGTAGTTGCTTCTATAGGATCAGTGGCTGCAGTTTCTGTGAAATAATAGCAAATATAAATACAGGAGAGATAGACAAATTACCCCTATCAGTGTTACCTGTGGCTTAATCCCCTGTCCAATACTTAAGGGGATGTCACACGCGTCGATATCGCTGTCAATGTCGCTCATACGTCACGGATTTTCAGTCGCTCAAGCGACGTAGGAACGACATTGAAGCGTGTGACCAAGCGATGCAACCAGCGATATGTCGCTGATCGCCGATCGCAGGTTTCACTGACAGACGTAAAGCCTGTCGCTCATCGCTCACTAGACTTTGTGCATCGCTGTGTGTGACACTAAACTCAGCGACGTATTTTCAACGATCGGCGATCTGAAAATATTGACGATAGGCTGTCCAGGGTGTTTTCGTGACCTCGCCTCTTTTGAATGATTGGATGTCATTCACAGCTACACACATTGACTACGATGTAATAAAGCCAACTCGCAATCTAGATGCACATAATAAAAATGCGCACAGACACTTTCCAAAACTGACGTTCATACACCATTTCACATTGGCACAGACATTACGATAGTATGCATATGCACATTTTTGTACCCCCGAAATTATGTGTACGTCCGACATAATTGGTACGCCCGAACGACGCCTTCATGTACATAAGAGAAGATGGGAATGCAGGTGTACCACGGTCCGCGCTGCTCCAAGCACAAAAACTCACCAAAGAGTCAGGATTTCCTCAAGCAGATTTCCAAGATTTATTATCTTTTGCTCCAACGCATTTCGGCGCCTTGCCTGGCACCTTCATCAGGAATATCATGCTCGTATTCTCAGGCCGAGGTTATTCAATCTGATGGTCGTCTGGGGACTAGTGTCCACACAAGGTGGAATAGGATTGGTTTGAAAATGTGCTTTTATTCTCAACGATCTAAAGAACTTCCCCAATTCTAGCTCCATGTTGAAGGAGTTAAATTTGGGGGTGGGACAGAAGCTGAGTCCCTTCTGTAAAACCTTTGCCTCTGTTGGGGATAGGGTATAGGAGGAAATGTTATAGACCGTATTGGTCTTACCTGCGACCTCAGGGACATCGGGTGTGGCGGTGGTTGGAATGGTATCGTGTTCTGAGGAAATGGGAATTGTGGAGCTGGGCCCCCTCCTCTTCCCCCTCCTCGTTTGCCTTCTCCACGTTTTCTCTGACCTAACAAACGGGGGGGGAGGGGGGGTAAGGTCTCCCATATTCGTCTAAACTGCCTGAAGAGAAACTGTAACGAGGATTGTATGGTTCCCCACTCCGCCATCTATACACCTGGTTGCGGGTATAGTCCTCCTGATCCCTTAGGAATTTACTCCTCTTCCTGATCTGGAGGTTTTTCCTAAATTCGTTGATCAGACTTGCTGTCTTCGTCTTCAAGTTGTTGTACTCCGTTTGTGGTAGAGTTTGATGTGTGTTATCTTTGATTCAAAGGCAGGAAGTTCTGCTTGAATATGTTCAATGGTTAAGATGATAAGGCCCATAGAACATTTGTTTAGAATTTGTTCAAATCAGTCACAGTATTCTTTATTTTCTGCAAATAGTGTAGGTCTTAATGAAACTCTGAGTCCTCGCGGGATGCGTTTTGCCTTGAAGTATTCACCCAGTGTGGCGAGATGGAGTTCCAGAGCGATTTGTCTTTTTAATTCTTTCTCATAATCCTTGCTTCTGGTTTCCTCTGCTGAAACTGAAAGGAAGTCACCTGATGTGGTTATCTTTGCCACTATTGCAGTGGAGTCTTCGTCCAGGTAGTTGAAAGTCGAAAAGGACATAAGCTCTGTTTTATAGGGGAGCTCCAAACCGAATTGAAAGTATTATGTAATGAAGACGTTTGGGCTCACCCTTAGTATGGGTGCTCAGAGGTAAAAATAAGTCACTAAGTATCGGACCTCGGCACACCAAAGATAAAGTCAAACAATGTTGCAAAACAACGGACTTTTTATTTACAGGACATGTTCCAGCATAATCAATATCCAACGTTTCGGCCGATAGGCCTTTATCAAGGATTATCTACAAGGATATGAACATATAACATAGTATAAGCAAAATGTACATAATATGTAGGGATGGGCGAATCTACTCGCTAGGACTCGTTACTCGGCGAGTAGTAAGGGACTCGCAGGACTCGGTACTCTGCGAGTTTCCCAGTGATTACTCGCACGAGTCCAATGCAAATCAATATCAATCCTAGTTTTGTCAGAAACGCTGACAAAACTAGGATTTCCATTGTTTGCATTAGACTCAGCTACTGTGCCAGTGATAGCAGGGAAACTCGCAAAGTAACTGCTGTTACATTGCGAGCCGAGTCCAGCTGTCTTCTCTGTGCAGCTCCAGGGTCCTAGAGCCCGCCTGCTCACAGAGATGATGTAGCAGTGCTGAGATTGTTCTCAGTCTGCTCATTCCCTGTGCATAGACATCTATATTTATGCACAGGGGATGTAGCAGAGAGGACATCGCGTTTTGGACTACGTCGGACGGAAGAGGATTTTTTTAATTAAAGATTGAGTCCCTAATGGCTTTTTTTTTTATTTCAAATAAAAAATTTTCTCTGTGTTGTGTTTTTTTAACCCTTTATTGGAGATTCTTAGTGGCTGGGTCAAACGTGGCCTGACATTAAGAATCTCGGGCTTAATACCAGCTTGTATAACAAAGCTGGTATTAACCCCTTTATTACCCAGCGTGCCACTGCCACCAGGGCCGCTGGAAGAGCGGGGTTCAGCGCCAGAGGATGGCGCTTCAATGAACGCGCCATCTTCTGGGGCGGCTGCGGGCTGCAATTTGCAGCGGGGGGTGCCCAGAAAGCTTGGGCATCCCTGCGCTGCGGATTCCAGCCCCCAGCTGCTTAGCTGTACCTGGCTAGACATAGAAATTGCGCGGAGCCCCACGCATTTTTTTTATTATTTAATGAATTTCAGAGTCAGAGTCTCAGAGTCAGAGTCTCAGAGTCGGAGTCTCAGAGTCGGAGTCTCAGAGTCGGAGTCTCAGAGTCGGAGTCTCAGAGTCGGAGTCGCCTCGGAGTCGGAGTCGCCTCGGAGTCGGAGTCGCCTCGTAGTCGGAGTCGCCTCGTAGTCGGAGTCGCCTCGGAGTCGGAGTTGTCTCGGAGTCGGAGTCTCCTCAGAGTCGGAGTCTCAGAGTCGGAGTCGCCTCAGAGTCGGAGTCGCCTCGGAGTCGTCTCGGAGTCGTAGTCGTCTCGGAGTCGGAGTCGTCTCGGAGTCGGAGTCGTCTCGGAGTCGAGTCGGAGTCGGAGTCGTCTCGGAGTCGGAGTCGTCTCGAAGTCGGAGTCGTCTCGGAGTCGAGTCGGAGTCGGAGTCGGAGTCGTCTCGGAGTCGGAGTCGTCTCGGAGTCGGAGTCGTCTCGGAGTCGGAGTCAAAAAAATGCGTGGGGCTCCGCGCAATTTCTATGTCTAGCCAGGTACAGCTAAGCAGCTGGGGGCTGGAATCCGCAGCGCAGGGATGCCCAAGCTTTCTGGGCACCCCCCGCTGCAAATTGCAGCCCGCAGCCGCCCCTGAAGATGGCGCGTTCATTGAAGCGCCATCCTCTGGCGCTGAACCCCGCTCTTCCAGCGGCCCTGGTGGCGGTGGAACGCTGGGTAATAAAGAGGTTAGGGCCAGCTTTGTATTATCAGCTGGCCCTAAGCCCGAAATTTATGGCGGTCACGCCAATATTAGCCTTGACCGCCATGAATTTCTATTAAATTGTTTTAAAAAAAACACAACACAGAGAAATTTTTTTATTAGAAATAAAAAAAAAAGCCATTAGAGACTCCATCTTTAATTAAAAAAATCCTCTTCCGTCCGACGCAGTCCAAAACGCGATGTCCTCTCTGCTCATCCCTGTGCATAGATATAGATGTATATGCACAGGGAATGAGCAGACTGAGAACAATCTCAGCTCTGCTACATCATCTCTGTGCACAGACATTCATGTCTGTACACAGGGAATGAGCAGACTGAGAACAATCTCAGCATTGCTACATCAGGCAGCAGGCGGGCTCTAGGACCCTGGAGCTGGCAGCCAGCACACAGAGAAGACAGGACTCTTATCTGTGCGAGTTTCCCAGCGATTACAGTTGCAAAGTAAACGAGTCCAATGCAAATAAATGACAAAACTAGGATTGCTTCAGGCTGAAGCTTCCGAGACACATCTGCGATTTGTAAATCTCACACTACTCGCTATTACTCGCTTCCCCATTCATTAACATTGGACTCGCTAGACTCGCAACGAGTAGCGAGTCCTGTGCTCGGACTCGCTAGAGTCAAGCGATTCCGATTAATTTAGGATTCGCCCATCACTAATAATATGCTGATGTCACTACAAAATAAAATACATTCCAAAACACGATACATGATAATGATTAGACCGTACAAGTCTAATATCCGGGACCGCATAAGCAAACTCAAATCCACGATCAGGTGTGGTCAGAATCTTTTACCCATCCCTCACCATTTCAATAATTGTAATCATTCTATATCACAGTTACGCTTCTAGGTGATTGAGCATGTTCCACCCAATAGACGGGGGGGCAATAGACTCAAACAGCTAAAACTGCAAGAATCCTACTGCATTCACCACCTGCAGACCCTAGAACCATGGGGTCTCAGTAGGGAGTATGAGTATAGACTCTGACCTCCTGTTATGTCTGGGGACATGTACATGGTCATACATTATACTATACTATTTATGTGACCCGTTTTCTGGAGGTACTAGTCTCCATTTGATTATATTATGTGACTCACCATTATCGGACAGGAATTCTTTTTATTCTATATGTTATAATGCATTTACATGATAACCTAGTTGTATTTCCCCAGCAGTTAGCCACCATTATGGGCTATAGTGATAAAAAAGCTATGGACTTAAGAACCAGTTACTTAATATGATCTCTTGTACTTATGAAATGACTAATTGCTATTTCTTTCCCTACAGAGACCGTGACACACCGGTACCGGAAAGGTATCGGTATATTGCCCACGCTGTTATCACAGCGTCACTGCACTTCTTCTCACGACATTTCACACTGCGCATGCGCAATATCGTCCAACGCATGCGCACTTGCTGTGCGTTCCACATGCCGTCCAAACACCGGAAACGCGTCACTAAAGTCCCGCCCGCAATGCATTTAGACAGAAGCGCCAGCACACACAGGCGCACATAGCGGGAGACACCGAACAAGCAACACCAACAAGGTAACTGCGGACACTATACCTTCCTAAACGCTGTCCATGCTTCCAATACCTCCCTGATCTCTCTTACTCTATCTATAGGACTTTGTCCAATTCACCTTTACTTGTCTAACCTGGGAGTAAGTATTGGACAGGGGATTAAGCCACAGGTAACACTGATAGGGGCAATTTGTCTATCTCTCCTGTATTTATATTTGCTATTATTTCATAGAAACTGCAGCCACTGATCCTATAGAAGCAACTACCTTTATGTCAGATACTCTATCTCCACAATAAGGCGCAAATTCCCATTAATCCCTCTAGGTAAATACTGCAGAAAGGGAAATATTTAGAACATTATTCATCTCTATGTGCACTAACACATACCAATCTTCATATAGATAGAGAGATATGGAGCAATTATGCGCTTAATTAATACATGATATGATACACGGATCATATAAAGCTGCGTTTCCACTGTCAAGGTAGGCGCACTTGCTGATATCACTTAATACCCTTAGGTGACAATTGGGCTGGATGTACTAAATAATGATCTTATAGGACACATTGATAAAATTTGAAAAGGATTTTTCTACTCTTCCACTTCTGGGTATTACATATTACTGTGGGGTACACCCTCCCCCCTTTTTGCTTTCCTTTTCTTTACTTTGTTTTAAGTCCGTACCTATGCTATAAATGATTTATTTTTACTCTTTTCACTATATATCACATGACTGCGACAAAGCTCGCCCGCGCGACGTGACATAAGACCGCACCTCGTAGATACATAGGCACGGACACCCAGCTTATAGGTAAAAACTGCATTATATACGTTGGCTGATTATTTACTCTATGTGGAACTAACATATGATGTAATTATTTCTTTGCCTTTTTTGCCAATACCTGTTATACTGTTTTTCACTTGTACGGTCTAATCATTATCGTGTATCGTGTTTTGGAATGTATTTTATTTTGTAGTGACATCATCATATTATGTACATTTTGCTTATACTATGTTATATGTTCATATCCTTGTAGATAGTCCTTGATAAAGGTCTATCGGCCGAAACGTTGGATATTGATTATGCTTGAACATGTCCTATAAATAAAAAGTCAGTTGTTTTGCAACATTGTTTGACATTATCTTTGGTGTGCCGAGGTCCGATACTTAGTGACTTATTTTTACCTCTGAGCACCCATTCTAAGGGTGAGCCCAAACGTCTTCATTACATAACACTTAACTCAGTTCACGACCGCGTGACATTATCTTTGGTGTGCCGAGGTCCGATACTTAGTGAACTGAGTTAAAACTGCATTCTCCCGGACTGCCCTGGTCCGGTGCAATCCGGCACCATAGAGCCCCATGTTATGGGGCACCGGATTGCACCGGACCGGTACAATCCAGGAGAATCCGGTTTTCAAACCGGTTTTCTCTCTTGGACGCCTACCCGCTGGGATTTTCCAATGAACAGCTGACTCAGGTCAGCTGTTCAATTGATGTAACAGTGCTGTCAGGTTCATGTGAGTTCATTGTTGCCTGCGTGAACTCACATGAACTTTCCCATGGGTGCACAGCTCTGCTACATCTCTGGTGGAGGTTCTCTACCAGAGATGTAGCAGAGCTAAAGAAGAACCTTGGAATGGACTACGTCGGACGGAAGAGGATTTTTTAAAAATAAAAATGGAGTCCCTAAGTGTGTTTTTGTTTTTTTTTCAAATAAAAATAATTTTTCTTGATGTTCTGTTTTTATTTGAATAATTTAATAGAAATTCATGGCGGTCATTTCTAATATTGGCGTGACCCCATGAATTTCGGGCTTAGGGCCAGCTGATAACAAAAAGCTGGCCCTAACCCCTTCATTACCCAGTGAGTCACCACACCAGGGCCCTGGAAGAGTTTGAGTCAGCTGTTCATTTGAAAATCCCGGAGGGAAGGCGTCCAAAAGAAAAAAACGGTTTGAAAACCGGATTCTCCCAGATTGAACTGGTCCAGTGCAATCCGGCACCCCATAACATGGGGTTCTATGGTGCCGCATTGCTCCGGACCGGGGCAATCCGGGAGAATCTGGTTTTAACTCAGTTCAAGACCACAGACAGCTCCCTGCTTGCCGTGGTCGGTTCTGCGCTCCCCGGCTGCCTGACAGCAAGATCCTCCGCTCCCCCCGCAGCCTCCCCACCCGATCCTAAGTTAGGGTAGGGTGGGGAGGTGGTGGGGGAGCGGAGGATCCTGCTGTCAGGCGACGAGGAAGCCAGTAGGGGGCTTCGGCATTGTTTAAAAGCCGGTGGCTTTTTACTGCTGGCTTTTAAACAATGAAGTGGGGAATTGCAGGTTTTTCCTCTGCTGCCAGACCTCTTTATAGGGTCCAGCAGCAGAGGAATTACTCGCAATACTCGCTTCCCCATTGACTTACATTAGACTCGCTAGACCCGTAACGAGTACCGAGTATCGGGACCTACTCGTTGCGAGTCTAGCGAGTCCGAATATTTCAGTACTCGCTCATCCTTATTTCCAATATATTGTGGTAAAAGACCTTTGAGGTCTTATGGTACAGTGATATACCATATCCTGAGCTATATCTGTTGCATTAATGCTGCTGTTAAATGCATCCATCCAGACAGAAAGCCAAAATGTGATGTGTACCTAGACTAACTGAATGGAACTAAAAAGAGAAAGTTAATGACAACAATTAGAAAGAACATTACTATTGAGAACCTGATTAGTATACACACATGCAAAAGTGATATTATCAATATTTGTTGTCTGTATGGTGGTAAGATCAGTTCTAGTACAGTGGTTTTGGTTAATGATTAGTATGGTGGTATTATAAGTACTGTGTATGCTGGTAATATGTGGTTATGATTTGGTGTTATTTGTCTACGTTATTGCTAGCAGCGTTTCACTGTCCGCTCTGAGAAAGCGGACACTAGGCAGCCTTGTGTGTGAAGTGGTTACCACGAACAACATCTGGTAACCAGGGGCTATGTCACCAGGAAGCGGCGGCGCTCACGTATCTCCGCTTCACTGAAAAAAGCTAAGTATTTAGCGAAGACCCGCTAAATAGTAGCAGAGGAGATGTGTGAACATGGCCTAACTGCAGTTTCCAATATCATGTCTGCTCTCTATTTGAAACTCAACCTTTCTAAAACTGAACTTCTTCTGCTCCTGCCCTCCACTAACTTACTTCATCTGAGATCTCTCTCAGTGTGCGAACTCCTTGGCAGCAGGCTCACTGTCTGGGCGTTATGTTTAACTCTGATCTTTCCTTAACCCCATATATACAATCTCTTGCCTGCTCTTGCCTCTTGCACCTTAAGAACGTCTCTAGAATTCACCCCTTTCTCACATTGGAAACCACAAAAACCCTCACTGTGGCCCTGATCCACTCCCGCCTTGACTATTGTAATTCTCTTTTAATTGAACTCCCCCACACTAGACTCCCCCCTTTCCTGTCCATCCTTAATGCAGCAGACAGGATCACCTATCTAGCTAACTGTTACTCAGATGCTTCCGCTCTATGCCAGTCATTGTACTGGCTGCCTATACACTATAGGATCCAATTCAAACTGCTTTTTCTCAGCCACAATGCTCTTCAAGTGCAGCACTACCCTACCTCTCTACCCTCATCTCTGTCTATCACCCCACCCATTCTTTTTGCTCTGGAAGTGACTTTAGAGTAATTTCTGCATTAATCTGAACCTCCCACCCCCGGCTCCAAGACTTCTCCCGAGCTGCATCAATTCTCTGGAATGCTCTACCCCAAGAAGTTAGGTAAATCCACAACTTACATAGTTTCAGGCGATCCCTAAAAACACATCTTTTTATGGTGGCCTATCATGATCTCTAGTCTAAGTCACTTAGACATAGCCTATCCGCCCCACCAGTCTCAAATGCATCACAAATAATGGTTAGTGGCCACTTAAGCTGTTCCTATCTGTTCTCCATCACCTCAAGTTGACTTTACCATCATTGTAGATAAGCCCCTTTACATTGTGTCACCCCCACCTCACTGTTAGATTGTAAGCTTTTATGACCAGGGCTGTCATTAATTTGGTTTAATTATTGTGTGATGCTTTGTATTGTATTTTTTATTGTATTGAATTGTTTTTTGTATTGTATTTTCTGATACCTGTTTCTTATGATTATTTGAATATGAACCTCTGAATGGTGAAGCGCTGCAGAATATGTTGGCACTATATAAATAAAGACTATTATTATTATTATTATTATATCTAATATAGTGGTCTTTTTAGAAATGTTGGTCTTGTAGTTAACCTAGATTTCCTCCAGGTAGGGTAACATTATTAACAAAGACCCCAATCTGAAGCTCATTGGTAGGGACAGCATGGACCTGTGTGCTTTTACATGCCATGGCTGGGGTAAAGTTTACATACTAATAAATCACTTGCATTTGAACATGAATAAACAATACTGACATGACTCTAGATTCACGTTATTGCACACATTAGACTTGAATCATAGATATAGTATTCTCATAGAAAATAAAGCTCAGGTCAGTGAACAAGTCCTAATGCCACAGGCTGCAATTTCTCCTTAACATTTTTGGTACATGAATTGATGTTTTAAGAACAATCTTTCTATTACTGTGCTTTTTAACCTAGGTATTATGTCAACAAATAGGAAATGGTACTCTGTATGCTTAAACAGAATCTGTTAGGGTAGGTTCACATTGTTTTTTGCCGTGCGTTACAATGGATTTGTTGTAAATCAGCACAAATGCAATGTAATGGATGTATTAATGCATCTATAGACTTGCATGCAACAAACGCATACTGACACATGCCAAAATAGGGCCAGGGCAAAGGCAATCAAAGCACCACCATTATGCGAAAACACGTGGCAGCCAAACACCCTAGTCGGTGGGCAGAACAACAGGGTATCAAATCATTGTCTGCAGGTCAAACCACTGCCATGTCACCTGTGAGACATCCTTCCCAATCTGCTGGGCAGGAAGCAGGTGATCATAACTCTTGCTCACAAGCTGCAGCTTGTATACCCAGTAATTACACAGAACAGATACAGGTGCATAGATACAGGACACAACAAGCTCAGCCACTTGTTTGTCCCAGCCAAGCATCCAGTTGTTTGTGCCCCAGATCTATGAAAGGAGGCATAAATACCAAGCCACGCAACTACAGGCACACATACTGAACGCGTACATTGCCAAGTTGTTACCTGTGGAGATGTTGGCATTTAGGCTTGTGGGGACACAGTCTTTCTGTGATCTGTTCGCTGTGGCTGCCCCACGATACTCGGTTCCCAGCTGACACTATTTTTCCATGTATACCATCCCCACATTACCCCAGCATGTATTAACTAGTGATGAGCGAGTACTAAAATGCTCGGGTGCTCGAAGCTCGGGCCGAGCATCCCGAGATACTCGTGTACTCGGCCCGAGTACCGAGCCCAATGTTATCCTATGGGAGACCCGAGTATTTTTATGAAATGACTGCCGGCAGCATGTAGAAACCCTAAAAATGTCACAAAAGTCTCAGAAGAGTGCTGAAATGACATGGCAACACCATGGGGAAGACCCCTGGAAGCATTTCTCACTCAAAAGTCACAGCTGTGAACAATGTTGTCCGAGTTTCACGCTAATTTTACGGAGTCACCAGAAAACCTTCCAAAATGACACCAAAATTAATATTTAGGGTGGAAATGTTAAGGGCACATACCCAATAGTGAGATACAGCTGGTGTATGTTACTTTTTGTGATTACATGAAAGATTTTACGTGAAAACATTGTGCGGCACTCCGATGACCCTGAGAAGAGACGTACATGAAGCCCTGTCTTGACATAATGTGCCCTTTTTGAGCAACTGGGTCTATTGTAGTATTTTCCTTTGCCAGGGCAGTCCAAAATTGGGAGGTTCACCAATGCCCCTGGATAGAGACGTGCAGGAGGGCCTGTAAACCTGAAGTGGGTGTATTGTAGTATAGCCCTTTGGCAGGGCAGCCAAAAATTGGGAGGCTCCACATTGTCCCAGGATAGAGACGTGCAGGAGGGCCTGTAAACCTGAAGTGGGTGTATTGGAGTATAGCCCTTTGGCAGGGCAGCCAAAAATTGAGAGGCTCCACATTGTCCCAGGATAGAGACGTGCAGGAGGGCCAATAAACCTAAGGGAGGTTTTGAATTAGCGGGCGTAGGTTCCGCTAAGGTTAGGGGTATTAACCGTGGGGCGTTAATACCTCTATCCCTGGGCCGGAGGTAACGGCCAGGGAGGTTGGGAATTAGCGGGCGTAGGTCCCGCTAAGGTTTAGGGGTATTAACCGTGGGGCGTTAATACCTCTATCCCTGGGCCGGAGGTAACGGCCAGGGAGGTTGGGAATTAGCGGGCGTAGGTCCCGCTACGGTTAGGGGTATTAACTGGGAGGTGTTAATACATCTATCCCTGGGTCGATTTGTGCAACGGCCAGGGAGGTTGTTAAGGTGTGGGGGTCACTATGAGGGGTAGTGGCTCCTGGAACAACAATTAAATTAGCAGGCGTAGGTCCTGCTAAGGTTAGGGTATTAACCATGTGGAGGGTTAATACCCCTTTTCCTTGGGCTGTGGATTGTGCAGCCAGGAGACAACTAAAAGGGGGGTTTGCCTCTGAACTTGATCTATTAACGGTTGGTAGTTATATGTGTGGGGTCGCCCTTGTGGTAGGCGCCCCAGGTTGGTGTAAATATTAATAAAAGTGCTGTGGCCAGTTTCTCCAAGATACGACTGTTGTGTGTTTATTTTATATACATTATTGGGTATCGGTGACGAGGGAGGTGTTTAGCAGAACATGACCAAATCCCTCTTGACATTGTCAAGACCTGAAGTCACTTTGTCGCAGTTGATGAGCAAGCAGACATTGGCCAATGTGTGTACTAAGAACTTCAGAAATAAAAAATTAGAATTTTTGAGTTTTTTGAAAAAAACGTAAGTTTTTAAACTTTTTCCTCAAATACATATAGCTTATAGCATTTGTACATCATTGGTAGTAGCTGTGTGCTGCAAGAATTTTTTTCAAATTATTTGACCCTGCGTCTTTGCTTGCACCAGTTCACACTAGTCTGTGAGTGCTGTGCAGTTTTTTTCTTGTTACAGGGAAAGGTAGTGATAGGTTTGGGGGCAAAAATGAGCTGACAGGTTCCCTTTAACACATGTGTGTGTGTTATTATGAATGTAGAAAAGCACATCTGTGCATGCTACTATGGTGCTACTATGGTACTAAGGTATAACTCAACACCTACCATCACACCATTCAATGCAATATGCATGGATTTATTAGATGTAGAGTCTGCATAAGGAAATTACTTGCTTCATCAATAAAGGTACCTTTACACGCCGCTACAGAAGGTAGAAAACAACCGGGTTACGGAGACAAATGTATCTTGCATCGTCAATTCAACCCGAGATAGTGGCGTGTAAAGTAGGTTGTTGCCAGCCGTCACTTTCGGTACCTGTTTCAGAGCAGTGCTCTAAAACAGGTTGATTTCAACCCGATGGTAACGGCGTCTAAATACGGTAGGGTAAGGTTTTTTCGCCACCTAGATAACTCCCCGGGGCGTGACACAGTCTCCGTGAAAACGCCCCCCTTCAGCGATCATTGGTGGAAGCTCCTGCGGTGCGAATGGTTGTCGCTGCATAGGGCGGCATATTTAAGGAGCTGACCAGTCACACTACACAATTGCTCTAGCGTCATGTATTAGTCAGCCTCCTGCGCTGGCTGGCCAATCATGATGCTATTGCTTTGTCCTATCAGCGTACGAACGTCTCGTAATCCACAATTCTGGCACGCCTATGTGTTGTCCCTGCTGCACCAGGTCCTCCCATATTACCTTCTGTCACGGCGTGTAAATGAGGTAAGGTGCTCTACAGAAAATTACTTGAGGCACCCAGCGGTGCCTCCAGGGATAGATTAAACCTTCTGTAGAGCACCTTGTAGTGGTGTGTAAAGGCGGTATCGGGTACCGTTTGTAACCGTTGGTACGTGCTCGTGCACGTGAAGCACCCGGTTCTTCCTAACCTTCTGTAGCGGCGTGTAAAGGTACCTTAAGGATACCAAACTAATTTTAAAGGGAATCTGTTTGCTATGTAAGCTGAGGATATCATGCTGCAGGACGAGGTAGCAGAAACCTGCTAACAGATTCCCTTTAATGCTTCTAGTGTAAAACTCGATCCACACATGAAAACTCATATCATTAAGCCACCTGCAATATGATGTGCAAATTATTATTCTAAATAGTTTGTTACATTTGGAGAAATATGCACTCCTAATTTATATTATATATTACTGTAAATAAAAATGCTCTTTTTAACACTCTGAGAGTTATTATTATTTAATATCTATTTAACAATGTATAACACAATTAGTTTTTTTCTCATCTTTATATATCCCAGCAAGGATTGCAATTATAACTTATCCAATATTCATATTTTTTTTCTTTATCAAGCACATAGCTAACTAGTTGGCTTGCTTTCAGCCCATTAGAATTGAATGTCTGCATATTTTGAATAAGAAATTAAAATCTTTATGGTTCCTCACACCATATACAAAATTTTGGCAATTCATTACAATCCCATTCAGCTTATTTTCAATACAAGAACTGTGCAATGCATTTTGCTCTGTTTATGATTAGCAAAAAAAAAAAAAAGAAATGAATAAAAAACATAATAGATTTTTTCTTATTAACATCTTCTCTTGTGTGGTTGTAAAATGTGTTCCACTTAAAGGGGATAAACTGAAATGAGCAGGATTTGCCTTAAATTTTTCATATTAGATAGAGACGCAGTATCTTTATAAAAGGTGGCAGCCAAAAGAAGAGAGGGATATTAGGGTACACATTATCAAGGATCTAATCCAGTCTCCTTACTCAGACATTAATATCCTTGTCTGATATTTTTTAAGTTTCTTTTAATAATGATGAATTTCCTGTTTATTGCTTTGCTTTTTAATTGCAGTCATAGCTATAGACACACGGACTCATGCCAATGTTGTCTTTTTTTGTCTTTAGTTTTTTAAAAACTCCTAAACTTGAATAGAATTTTTTATATGTTGGGTTTTTTAATTGTGTGCACTCTTGCTTTCTGGGTAGTGCACTTGTAAAGGCCCCGTTACAAGTTTCAATGGTCGAACGATCCTATCAACGATCCGACTTGACCTAGATCGCTTGAACGTCGATCAATGATCGCTAGTGAGATGTCACACGTACAGATTTCGCTAATGACATCCCAACGATGTGGCGCTCCTGCGATCGTCAGAAAGACACAGCGAACAATATTTGCAGTCGTTTGAATGCTGCCACGCAGCAGCGACTCTAACAACTCTGACGTGAATGTGGGCGTAGTATTTTGACACATTATGGCAGGTAGGCGTGCCAGAGTTCTGTTATCCGTTCCCCTACAACCTTGATTGGTGCCCACTACTGTATTCCCATTGGTCAGCCTTGCCTTGAAAGACGGCCACTATATGATCGCTTTCGCTCTTTGAGCCATCTTGCCATTCAAGTGTGCCTTCATGTGGTTCCGCCTATGCAAGACACTGGCGCGTCCCCAAACTGTCACACAGGAATACTCGTGTGTGAACTGTTGGCAATTCAATCTATGGCTATGTGTATGTGTTCATTTGCAAGATGTCAACGTACTCACAACACTACGTACATATGTGTATGCATATTAGGAGTCAAAGTTTTAATAACAAAATACGCCCTAGCAACTCTGACGACTAGAGCGTTATGGAGTAAACATGACAGTGCTCGTACGTTGCCTTCTTTTGTGGGCACCCAGCCAATCACAACGCACCAACGTAATAAATAGGCATTCCAGCGTCACCATTTCTCCGCCCATACAGCGCCAATTGGCGCACAGATCGCCGTTTTGATTGGCCAGCCCTCCTTTAAAAGATGGTAGACATCATGGCCACTCTTGGATCCTGTCTTGCAGTTTGGTTGCAACGTGGTAGTTTGTCCTCTTCCTCACACTGCAGGAGTGATGGTAGGTCTTTTGTAATGCTCATGCACATGTTAATTTGTCCTGTACTATCATCATACCACTATAGCCTATGTTACTGTGGTTTGCCCACTGTGCCAGAACTGGCCATTATCAATGCTGTGTATTTATGATTAGCCATGGACAGGCAGTCAATGGTATGTGGCACAACTTCAAAATTGATGTTCTTCAGCGTGAAAAGCATTTACTCACGAAACTCTTCACATATAAATGCCTTAATCCCCCCTTTCTCTCTCTTTCCCCTCTCCCTTTTACTACCTCACTTTTCTACACTTTTGCTATCAATGCATTAAGTTTAATTGCCACGTTGAATGAATATCTTTAGTACTTGAAAACTAGGGACATGCTTATAAGGTCAAGCACAAAAGTAATCTTCACACCCTACAAAAGGATTACTCTGTGACCCTAATGCTGATGTTTTGTGCCTTTTTCCCTATTTTGCTCTTGGTCTTTGATCCTAGCAGGCACATCATGTCTGAACTATGTTAATGCTATAATATCTGATGACCCCCCGTATTAGAATTCTATCTGCATTTCTGTCTGTACTACTGTTTAAGCCATACCTGTTCATACTCTTTATTGCTATTTTAAATTTCAATTAAAAGAATTTGGATAAGAATAGAAAAGCATACATACATGTGTGTGTTTTTGACTGTGTCCTGTTGTATTTCAGATGGTCTTTTCCAATCAGGAGTTTGTCCAGGCCTTCATAGAGCTTTACAAGGCAAATCCCTGTCTATGGCGAAGCAGGTCTGCTGAATATAGCAATGACATTAAACGAGTGGCCTATGAAGAACTAGTCACACTTTGTCAACAATACCATCCGGATGACAAGTGCGATTTGGCCTTTGTGAAGTCGAAGATCCAGTCCCTACGGATGGTCTTCAAAAAGGAGTTAGACAAAGTGAACAAGTCCAAGCGCTCCGGCGCTGAGACGGGGGAGGCCTATGTGACAAAACTATAGTACTATGACCTCCTCCTGTTCACCTTGTACCAGGAAACTGTAGGCTGTAGGCTGGAGTGACTTGCCGTATTTATTTATTGTGAAATTTTTGCTTTTTACCAAAACAAGTTATCATTACTTTCAAAGTATTCACTTACATAGTGTTAAATAGTTATTCCATTACAAGTGTGAAGCAGTCACTTTTGTTAGCCCCATAACAATTAGTTCTATTTTGCAAAAGAGTGCTGAACTGCACATTAGGCCCCATAGAACCCCAACAATTTATGGCAGGTGCCCAAGGTATGAAATGCAAGAACATCTCAAAGAACCAATATGTGTGGATGAAATGACGATTGGCAATGGCAAGTCTATTAACAATATGTTTGTGTCTTTGCAGTACCCTCTCCAAGAAGCCTCCAGTCAAACATCGGCACCCCTAGATGGTCCTCCACCAGAAACATCACAGGTGGAGGACCCATGTGAGGCTGCTGGAGCAGAGTCACGCCTCCATCAAGTTGCCTGTCTCAGAGGAGGTTGGCCTGCAAGGCCCAACCCTACGAGATGGCAACTTTGGCCAAGAGGGTGCTGCTCCAGCAGGAAAAGGAGAAATACTGTGCAATAGCCGACTTTGTGCAAGAGATGGTGCAACCTCTGGAGGCCGAACAGCGTCATCATGTTAAGAGGGTCATCCATCAAGCCCTGGATGAGGCCCTAGCTCAGAGACTGAATTTTACATCTCTTGTGTGGATTCAAAAGGAGCAGCCACCAGTCTCTGAGTCTTGGCGGCCTCATAGATCTGTGCCCGGACAGACACCACATATGCGGAGTCCTGTTATGCCAACATACCCTCCGCATAGGCCTGCCGTGTATTCCTTTGGGAATATGGGGCCTGAGACCTCGTCAACTCCTGCAGTACATTATCCAAATTGCGAGGCACGCTACCACCCCTTGAAGTGATTATTTTGTTATCAAGTTATTTTTGTATTTTATGTACACAAGCTGTGTAATTTTTGTTTACACCCATTATTAAAAAAGTTTTGTTTAATGACAAGTTTGATTTTGTAAACTTTTTAGATGATAAACTTGTCATATTGGTGACTCATGCACTTGAAGGCAGTTTGTGGCGTCAAGGTCACCATCATGCCCCGTGGCCTACAACACATGGTGACATATATTACTGCTGTCTTGAACTGAGTGTGCGAAAAGTGTAATTTGTCACAACCCATAGCACTCCTGCATACATTTGTGTCCACAGTATAATGCCAAGTATCTCCCCTCACAAGACCAAACACAATGCAGCTGTGAAAGTCTGTACATTGATATTCATGTTGTTTGTGGCCAACCTCTGAAGAGAGTTTTACGTTTTGTAAAAAAAAAAAAAAAACACTCATGATGTAGAAGAGTAACAAAGTTTTAAAATTGAATTAAAAAACAAGAGTGCACAGTACTGAGAGGGGACACAATGTCCCAAGGTCTCACATGACCAACTATTTAAGAAATGGTGCAACATGCACAACAATAATGTCCTTAGGGCATGTGGCCCTAGTTTTAGAAGGGCCCCTGGGGTTGGGCCACCAGCAACACCGTCAAAAGCTCCCCTTGCCAGGCATCCTCCCGGGTTAACCTCCTGTGTGTGGCCAGGAGGTCACCCAAGGAAGAAGTCCTGTGGAGGAAAAAGGCAGATGTCAGTACAATGCTCATTGCTGTATTGTTAAACTAGGTGAAGTAGCATTTCAACTTATGGTTTAGAGAGTCATCCTGGCCCTTGCGTTCTGGTGATGGCGAGTTGCTGATGGTCCACCCTAGTGTCGAAGCTCGACTGCCTATGTAGACCAGAAAAAAACATATCACAATATAGCAAACCTTCACCACAGCAAGCATGTGTCCATAAACATTGTTGATAACCTCTTTTAATGGGCTACACGTACCTGGTGAGCCAACCTCTCTTGGACTGTCAGGTCCGGTAGAGAATTCCCCCTGGGGTGAGCCAATGGAGATGAGTACATCTGGTGATGGGGTGGCTGGAGGAGGTGGTGTGCATTCAAGAAGGTTCTCCCATCCCATGCTTGAGGCAGCAGGCACTGGAGAGGCAGCTCTCACCTGTGAGGCAGCTGGTGAGGGTGGTGCTGCCTCCTCGAGAGGCATATCGGGGCCTGATGAGGCAGAAGACGGTGGACTCTGCTCTTGCAGGGGGGAAGTGAGGTGGTTGTGGAGACGCAGCACGGGTCTAAACAGCAGCTGAAAAGCCAAAAATGTAAAAATATAAAAAAAAAAATGCAACACATACGCCAGACAAAGCAACACTAATGCCACAGACATGCTTGCAGGCCACAAACCTTTATGTGGAAACACAATCTAGTGGCCAGAGTGAGGTATCATGTCACGTGTTTAATATTTTGATTAGCACATAATAAATTTCACAACACTGGAACTGTATGCGCCACCCAGGACACACATGTGGAGAGTACTGTAGGTCAGTGTTTCCCAACTCCAGTCCTCAAGGCACACCAACAGGTCATGTTTTCAGGATTTCCTTATCATTAGACAGATGATGGAATTATCCTCTGTGCAAGTGATTAAATTATCACCTATGCAATCCTAAGAAAATCCTGAAAACATGACCTGTTGGTGTGCCTTGAGGACTGGAGTTGGGAAACACTGCTGTAGGTCATGGTTTGTGGTGGCAATATGTGTTCATGACCCGCCAGTACACGAAGATGGCCTAGCTTAAGGGAATTTGCCAACACCATTTGGATGTGGGTTACTTGTTGTCATATGCCAACATGTACAACACTAGACTTTAAAGAACATTGTGTGACATATTGTACCTTGTGTCACCATACACCTACGACATTTATAGAAGATAACAGGCTACTGATTTGCTGCTAGGGCCCCCATTGACCGGGATTGCGTGATTGGCAAACACAGGGCAAATTGTGTGGAAGGGTAAGCAGATGATGGGTGGAAAAAGGACATAAAGTATGGGCATAGTCCCTGTGTGGGTGAAAACTGCACCTTCATTAGGTGAAGGTTCCCATGCTGCGTTGCTGCAGAATATACAGTTCTATGTGGTTTGGGTCTGCTTAAACAGAAAGGTCAAGGGTGTGAAATGCAAAAAGCATGTCTGTGGCCTGGCCCTTCATGCCCCTCTCTGCACCCACAGCACATGACACTGACCAGCCATCAACAGCATCACGTCAGTGACACCATCAGACCCACTTCCGTTGGATGTTTTTGATGTTTTACAATTTGCAGTACAAACATTGTTAACTCAGCAGAAATGGTGATTCACCAACACTCACCACGTAGCCTCCAGATCTGCTCCGGGATAGTCTGGATACGTTCCGGGGTCTTGTACCTCAGATCCGCTATCTTTTTGCGGATCTGAGCGGTGCTGCGCTCCACTCCCAGCCTTCTCCACATACTGTGATGTCGCTGTTGAGGAGAGACAAAGGAGTACATACTTAATTGACATGAACACATAAGGGGTGCTGAGTACAGGTACATACACTGTTTAATATAACTCAATATTATCAATATCATACCTTCCGCAGTACTGCCTGCTTATGCAGCACAGGATGCTCATAATGCTGCTCATGCCAATAATCGTGGTGGTTGAGGACCTTGATAAGGTACATCACCTCAGCATCACCCCAAGAAGAAGAGCGCCTCTGAGAAGCCATGTCTCTGCCGGGGCTAACTACGCAGCATTAAAACAGGGCCTAACGTATGAGAATGTCATGACATCACAATGCATGTTCTTTATGCACAGGGCGCTTGGGCGTCCACAAAGGAGGTGCCCACACATACTATACAGACTTTTTGGAGGCACTGCTGCGTACACAATATTTAATGCATGATCGCTCATGTGTGCCACCCTGGTTCAATGCATATCAATGCATTCCTGAAATATTACTACTATTTTACATACAGTAAATATGAACTACTAGCTGTGAGCCCGATGCAAATGCATCGGGATTCTAGAACGTGCGTTAATTAGATTATAGTAGCTATATTATTATTATTATTATTTTTTTTTTTTATTTACATTTTTTTTGAATAACTTAATGTTATGAATATTTTATTTATTAGTTTTATTTTATTAGAATTAGTGAATGTTATGAATTTTTATATGGAATATTTTTTTTTATTATTTATTATTTTATTATTGTAATTATTTATTATTTAATATTTTTATAATATTATTATTTTTTTAATTTTAATTGTTTTTTTTTTTATTTGAGTAATTTGATTTTCTTAGAATTAGTTAATGTTATTAATATTTTAATTATATATATTTTTATTTATTTTATTTTTTTTTATTTTGATTTATTTAATATTTATTATTTGTTTATTTGTATATTAATTTTTTATTTTAATGAAATTTATTTGTATTAGATTATTTTTTTTATTTTAATTAGTTAATTTAATTAAGATATTCATTTTATATATTAATTTTTTTTTATTTATTTTTTTATTATTTTTTATTTTATTATTTATTATTTATATTATTTATTATTTTTTTTTTTAGTATTTTTATTATTATTAAATTTATTTATTATTTGTTATTTTAAGTGAATTTATTTGTTTTTTTAAATATTTTTATGTGTATTTATTTATTTATTTTTATTGTCTTTAAATGTAGTGAATTTTTCCCATTGATAAAATGTATGAATGAGCCTTGAATGTGATTGGTTGCTGTGTATGTGAATGTGATTGGTGCATTTTGGATCCGTGGGCGGGGCTTCCAGAAACTCGCGGCGGCCATCTTTAATCGTCAGTAGCGGAGCGGACCGAAGACAGAACATCCAGGACCTGGAGCTCGCTGAAGGAAGAAAGAAGACCCGGCGGGGGGGGAGACGTGGCCGGGTGAAGGAAGAGGATGCCTGGCCGGATGGAAGACTGGATGCGTAGGTCTGAAGAAGGTAGTGATGACGGCTGGGGCGTGGAGGGGGCTGGGACTTGGGGGGGCTTGCGGAATGTGCTGTGGGACAGGTGGGGGGGGTGGACATGGTGGGGGGGCTGTTGGACATGTGGGGGGGGTGCTGTGGGGCGTGACATTGTGGGGGGGCTTGAGTGGGGGGTGGGCAGGGGGGGGCTGTGTGGACATGTGGGGGGGGCGTGGACATGGTGGGGGGGGTGTGAGGACATTGTGGGGGGGGCGTGTGTGGGTGACATTGTGGGGGGGCTGTGTGGACATTTGGGGGTGGAAGACTTTGGGGGATTGAATCGGGGGTGTGTGAATCTGGGTGTGTGGCGGGGGGGTGGACCTGGGGGGTGTGTTTGGGGGGGTGGGGTGGGAACTTTTGGGGGGGTGTGCTTTGGGGGTGTGTGAGGGGGTGTGTGTTTTGGGGGTGTGATTGGGGGTGTGTGAATACTGTTTGGGGTGTGTGAATACTTTTGGGGGTGTTGAATACTGTTTGGGGGGTGTGTTGTGGGTTTGAATACTTTTGGGGGTGTGTGAATACTTTTTGGGGGGGTGTGTGAATACTTGTTTGGGGGGTGTGAATACTTTTTGGGGGGTGTGTGAATACTGTTTGGGGGGTGTGAATACTTTTTGGGGGGGTGGTGAATACTTTTTGGGGGTTGATTTGGGGTGTGAATACTTTTGGTGGGGTGTGTGAATACTTTTTGGGGGGGTGTGAATACTTTTTGGGGTGTGTGAATACTTTTTGGGGGTGTGTGAATACTTTTGGGTTGTGAATACTTTTGGGGGTGTGTGGAATACTTTTGGGGGGGTGTGAATACTTTTTGGGGGGGTGTGAATACTTTTTGGGGGGTGTGTGAATACTTTTTGGGGGTTGTGAATACTTTTGGGGTGGTGAATACTTTTTGGGGGTGTGAATACTTTTGGGGGGTGTGAATACTTTTTGGGGGGTGTGTAATACTTTTTGGGGGTGTGATACTTTGGGGTGTGAATACTTTTTGGGGGGTGCGTGTGAATACTTTTTGGGGGGTGTGTGAATACTTTTTGGGGGTGTGAAATTTGGGGTGTGAATACTTTTTGGGGGGGGGTGAATACTTTTTGGGGGTGTGAATACTTTTTGGGGGGTGTGAATACTTTTTGGGGTGTATCTTTGGGGTGTGAATACTTTTTGGGGGGTGTGAATACTTTTTTGGGGGTGTGAATACTTTTTGGGGGGTGAATACTTTTGGGGGGTGTGAATACTTTGTGGTGATCTTTTTGGGGGTGTGAATACTTTTTGGGGGGTGTGAATACTTTTTGGGGGGTTGTGAATACTTTTTGGGGGTGTGATACGGTTGGGTGATACTTTTTGCAGGGGTGTGAATACTTTTTGGGGGGGTGTGAATACTTTTTTGGGGGGGTGTGAATACTTTTTGGGGGGTGTGAATACTTTTTGCGGGGTGTGAATCTTTTTGGGGGGTGAATACTTTTTGGGGGGGTGTGAATACTTTTTGGGGTGTGTGAATACTTTTTGCAGGGGTGTGAATACTTTTTGGGGGGGTTGTGAATACTTTTTGGGGGGGTGTGAATACTTTTTGGGGGGTGTGAATACTTTTGGGGTGTGAATACTTTTTGGGGGTGTGTGAAAACTTTTTGGGGGAGGGGTGTGTGAATACTTTTTTGGGGGGTGTGAATACTGTTTCGGGGGGTGTTGTGAATACTTTTTGGGGGTGTGTGAATACTTTTTGGGGGGGTGTGAATTCTTTTTGCAGGGGTGTGAATACTTTTTGGGGGGGTGTGAATACTTTTTGGCGGGGGTGTGGAGGACATATTGGGTGACACAGGGCTCCTACAGATACATGGCAGATGATGCTGGACGCTGATTGGTCGCTTCTTCCCATAGAGAAACATGGCCATGTTTCTCTATGGGAAGAAGCGAGGAATCAGCGTGCAGCATCATCCGGCATGTATCTGCAGGAGCCCTTTGAGCGGACCTGAATGGAAACTGTGTCATTTGTAAAGACACAGTTTTCATTCTGGTCCGCTCAGAATCGAGACTCAGGCAGCGACTCGCAATGGCCTCACGGCCATTGCTCGCACTGCCTGAGCGGGAACTCGCTAACTTTGTGGCCGAAAATCGAACCAGAGGCTCGGCCACAAAGTTAGCGATTTACCGCTCAGGCAGCGACTCGCAATGGCCTCACGGCCATTGCGAGTCGCTGCCTGAGCGGTAAATCGCTAATTTTGTGGCCGTGCCTCTGGTTCGATTTTCGGCCAGCGACTCGCAATGGCCGCTTCGCGGCCATTGCTCACACTCAGCCAGCGACTCGCATTGGCCGCTACGCGGCCAATGCTTCGCGAGTCGCGTGGCTGCAGGGCAGCCACGTCTTTGACGACGGAAGTTGAGCCGAATATGACGGAAGTGAGCTACGGCGATTATATATAAGATCACCAAATGATGCTTATTGCAACATCTATTTCTGTGTATATGTATGTGTCAGTACAACAATGTATGAAGCTAACTATAAATAAGTATGTATGTGTTGAATGTGAGTGTATATGTACGTTTATGTTTGCAAATGTGTGTCTGTAATTTACACATCCCTTAAAGTAAAATGTGTCATGCTTGGTATAGAGAGAGAGAGATTGTGAAGATTTATACTACCACTTTTAGGACACACATTATGAGGATTTAAAATACACACACATATAATGTATATACAGTTGTGGCCAAAAGTATTGACACCCCTGCAATTCTGTCAGATAACACTCAGTTTCTTCCTGAAAATGATTGCAATCACAAATTCTTTGGTATTATTATCTTCATTTAATTTGTCTTCAATGAAAAAACACAAAAGAGAATGAAGCAAAAAGCAAAACATTGATCATTTCACACAAAACTCCCAAAATGGGCCGGACAAAAGTATTGGCACCTTCAGCCTAATACGTGGTTGCACAACCTTTATCCAAAATAACTGCGATCAACCGCTTCCAGTAACCATCAATGAGTTTCTTACAATGCTCTGCTGGAATTTTAGACCATTCTTCTTTGGCAAACTGCTCCAGGTCCCTGATATTTGAACGGTGCCTTCTCCAAACTGCCATTTTTAGATCTCTCCACAGGTGTTCTATGGGATTCAGGTCTGGACTCATTGCTGGCCACCTTAGAAGTCTCCAGTGCTTTCTCTCAAACCATTTTCTAGTGCTTTTTGAAGTGTGTTTTGGGTCATTGTCCTGCTGGAAGACCCATGACCTCTGATGGAGACCCAGCTTTCTCACACTGGGCCCTACATTATGCTGCAAAATTTGTTGGTAGTCTTCAGACTTCATAATGCCAAATGGTAGTTTTGCAGGGTAAAAACTGTTAAGGGATAGGCCAGGCTCACAGCTGTCACTCTAGAAGGGAGGAGCGGCCTGGTGGACAGTGTTTCCTCATGAGATGTCCAAATAACAGTGACCAGACTGTAAAAGTTACCAAGGGCACTCCCCTTGGGCACAACTTCAACTGGATTAGAAGGGGTTTTACCCTGCAAAACTACCATAGCCAGCAGTTCCAAAGGACCATACCTTGGTTTCATCCAAATCAAGCGACCATGTGATCAAGGCCCATACTGGGCCGAAACGTCATAACCTTGTCGCAGTGAACAAACACTATAAATAAAATTCTCATGAAAAAACACTATTTCCCTTGTACATGTGCAGTGATTCCTATAACCACACACACCGTTGAGGCAGGTTGGACGGTCGCTCATCGCTTAGTATTAGGTCTGGTTCAAAAACCTCCGATGAACAATCAGTCGACTTATCGTTGATCGGTTGTACGTGTCACATGCAATGACGTCGTTACAAAGGACTGAAAACCCGTGACGTTGCAACGATATCGTTAATGATATCGTAGCGTGATACGGGCCCTTTAGGGTATGTTCACATATTGCATTTTTGCAGCATTGCCTTGGGTAACCAAGCAGCACAATGCGAACTGACCATGTGACATCTGTTTTAATTAAATTTTTTATTGATAACATGTTGCACTGTCACTTTTCTGATGACATTCTTTCACCATTCCCTTTCAGATTGAGGTCATTTTAATTTATAATCTTTTGATCCAAATTGTTTATGATTGCCTTTATTTGAGATATAGGTATGCATATGCTTAGTTATTTATCACTTAGGCTGGGGTCACATTTGCCTGGGACCCACGTTTCCAGTCAGCGCGAAAATCTTAGCAATTTCTGCTTGTGCGGACAGCGTTAACGGCAAGTGCTGCCTGGCAATGGGGCCCCATAGAAACTTGTAGTTTACCTTAGTTGTATGTGAACACAGAGCTCCAGGACGGGCATTTTACCTTAGCAAACAGGAAATGCTGCCTGCAGCACTTTCCTGTGCTCTGTTGAAAAGCGCCCGTCCTGGAGCTCTGTGTGCAGCTGCAACTAAGGTAAACTACAGGTTTCTATGGGGCCCCATTGCCAGGCAGCACTTGCCGTTAACGCTGTCCGCACCAGCAGAAATTGCTAAGATTTTAGCGCTGCCTGGAAATGTGGGTCCCAGCACAAGTGTGCCTCCAGCCTTATTCATGCATTTTTACTGGCTATTGTTCATAATGTGTGGGTGTTAGTGCAGTAGCCTCCAATTGTACCACTTTAACCCTCTCTGTGACTCATTACATAGAGTCATTTAGGCTGTTTGCAGCTCAAACCCCCATAAGGTCTAAAAGTTTAAAACAATGCCTTAGAATTATTGCATGACCACTTATGTTCCACATGTAAGTATTTTTTATTATTGTGTAATGTACACACTTATATTACTGCCAAGAAATTAGGTTTTGCCTGTAGAAAAAAATAAAGCAAAAGTGCAACATGTGAACAAAGCCTTAGAAGTCTTTTGAGCCATAGGCAATTATTTGCACACATTAAAGGACCAATGACTAGAGATGAGCAAACCTTTTAAAGATTGGTTCACCTAACAGGCATATATTCGCAGAATAGACAGTTTGTCGAACTTCCGAACCTCATTCAAGTCAATGGTAGGCTTCATAAAGCATCTACGAAACACCTTCAATGCGGATCAAAAGCTACCTAAACAGCTCAAATTACGAACAGACACCTGGAAAAGTGCCATCCATTTCCCAGAGTTAAAATTTTCATCATTGTGCATTATGGATGCATGGGACAGGCCTGGCCCAGTATTTCCACCTTCAACAATGATCAGGAACAGCAAGATCAATTACTGGTGTAGGAATGGTACTCGGGGAGCCCTACTAAATTCACAACACACGCAAATATCAAATACACGACAATAACAGTCAGCTAGGTGACGAGAGTCCGGACCTTTGAGATATTGATATCCTTTCCGCATCCTCCTGTTCTTCCTGTTCTTCTTACTGTGGTACCAACACCTCATCCCACAGACTTTTCAAAGTTTTCTCCTGCATTTAGATGACTAGACTAATAATGCCACCACAATGTACACACCTTAATCGCATATGGCCTTCCCTGGCTCCAGGTTTATTGAGACAGATATTACTGAAACTCGGCCTGCATAGCTGTCCACAACTCTTCAGCTGTCTGACTCACATCTTCAAGTCATTTTAATTTAAAAACTGCCTGATGGTAGAGAACCCTGCAGTAAGGAGGTGGGGTGGATTCTGTCTGAACTGTTGCAAAATTAAGTGAGATGATAACTGCGCATCTGGAGGCCCTAGAGGTAGTGGACAAGGCAGAAGCAGAGGATGAAGAGGTACAGGCAGATATTTGTCCTAACAGTATTGAAGATTTCAAGACATGGGTAGTAGCCCCCTCCATGCCTGGCCCCGCCATCACTAGTGTCATCCCTGGCCAGTGAGGGAAAAGTAATGCCCCTGGCCATGTTTGCTCTTCCATGTATCAGTGGTGATATGCCTCTTGTCACACACAGAGTCATCAAGGAACAGGTGAGGTTGCCTTCAACATGTTGGTGTAGCGCAGGCATAGCTTACTTTGAGAAGTAATAGTGACTGGGCAACCGATACTGGGGGGCTGCGACTGCCATCAACCTTTGGAAACCATCTGTATCCACCAGGCGGAAAGGTAGCATTTCCGTGGCCAATGAATTGGAGATGGTCAAGTTCAATCTTGTTGCTTTGGGTTGTGTTGAAGGAAATAATCTTTTTAGGGGCCACACCTGAGGGACTGAGGACTGGCTGCTGTGCTGAGAAAGGTATGGAATACTGAAAAAAACTTTACAGATATTATTTAGCACCGTATCCTTTCCCTTTTGAAAGTTCATTGAGCTGTAGGTTGGATTTCTGCTGACGGGAAAAAATAAAAAAAAACTCTTTAGATCTTCTTCCTTAGCGAGTGTGACATGAGCTGAGTGTGATCAAAGCGTAAGTGTGAACAGAAGTAAGTGTGTGACTTGTGATTCAGTGAGGAGGTATTTGGGAGAGCTGAAACAAATTCCTGTGTGAATTGCTGTGAGTTGCTGAATGGTGAATTGCTGAGTGCTTTTCTACCTTTATTGGGCTTTCTTAACTTTTTCTTCTCTCTACAAGTTTACATTATCTTGTTTAGTACCTGTAACTTAAGGGTTAACAATTGCACTTAAACCCTGTGGTGTAGCTATACTCACAAGGGGTTAATTAAGGGTGGTGGTTCATAATTAAGGGTTTATAAGAAGCAGCTGGTTGGGGCTTCCAGTCCTTTGGAAGTTCACTGAGCTGTTGGTTGGATTTCTGCTGAAGGGAGAAAAAAAAAAACAACTCTTTAAATCTTCTTCCTTAGCGAGTGTGACACGAGCTGTGTGTGACTGGAGCATAAGTGTGAACGGAAGTAAGTGTGTGATTTGTGATAGAGTGACTTTGGATTCAGGGAGTTTGGAAGGGAGGACTTACTGAATTGCTGGTTGTATTTTATTTATACTTTACATTTCTTTTTACCTATCATCTCTCTGGTGCAATCCCCATTCGGAAATGAGCTCCATAATTGACAATGCTATCCAGTGTACATCTTGCCACATGTATGCAATGCTTGAAAAGCCGGTCGAGGGTGCATATTGCTGTGTGAGATGTGAGCATGCTGTGCATTTGGAAGCCCAGACACTGGATCTAAATCAACAGCTGTCGATACTGAGATCCATAGAAAATATGGAAAAGAGTCTACTGCTCACTTAACAGCTGCTCAATGGGATAGATGAGGGGGAGGATGATAGCATTGAGCTGCAGGACAGAGAGGCAGCTAGCTGGGTGCAGTTAGAAGGCGGGGGAGAGGGAAGAGTGCCAGGGAGGCTAGCCCTGATCTGGCACACCCCAATAAATTTGCTAAATTGACAGATGAGGGGGTTGTCAGTACAGGGATAGCACTGCCGCAGCAAGGCATGGCCTCTGAAAGCCAGTGGAATGTCTGCTCCAGTAAGGGGGAAAACAGGAGAGCAGGGAAGGCCAGACAAGTGCAGGTTGTGGGGCACTCAATTATTAGGGAAACAGATAGGGCAATCTGTCACAAAGACAGGGATCATCGAACAGTGTGCTGCCTACCGGGCGCTCAAGTCCGGCACATCGCTGATCAGGTTGACAGATTACTGGGAGGGGCTGGTGAGAACCCAGCAGTCGTGGTGCACATTGGCACAAATGACAAAGTTAGAGGTAAGTGGAAGTTCCTGAAAGATGATTTCAGAGAATTAAGCTGCAAGCTTAAGGTGAGGACCTCCAAGGTAGTATTCTCTGAAACACTGCCTGTACCACATGCCACACCAGATAGGCAATGGGAGATTAGGGAGATAAATAAGTGGCTCAGAAATTGGTGTAGGAAGGAGGGGTCTGGGTTCTTGGAGAACTGGGCTGACTTCTCTGTTGGCTACAGGTTCTATGCTAGGGACGGGTTGCACCTCCATGGGGAGGGTGCAGCTGTGCTGGGGAGAAAATGGCTAGAAGGTTGGAGGAGTGTTTAAACTAAGGATTGGGGGGAGGGTATTCATTGTACAGGAGGGGAAGAGACTGTAAATAGTAACCTGTGCACATGTAATGAAATTGGGGGTAGCATGGGGGGGTGGGGTTAGAACAGTCAATATAGCAGGAAGAAATAGCGGTAAAGAGAGATGCATAAAGTGCATGTACAATAATATCAGAAGCCTCACCAACAAAATGGATTAATTAGAATTAAATTTGTTGGAAAATAATTCTGACATATGATATCGGAGACATGGCTGGACGAGAGCCATGACTAGGCTGTTAATTTACACTGCTATAGTCTCTTCAGAAATGACCGTACAAATAATCGAGGGGGAGGTGTGTGTTTATATGTAAAATCATCCTTAAAACCCACCCTGCATGATAATATATGTGAATGTAATGAAAATGTAGAGTCCCAATTGGTGGAGATAAGGGGAGGTTGAAAAAATAACAAATTACTAATAGGGGTTTGTTATAAGTCTCCAAGTCTCCAACAATAATGGAAGTGGAGGAGCATATCCTCATAAAGCAAATAGATGAAGCAGCGACTCAGCGAGAAGTCATTATTATGGGGGACTTCAACTACCCTGAAATTCATTGGGGAACAGAAACCTGCAGTTCCAGCAAAGGTAATAGGTTTTTGACAATTATGAGAGACAATTACCTTTCACAACTGGTTCAGGATCCAACAAAAAGGGGGGCACTGCTGGACCTAATATTAACCAACAGGCCGGACCCGATATCAAATATACGGGTTGGAGGTCACTTGGGTAATAGTGATCACAAAATAATAAGTTTTCAAGTATCCTTTAATAACGTGTGTAGTAGA